>CM060598.1:47393218-47715718 GCA_030578255.1 Tiaroga cobitis | reverse complement strand
GCAATTTTCGATCATTTCTAAATATATATATATATATATATATATTTTCGATCATTTCTAAATATATATATATATATATATATATATATATATATAGAGAGAGAGAGAGAGAGAGAGAGAGAGAGAGAGAGAGAGAGAGCGCGCTTTTGATGATGCATTTGCCTGATCCTTGATGCGATCGCGGACAGCAACGCAAAGTTGATTCTGCGCTAATTTGATCTAATATTTAAAGGGATAGTTCGGCCAAAAATGATATTTAAACCATGCATTACTCACCCTCAAGCCGTTCGAGATGCATATGTCAATCTTGTTTCAGACGAACACATTTTCAGTTATTTTAGAAAATGTCTTAGACCCTTCAGTGGATATAATGTGAAGCAATGGGGTCCACCTCCTTCAAGTCCCAAAATGTGCATACATCCTTCACAATAGTAATCCATCCGGCTCCAGGGGGATAAACGAAGGCCTTCTGAGGGTAATCCGTGCGGTTTTGTCGTAAAAATATACATATTTAAAACTTTATAAATGAAAATATCTGACTTCCGGCAACGATCGACACGCGTGCGTTCACGCGCTTTCGTGTTTTGTTTTGCTCTGCTCTCTGGCTGCGCTGGCGCGTTCGTTCTACGTCACAACAGTTCCTACTCTACGTATTACCTCGTACACCGACTTCCATCACCCGTGAACGCGCGTCGATCGTTGCCGGAAGTCAGATATTTTCATTTATAAAGTTTTAAATATGTATATTTTTAGGACAAAACCGCACGGATTACCCTCAGAAGGCCTTCGTTTATCCCCCTGGAGCCGGATGGATTACTATTGTGAAGGATGTATTCACATTTTGGGACTTGAAGGAGGTGGACCCCATTGCTTCACATTATATCCACTGAAGGGTCTAAGACATTTTCAAAAATAACTGAAAATGTGTTCGTCTGAAACAAGATTGACAGATGCATCTCAAACGGCTTGAGGGTGAGTAATGCATGGTTTAAATATCATTTTTGGCCGAACTATCCCTTTAATGGTTTTTAAAATGTTGTAGATTTATGTAGCAAATGAGAATCGAACAAATTATTAAATATATTTTGAGTTACTTGTTAATGCTTTTCAGTTTTGTTCAAGGTAATTAAAGCAACAGTTTTTCAATAAAGAAAGAATATGTAAAAGTATGGTATTTGCGGTAAAAGGCGCCCCTGCTGTTGGGGCGAAAGGCACAATAATTTACATGATAATAAATAGCTGGCTGACTTTTCCATTTGTTGACATGACATGGCATTTAGATTGTAATTATCATATATCAAGTTGGGTGTCCTTTAGTGATAATCATCATATTTATATTGAAATACATCATATTTAAAAATATGATATTAATATCATATAATCAAATATATTTATTTGTTACTACTGTAAAGCTATATTAAATTATTATGGGATCTCATTTAATGCATTCAGAACCTTTGTTTTTTAAATAATATTATATCTGTATTTTTAAAATGAACATTTTAATAACCGGTATTTTTATTGAACAAAAATGTATTTTATTTATCAAAATAAACCAAAAATAGTACAAAGTGAGCCTTGAGCCTTTTACCTCATGTGTGGGGTAAAGGGCCCACCTTTGCCACCTCATTCATTTATACAATTTTTAAACAAACAAATCACTTTTATGATTTATTTTAACACAAAATCTGTTGCTCCATCAATGTTTAATAAAATTCTGCATTCATACATTATGGGAGGAATGAAAAGCAAATTTTTCTTAAGGTGTGCTTTTAGCCCCATTGTACCCTATAATTTGTCTTTATTAAACTTAAAATTTATGGAAAACCTGTCTTTGTAGGGAAATTAAATTACTGGTACTTTGGGTGTCTTGTTCATCACGTGTCAGAACCATAACCAGTACATGGTTTGATGCAAGTAGCTAATATTTATTTTTTTTAAATTGATCTCTGCATAGACATAATAAATACATAGACGCCCTATTGGCCACTTTTGAACGTTGCTGCGATACGTCAACGGGTCCGCCATTTTGCGGAGGGCAAGACTGCACTGTAATCAAGTGCAAGTAAACAAGTGAGCTGGTTTTTTTCTGGATAAAACCAAAAACTGTTTTTACATTTATCAACCGATTTCAGTGGTTTGTATGTGGTGTACAAAAAGTTCCATCTCTAGTCATTTAAAATCTCGATAGTTAGACTTGTAAAAAAAAATTTTTTAATAAAAAATGGTCAAAGCTCAGGCTTGTCATGTATCTGGCTTTTTATTCTTGGATAAGAATGGTGAAGACCCCCATACTGAGATATAATTTAAGTTTTCTTATTGTGGAAAAAGCATTTTCTGTGATTGACCAGATTTTAGCAATAACAAAGATAACCGATGGATCCTTTATGATAATACATATGTTATGGTACAACTACAGTGCAATGCAAATAGTAAATATAAGATAAAGTGAGAAGTAATAGTAAATAGTTTAGTCAATAAAATAAACAAATAGTATACTGCAAGTAAAATAGTAATGAATAGTATAATTATTTAATATCATAAGTACAATAATACAATCATAAAAATATTGATAATAGCATATAGTTTATAAATAATACTATAATAATAGCAATAGAATAAGAAATATCAATTACAGAATATACACAATAAAAAATAAGTTAAATAGTGACTTATATTTAATATTGAACTCTTTTTGATCAGTAATAGCCATTATAACAGAAGTAGCTTCAGTCAAATACAGCAGGATACTTCACTTTGCCCTCAGCCAAAACGATTTACCAGGGAACCATTTATAGATTAATGAGACCAAAGATCGCCCGTTAGATACACAAGAAGAATTATATCTCATGTTTAACCACTAGACTAGAGACATCAGAACCAGCGGCAAACGTCAGAAGCACTGGCCGAGGTACGGCTGTTCCAGGCGGGGTAGACGAGCGCTGTCTGAGCGCCCGGTGATCGCATCTTACAACTCCGAAAACGTCAGATCAAATTTTTAAATAGGCGCTATCTTTATAAACAAACCACATATTTGAGCTTTAAACAACTACATTGTCGACTGAAAAACTATTAAAACTACATTTCGTGACACAATAACAGTAGTATTTTTAAATTTATCCTCTGAACGTTACTATTACTAATTAAATCATGACCAAATACAACCAAAAACAAACGTTCAGCCTTGCTTGTGAAAGGTAATTCCGCGAAAGCTGTTTTCAATAGTGTGGCAGTATGTACAGCCCCAAGCAGCGCACAAAACAGGCATTTTTCTCAATTCCCGGTATGAGAGGTATGGGAAAGTTGCCATCCCCAATATGGCGGCGCCGTTGACGTACACTCCAGCGGCCAATAGGGCATCTATGGGTGCTTCTCAATATCCCTCCTCGTCTCCTCGATCCTCCATCCTATGACCCGGAAACCGATCGAGCTCAGCCATCTTGAAGGACATCTTAATTCTCTAATTGCACCGCGAGGAGGCGAGGATCGAGGAGTGAGGAGGCTTCCAGGGGAGCTATGAGCGAGGATGCACAGTTGCATGCTTTGCGGGAGTGTTTTATCAACTAAACGTGACGCACGTATACATTCTCCTCCCCCTTCACGTCAGTCACAATCATTTTAATTTATACTTGACCTTTGCAGTTTATATAAACCACACATCTCACATATTTCAACAGGGTATCTTGCCTTACTATTATTTATAACAAATTTCTTAAATAACCAAACTTCAACAACTTAAGGGCAGATCCTTTGAGCGCTGCTGATGACGCAGTGAAGTGACGCTCGAGTGATCAAGTATTCCAAAGTATAAAAAAAAACTTTCATTCGATTCCTCTGTCCTCATTTTCTTTCCTTGCAGCCTTCCCTCGCATCCTGCAGGGGGTGGGGCTGAGACACGAGGAAAGGAAGCGAGGAAAGGAAACGAGGATGCGCACATATGTATTTATTATGTCTATGGATCTCTGAGTGCGAGTGAGTAGAGACTGGGCTAATTTGCATATTCATACAACCGCGTACACTTAATGAGGCACATTGTGAGTATGAGTGTAACATGAGTCTTAAAATTCAAGCTATTTTAAGGATGGCAAAAAAAATTCAAGGACAAAACGTTTAAATATGTCATTTTGGTGATCAAAGATTACTTTTAAGGGATAAAATTTAAATAGACTTTAAGACATGTGTTTTATACATGTAGAGTGTATTAGAAAGAGTGAGTATGTATATTTTAAAATAAAATATTCTTTAAAAGTTAGTCAAATTGTTTAAATTCATGTTTGGGTGGAGTATATAGAAATTGCATGAGGTATGAACTGTACGAATATGTCAGATATAAACGAATTACAAATTTCTCTAAAACTGAACAGGCCACCACACCACCCTTGCTTCAAACCTGTAGCAAAATTACACCAACGTGTAGGCCTATACATTTTCAGGACTTTCGGTTAGCATGCATATCCCATAACATGTGAGCACAGTAAAAACGGAATACTTGAACTATCAACCAGGCTGAAACAGCTAAAAATCAACAAATTCATTCTTCCAAATATTCTTGAGACTTGTCCAAACAAAGCCATTTATGAATATTATGCCTATATTGATAAGTTAATGCCTCACCTTGCTAGCTGTTTAGCATTTGTGTTTAGCATTTTTTGTTACTTTTCATTTTAAAATATGTATTTGAAAATATTGACTAAGATTTGTACATTCACGTGTATCCAAGGTACAAGGAAAATATGTAAGACATATAAGATTATTAAATAAGGAAAGTTTGTCACTCCCAATACATGATGACTTATAGCTCTCATTTTAAATTACTGTGATTCATGTTTTATGCAGTGACAGCAGGATGAGATCTGAATGACAGCAAGCGACATTCTCTAAATCAACAAAATAAATAATATAATTCTACTAAAACTGTAATATCATGCAGTCAATTAATATCAGCATGAGCTGCATCATCATTTACCAGACACAGCTGAAAAAAACACTGACAGTGTTCAGCTTGACATCAGTACAAATTAGTCAAATTGATGAAGAATAAATGTTTGTATAATACAGTTTATATGGCGACAGACAAAAACAAGAAATTTATCCAGCGTGCTAATCGCTTAGCATCACATATTAATAAAATGTGTGATATTGTTTATCTTACGCTTTACACAGCTTCAGCAGCGCATCTTCATCATCATTATCACAAATAACAGGCTGATAAATAATCAATGCCAGCTGTCATTATTTCCTTCGGTATGTTCTCTAGTAGCTGTGTGTTGTTGTGATGCTTGCTTGTTCAATGCGTGCGTATGTGATTGTAGTAGCGAGCGACCTCTACATGATGGGAGAAACGAAGCTTTTCAAAGCTTTGAATTGCCGCAGAATGATTCACTTTCGAAGTGTTCGAACACCACACGCTGGTGACGCCTGCTGGTTAAAACAGTGTAAATGCAACCAAAAAATCCTGACAAACATGCAAGAAAACAGCGTTTGGCTACAACAAAACAGGGACGTGCAGATAGTTCCTGAGGGTGAGGGGCTCAAACTTCAAAAAGGGGCATATATATACACACACAAAGGCCTACCAGTCAAAAGTTTGGACACATTACTGTTTTTAATGTTTTTGAAAAAAATATCTTATGCTTATCAAGCCTGCATTTATTTGATCAAATTTGATACAGAAAAAAAACAGTTTAAACAGTCACTACCATTTAAAATAATGGTTTTCTATTTTAATATAGGTATAACCTTTGATACTTTTTTCAGGATTATTTGATGAATAAAAGGTTAAAAAAGAACAGCATTTATTTAAAATATAAATTGCTTGTACCATATAGGCCTACCATTCAAAAGTTTGGGGTCAGTAATTTTACTTTCTTTTCTTTTCTTTTCATTTTTTTTTTTTTTTTTTTTGTTGTTGAAAAAAATGAATACTTTTTATTCAGCAAGATAAAAAATAATTTCTATTTTAACTAAATGCTGTTCTTTTAAACTTTTTATTTATCAATGAATCCTGAAAAAAGTATCACAGGTTCGAAAAAAAATATGAAGCAGCACACTGTTTCCAACATTGATAATAAATCAGTTTAAAGGGGTCATGACATGTTTTTTTGTTTTTGTTTTATTATGTACCCTTAGGTGCAATTATAGTATTACTATAGTTTTTTGTACAAAAAAAATTACAAATGTAGTGATTTATGGCCTTTTTCCACCCTATTTCTCCCCCTCTGATTCAAACAGTCTGTTTTGGAGGTGTTTCCCCTTTAAGAGTTCAGTGTTAACGCCCACTGTTATGATTGGCTAACGTCAGTGCTGCTTATGCATAAATTATTAACGTTAATCATTTTGTATCACATGTAGGCTACACAATGCTCCGCCACGTGAAACTTCGGTCTTTGATCTTTTACCATCGTGTCAATTCTCAATTGATTTTGATTCATATGCGCGAGGGAGGGAGAGAGAGAGAGAGAGAGAGAGAGAGAGAGAGAGAGAGAGAGAGAGAGAGAGAGAGAGCAGGACAGAAGGCGCGCGCGCGGCCGGGGCTCTCTCTCTCTCTCTCTCTCTCTCTCTCTCTCTCTCTCTCTCTCTCTCTCTCTCTCTCTCTCTCTCTGGTCGTTCTTTCAGTAACATATGCGCCCTGTCACACTCATCTACATCACTCACCGAACAAATAAGGCTTTGGCGGGCTGCATATGCTGCAAATAAACTGCATCCAGGCGCGGATTAATGCACAGGCTTACATAGGCTGCAGCCTAGGGGCCCCACGTGTTCAGGGGGCCTCGGATTGGCCAGACAATTGGCGCCGCCGTGCATTCCAGTTTGGATGGGCCAGACCAATTGTGAACGTTAAATTAAAAACGTTATCTAATCACTATGTTTAACCTAATTAAAAGACTATTGTTAAATTATCTCTGACTAAACATAATATAGATTTTAATAGCTTGATGCTCTTTAAATATTTTGTTGCATTGTAAAAAGGTTTCGGTGCATACAGACCTATCCGCGATCGCTCTCCGTGGTTCTGATCAAAGAAGAGCGCTTTGGAATCTCCATTACGCATCATTCCTGGGCTGCGTTTCCCGGCTACGAAGATTCTTAAGGTATACCTTAACTAAAGGTTAAACCATTGCTAGGCGTCTTCAGGGCTGGGTAGATGTGAATTGGTTTTCCAATCAGCTGCTGCTGCTGGTCAAATCCAGGCGCGCTGGAAGCTGCATGCGAGTTAATATAAATTAATATAGGCAGTGGCGGAGCCAGAGGGGGGTCCGGGGTGGCACTGGACACCCCTGACATGCGATTGGCCACCCCGGGTGCCACCCCAAAATTTTATTTGCTACTGGCAGTTGCTGATGCTGATTTAAAAAAAAAAAAACGTTCGCCGGCAGCGCGGCGCGCATAGTTTTCAAACGGACGAGCAGAGGACGAGAGATGGTTGAAAGATACCGAACTTCACCGAATAAGAAAACATCATATTTGAAGTAAGCTTTTAAGGTTTAGCATCAGGGTGGTTTGCTCCCAATAGCCTACATTAGGCCTAATACACGCATATACAGTACCTTGCCGTGTGTAGTACGTTACACAAATGTTCTAGCTAATGTGAGGATTGGAGATCAAAACGAAAGAAGGCAAAGAAGAGCAGAAACAAGCGATATCATAATGCGATCACTATGGGACTATGAAGCTTTATGGGTGTAGGTTGTTGATGGACTCGATCTACTGTGTTTTGATCATCATTATGAATCTTATCTAGATGTAGTCTTTGATAAAAATGCGATTTTCTCAGCTTTTTGCTCATGTTGCTTTTTATGAAACTTGCCAACATTCAAGTGTTGATTAAAAAAAAAAGACTGAGTAAGGAAACAAAGTCCCTAAGAATCCCATTTGGGGAAAGTTTCCAAATCTGTTTCTGGGGATTCACTTTTTATTTTACTTACCTTTTGTCTTCTGCATTCTCCTACCCTTGTCTCCTGTTCTTCCCTTAGACTCGTCCCCCAGAAACAGTCGCACAGAACCAGCCCCAAACCCCATCTCTTAATAATTAAAAAAGGCTGGTTTCTAAAGTACTTCTTCCTGACTCTATGTATTAATGCTCATGGGTAGCCTAAATGGGTTCCATTCAGACTTAAACATTAAGTATTTTACTGTTATGTGTCAACAAGATTCAACAAGACATTTTCACCTGGCTAGACCCAATGTTTAGATCTGTTGTGGTATTTATGCAAATTAGCACGTACGTAATTAGATTATGCACGGTTTGTCCATCTTAACAAACCATTTTAAAAAACTTGGAATACATTTTTTGTTTGTCTTGATGCAAGTAATCAACTCAGTCATTTTCATGGTGATATCTAAAGGTTAAACTTTTTACCCTATTCTCGTAAGAAAAAGAATGAATAGGCGTATGAATAGGCTATATTTGTTTTTTTTTTCCCCTAAACTTTCCCTAATGGGATTCTTTGGGACTTTTTTTTCCTTACTCAGGACATATTGAGGATACAAAATCAGTTGAGTTTGCTTGTTGCAATTTGTTCAAGGTTGACCCCCCATTTTGGCTTAAAATGACTGGACTAACAGGTGCAAACAGACCCCCCAGCCCTTGCATCACCACTGGCTAGTCAGAGTCAGTGTGGTCCGACTTCAGAACCAGCAACAGGTCAGAGCATCTACCAGACACAGGCAGTCAATCACATACCCAACTCAGGAATTTAAGTTGAGATGATTTTGCCAGATTAAAAGGATAGTTCACCCAAAAAAACACACAACACACAAACACACAAATTTTTTTTTATAAATTAAATAATTAGAATTAGAATTATTATAAATTATTATAAAGAAAAATTATGTTGTATTTAATCTTCCCAAGATAAGATTTTATATGATGGGCAATAAAATTGTTTAACTTTTTCAAGGACATGTCTACTTGATGCCTGCTGTATCTAATAAAATATAAAATAAAATAAAAAATAAAATAAATTTTTGGTAAATGTGAGTTTTTTTTGTAAATAAATGCAGCAGTTCATAACAGACACATGCAGTATCTTATCTACTTGGTGCTTCAGCTTTGTTTTCTGCAAATATTTTGGATGTTCAACACGTATAGACACAAACAGAGTGACCCAATTCCTTCCACACGTTTTTCCACTGTGTGTGTGTACTGTGTACCCCCGAAAGTAGCAGTGGCCACCCCCTGGCCACCCGATGTATAAAACTCTAGTTCCGCCCCTAGAGCCCCCCCCCCCCCCCCCCCCCCCCCCCTCCCTAAAAATGTATTTAGTGCCATATATGGTCCATACGCAACTACGGTGAACTGGCATACACACACATTGAGACAGCTAACACTACAGTGTTTTCTTTACATTCCTTCAAGTGGTGGACCACAACGGTAAGACAATTACCACCACAGCACGTAGGTAAAATGAAAAATTGAACATTACAAACAAACCACAAATAAAAAACAAAGCCCAGTGCTTAGAATCAACCATTTAATTATGATAAAAAACACTGGCAGTACAACCAAAACTAAAATAACAGAGGTGTAAGTGGAAAGAATATCAGATATTATTATCTGCCACCACAGCCCCAAAACAAATGTAACTATAAACATCAAAGCAACAAAATACCTTCATGCGTGCAGGTCCCCTACCCCCTGCTGGTGAGGTCGACTAACAGCAGACGGGGATTATGCTCGGTAATCTACTGCTTTTCCTGCAGTTCCTCTGATGTCAACGTTGAATTTACTGTCGAATTTGAACCACTGAATTTGTGGAAGCGAAATTGCAAAATGAAATAAAATGGACCGAAAACCGCCTGTTGAATATTTTAGGTTGTATTTTTAATCAGTTTGAAGATTTTGGAAGTGAAATATGAAAGGTGAATATAGATTATTGAAAATGTACAAATGAAAATGTGTTTGAAATGTTTTGAATGGAAATATTCACAGCCTAAATATTCAACCATGCTAAATTTCAGCCCATAAAAATGCAAGCCCTAAAAATACAATGCATTAAAATAGGCTACAAGCTACAATATGCAATGCATATATTATTTTTTTTTCAATTCAACAGGCTTTTTGTTTCAAAAACATTTGTCATTATTTTACTTCCATACAGCTGTCCTGTCAGTCAAGTAAACGCCAAATCAGCCTTTTAAATTTCGCGTAGTCAGCACCCAAATGTATTTTTAGGTCGCACAGATCATATTTCAGGAGCATATATGCGACCAAAATGGCTTTGATTTCGAGCATTGATGTTAATTTCGATCCTTTGATGTTTCTTGTAATGTTAGCCATAGTTATTTATTTCTTGATTTTGGTGTCTGCGTTTTTTAAAGCCATCTCCCGCGGACGCAGTGACGTTTTTAAGCGCGAACCCGGGAGGGGGGTGCTGCGGGGGCTGCAGCCAGGGCTGGACTGGGACTAAAAATCGGCCCGGGCATTTTGGCCCAGACTGGCCCACTACATATAATAATAAACACAACCGATCTTTTCATGCCCCTGAATATGTATACTAACTCCTATTAAAACCACTAATGCCATGTAGCCTAATGAGTGAGTAGGAATGAGTAATAGATAATTAATAGTTAATTGATTGTATTTTACAATTAGTAGTTATTTTATCTAACTACTCCACAATGATGAATCCTAAAACAAGCTATAAGCTGCATTGGCATAGCAATACCTGTGTTTGACAAAGGATTTTTGGTAAATCTGTGGTGAGTGGACCTCTGTCCCTTTAGGGGGGTTCGTGGGAGCCCCCCCGTAAGAAAAAAATATGCTTTTTAAATGTTAAATTCATCAATCTGGTGCACTTTGAGAGTTTGAGAGCTCCAACGCAAAATCAGTGTGCAAATTGAACAAAGAAAAACTCAAAACTCTTTTAGCTGTGATATAGTGTCTGTCTGCATCACACTACTACATAATAATAGTTAAAATATTAATTCCATGACAGTTATAGCCATATTGTAGGCCTAAAACAAATGCACTGAAAAATAAAAGGAACTTTCATAATTAGTTTTGTACTAATTTTCATGCTTGAAAGAGATAAACACATGATCTTTTCTTTTGGCGGAAAACATGGTTTACAAACGCGTCTCATTACAATTGTAATAAAATGCGTAATCATCAACTATGCCGATGTGTAAATAATGCGAGCTGGGTGATGGGTTCCTACACTCATCGCCTCAGTGTTCTGAAAGTTGCCTAGTTCTGCTTACCACAGTTCTCTACACTCACTCATTCTCTCCTGATCCTCCTCAGTATCCTCATCAGACACTTGAAGGGCCCGTTTCTTTTTTTCACGCTATTTCTCTGCACATTCCTTGCGTTTCTTCTCCATCTCTGACTATTTTGACAGATACACACTGACACTGCACGCGTGCTCAAACCCCAAAGGGGAGGAGTTTAAAAATGTGATTGGACCAGCCAGTGCCAATCAAGAAAAGAACCAATGGGCCGCTGATCTACGTGTTTCATGGGCCGGTCTGTTAAAAAAAAAAAAAAAAAAACTACGCTGACTTTTTTTGTATACATATGCATTACACCGGCACAAAGATCCCAGCGCCGCCAATTAAGCAAAACTAAACGAATGGGCCGCCGATGTACGAGTATTATGGGCCGTTTAGACAAAAAATTGTTTTTATATTTTTTTTAAAGAATGATCTGTATCGGCCCAAAAAGCACGTCGGCCCACCGGGCAAATGCCCGGTATGCCCTATGGCCAGTCCAGCCCTGGCTGCAGCCCCCCTCGTCATAGCACCAATCTGTGGTGGACTATATACTTAAAAACGTGAGAAAAAGTAAAATAGACATAACATAATGTGTTTGATATGGGATAAAAATTATGGGCAATGTAAACTAATGATTAATTATTTTAATATTTCGTTAATCGTCGTTGATACGCCTACTCAGACAAGAAGTCCTTCCGTTATGGAAGCAGAATAGTCTCAATTATAATTCACGCAAGAAACATGATTCACACGTGCGTATACAATTTCACATGCGTGAAACCTAATTCACGTACACACAAAAAAAATTCACGTGCGTGAAAAAAAATTATATTCACAAAAAGCAATTCACATGCGCAAAATAAAATTACATATTCATAAAAAGATTTCACAAATGCAAAACACAATTCGTAGATATACAACTGTGCACAAAAACCCTTGAATGTTTAAAATGTACGAGAATGTCCTTGAATTTGAATGTGCAAATCGTCATTCACATACGAATCGCCATGGATGTGTGTGTGTGTATTTTTGAGACTTTCCTGGCAGCGCTCACTCGTAAAACAGAGCAGTCGTACTCGTAAAACAGAGCAGTCGTACTCTTTAGCCAATCAGATTTAAGCTTATCAATCGACCAATCAGGTTCACGTGAGGGCGGGCCTATCTGCATGTCACGTCATCAACTTTCGACTAGTGGCTGAGCATGGCTGAGCAGAGGTAAGTGCAGTTACTCGTTAATTTCTGTTAACTGAAGTTAATGAAGCTTGAGATCAGTTGAAGCAATAGTTTATGAACTATAACTGATGTAAGCAAGTACTGTTGTAATCAGATGTCCCATATCGTGTCAAAAATGAAGATGAACGATGCTTGTTTTGTTGTATTTTAGCTGTACAGACAGCTCTCACAGCTACAATCATCACGCTAATGAGTGCAAAACAATCATCTGTGGGCAATACCCACCCTAGCTCTCTCAGCACTGGCCTCATCGAGATTGTTCTTTAAATGGTGAATAGACCTATTTTAATGAGCACCCACTGTTTATTTGCCATTTGTGTATGTTGTTAAATTATTAACACTTGTTTCCCTGTGTTTTTCAGGATTACTCCCCTTTGGTGTGACATCTGGATAGCAGTCAAACATCTTAATCCATGTTATTTCTTTATTCTCTTTTATACTTTTTTTGTATTAATATCTTAATTGGTAACACTTTACAATAACGTTTCATTAGTTAGCATGAACTAATAATGAACTGCACCTAAACAGCCTTTATTATTTTTTGTAAATGTTCATTTCAACATTTACTAATACTTCATTAAAATCTTGTTAACATTAGTTAATGCACTGTAAACTAACAATAAACAGCTGTATTTTTAACTAATGTTAACATACTCTATTCAAATACCATCACTTAATTTACCACGTCCTCTGCCTGCACTCTGCACCTCTTGTACTATAGGTTTTTACTATTTTAAATATCACGAGAAAATCTGATGTCCTAAACTGAACACAATTCATTTGTTCACTTTTCACTTGATGTATTACACTTAAATTTACATACTTTAAAAGTAAAGTAGACTCTCACTGAATCTCACAACTCTGGAAGAGACGTATATTTCTCTGCACTGAATTTTGTGCTTCATACTTAAGACTGTCAGTTCATGATCTTCATATGTAACAGCCAGGAACATTAATCATGTCATTTTATATATATTTTATTCCCAAAGGATTTCGGAAACTTTCAAATTAATAAAACGTGTACATCAAATTGAACCATGTCTTTGAATCTTTTAATTGACAAGAACATTTAATAATGCATGCATAGCGGGGCTGTATTCCTAGAGCGTGTACATAATTTGATTTCCATTACACGAGAGTAGATGTTAAAACTTCATGCTGATTTGTACTCGGCTTTCGCCAAGATAAGCAACACTAAGACGTAGCTTTACAGTAAACTATGCTTCACCCATTTACGCTTCTTTCCATATGGTGGTGTGACTCCCCTTCTGTCTGGCGTTAACGACTGCAGTGTACATAGTACACAGTGTATATAGTCCGCAGGAGACAAATGAACACAGTAACAATGCATCACTTTCAACCTCTTGTTGAAACAACTGTCAAAATGGATGGCTTGCAACATGACTGTTTTCAAAGATTTACAGTAGGAATGGTAAGATCACAGTACTGGTTGTCTGCAACTTCATACATCATCTGTCTCGGAAATCTGAAACAATAAAACTAGATAATATATGATGCTTAAAACAAAACATGTCTCCTATATATGCACGTCATTACATACATTATCATCAGTTGAATGTGTGGTGGACTGTGGACAGGACATGAAAATCCATCAATACTAAAATTAAATGTTTATGTTCACATGTGGACTAAACAGCAGTTAATAAACTATTGCATCAACTGATCTGAAGCTTCTTTAACTTCAGTTAACAGAAGTGAACGAGTAACTGCACCTCTGCTCAGCCACTAGTCGAAAGCTGATGACGTGACATGCAGATAGGCCCGCCCTCACGTGAACCTGATTGGTCGATTGATAAGCTTAAATCTGATTGGCTAAAGAGTACGACTGCTCTGTTTTACGAGTACGACTGCTCTGTTTTACAAGTAAGCGCTGCCAGGAAAGTCTCAAAAATACACACACACACATCCATGACGATTCGTACGTGAATGACGATTTGCACATTCAAATTCAAGGACACTCTCGTACATTTTAAACATTCAAAGGTTTTTGTGCACAGTTGTATATCTAGGAATTGTGTTTTGCATTTGTGAAATGTTTTTATGAATATGTAATTTTATTTTGCGCATGTGAATTGCTTTTTGTGAATATAATTTTTTTTCACGCACGTGAATTTTTTTTGTGTGTACGTGAATTAGGTTTCACGCATGTGAAATTGTCTACGCATGTGTGAATCATGTTTCTTGCGTGAATTATATTTGAGACTATTCTGCTTCCATATTCCGTCACCTGCTGACACTCGTTTGAATCTCTCTTGTTCGGAGATTCATCAGCAACACACCTGAACGCAAAGCCATGTTTGGTGCACTTTTAATCGAGGTAAGAAATGTTTTTAAATCCCTTATACTGCCGCCAAGCATTTTAGCGTTATGTCTGTATTCTGTTGCCTATTCATCCTAGTCCTGTGGCTTTAATTTATTAAATACTGGCAATTGGTTGATAAAACATTGATCAAAATTAAGATACAATTTATATAAAACGAAAATCTTTTAAAAAGAGTCTTTCTATAACAAATGAAGTGGTCAAAATCGTGTCTTACCCCCTCCATGTCTCCAGACATATGCGCATCTCATGATGTATCATATCTTTCTCATGCTGCATGCTCAATTTCATAATCAACATTGATTAAATTAATAGCCTATATTCAGTGGCGGAACTAGAGTTTTATACATGGGGTGGCCAGGGGGTGGCCACTGCTACTTTCGGGGGTACACAGTACACACACACAGTGGAAAAACTTGTGGAAGGAATTGGGTCACTCTGTTTGTGTCTATACGTGTTGAACATCCAAAATATTTGCAGAAAACAAAGCTGAAGCACCAAGTAGATAAGATACTGCATGTGTCTGTTATGAACTGCTGCATTTATTTACAAAAAAAACTCACATTTACCAAAAATTTATTTTATTTTTTATTTTATTTTATATTTTATTAGATACAGCAGGCATCAAGTAGACATGTCCTTGAAAAAGTTAAACAATTTTATTGCCCATCATATAAAATCTTATCTTGGGAAGATTAAATACAACATAATTTTTCTTTATAATAATTTATAATAATTCTAATTCTAATTATTTAATTTATAAAAAAAAATTTGTGTGTTTGTGTGTTGTGTGTTTTTTTGGGTGAACTATCCTTTTAATCTGGCAAAATCATCTCAACTTAAATTCCTGAGTTGGGTATGTGATTGACTGCCTGTGTCTGGTAGATGCTCTGACCTGTTGCTGGTTCTGAAGTCGGACCACACTGACTCTGACTAGCCAGTGGTGATGCAAGGGCTGGGGGGTCTGTTTGCACCTGTTAGTCCAGTCATTTTAAGCCAAAATGGGGGTCAACCTTGAACAAATTGCAACAAGCAAACTCAACTGATTTTGTATCCTCAATATGTCCTGAGTAAGGAAAAAAAAGTCCCAAAGAATCCCATTAGGGAAAGTTTAGGGGGAAAAAAAAACAAATATAGCCTATTCATACGCCTATTCATTCTTTTTCTTACGAGAATAGGGTAAAAAGTTTAACCTTTAGATATCACCATGAAAATGACTGAGTTGATTACTTGCATCAAGACAAACAAAAAATGTATTCCAAGTTTTTTAAAATGGTTTGTTAAGATGGACAAACCGTGCATAATCTAATTACGTACGTGCTAATTTGCATAAATACCACAACAGATCTAAACATTGGGTCTAGCCAGGTGAAAATGTCTTGTTGAATCTTGTTGACACATAACAGTAAAATACTTAATGTTTAAGTCTGAATGGAACCCATTTAGGCTACCCATGAGCATTAATACATAGAGTCAGGAAGAAGTACTTTAGAAACCAGCCTTTTTTAATTATTAAGAGATGGGGTTTGGGGCTGGTTCTGTGCGACTGTTTCTGGGGGACGAGTCTAAGGGAAGAACAGGAGACAAGGGTAGGAGAATGCAGAAGACAAAAGGTAAGTAAAATAAAAAGTGAATCCCCAGAAACAGATTTGGAAACTTTCCCCAAATGGGATTCTTAGGGACTTTGTTTCCTTACTCAGTCTTTTTTTTTTAATCAACACTTGAATGTTGGCAAGTTTCATAAAAAGCAACATGAGCAAAAAGCTGAGAAAATCGCATTTTTATCAAAGACTACATCTAGATAAGATTCATAATGATGATCAAAACACAGTAGATCGAGTCCATCAACAACCTACACCCATAAAGCTTCATAGTCCCATAGTGATCGCATTATGATATCGCTTGTTTCTGCTCTTCTTTGCCTTCTTTCGTTTTGATCTCCAATCCTCACATTAGCTAGAACATTTGTGTAACGTACTACACACGGCAAGGTACTGTATATGCGTGTATTAGGCCTAATGTAGGCTATTGGGAGCAAACCACCCTGATGCTAAACCTTAAAAGCTTACTTCAAATATGATGTTTTCTTATTCGGTGAAGTTCGGTATCTTTCAACCATCTCTCGTCCTCTGCTCGTCCGTTTGAAAACTATGCGCGCCGCGCTGCCGGCGAACGTTTTTTTTTTTTAAATCAGCATCAGCAACTGCCAGTAGCAAATAAAATTTTGGGGTGGCACCCGGGGTGGCCAATCGCATGTCAGGGGTGTCCAGTGCCACCCCGGACCCCCCTCTGGCTCCGCCACTGACCGTCACGAAATCCATAACTTTTAGTCGGCATGGTCTGGAGATGATACGATTCGATTTTGGTGAAAATCGGACCAATGGTCTAGGAGGAGTTCGAAAAAGAAGGTTTTGAAAGTAAATAAAGATGGCGGACAGGAAGTTCATCCAAATACGTCAAACTTGGTATCTATGTTATCGGCATGACCCAAGGAATCTATTAAGACCAGTGTCATTACAATAGGCATATTTTTTCAAAAGTTATTAGCATTTTTGGAAATTTAATTGTAACTTTTGACCACTAGGTGGCGCTGTTTCGAAACTTCTCAGGCTCCTTCAGGGCATCGTACTGATGAACCATACCGAGTTTCGTAACAATTTGTTCATGCGTTCAGAAAATACAGCATTTTAGCACATAATTCAAAATGGCCGACAGCCAAAATGGCTGATCTGGGAATATTGGATATCAGTTGACTCGGCATGACTCCCTGAATCTAACGAGACCACATTTATGATTTTTGGACAACGTAATCAGAAGTTATAAGCAAAAATAGCCATTTTTCATATCTCCGGACCAGTAGGTGGCGCTGCGCCGAAACGCAGCATGTAGTCTCAGGTCATGCTTGTGATGACATGTACCAAGTTTGGTCTGAATTCGATAAAGCGTTGCGGAGATACAGCCTTACATTTGTTTTTTCAAGCGCTACGTCAAATTAGTTTGCGCGTTTATCGAAAACGATTTGATGAATCAACTTGAATTCCATAACTTTTTGTCAGCACTACCTGTAGATGATCTGGTGCAATTTTGGTGAAAATCTGAGCATCGGCCTAGGAGGAGTTCGAAAAAGTAGGTTTTTCTGAAAATTCAAAATGGCGGGAAAATTTGCATGACGGAAAATGACGTCATAGGGTGCAATCGAATCGTCATGAGCTCAGGAATCAGAGGAAAAAAGAATTTTGTTGATAGGCCTTACGGTTCAAAAGTTATTAGCATAATGATTTTGAAACTTTGAACAGGTGGTGGCGCTAGAGGCAATGAGTTAGAGACACCAAAATTGGTGCAATTACTGTTGGGACTGTCCTCTATCAGAATGTCAAACCGGAACAACTTTCCCGGACACGGTTCTATGGGCTGCCATAGACGCCCAGTCGGAAGAAGAAGAAGAAGAAGAAATATAGCTGCAAGCAGCCATTAGCGGGGCCAAGCGCAAGAAGCGGCAACAGATGCCATCATGGGTGGGAGTGGCAGACCAACTGCAGCAATGAGCAATTAAAGACATTTTAAGAGAATTTTGGGCAAATGGCTAAAAAATCATATATACAAAAACTTCTAAGATGATTTAATGGATTATCACTTTCGACAAATAGGTGGCGCAATTACGAAATTGATGTGATGTGGTCAGAGTGAGGTGACAATGACACATACAAAGTTTGGTGTCAAAATGTCAAGGCATTGCAGAGATAAAGACTTAATAGTCATTTTGGCAGCATGCCTCAATTTTGCTGCTGAGGTACACGAAAACGGTTTTGTCTATCGTCACGAAATCCATAACTTTTAGTCGGCATGGTCTGGAGATGATACGATTCGATTTTGGTGAAAATCGGACCAATGGTCTAGGAGGAGTTCGAAAAAGAAGGTTTTGAAAGTAAATAAAGATGGCGGACAGGAAGTTCTTCCAAATATGTCAAACTTGGTATCTATGTTCTCGGCATGACCCAAGGAATCTAATAAGACCAGTGGCATTACAATAGGCATATTTATTAAAAAGTTATTAGCATATTTGCAAATTTAATTATAACTTTTGACCACTAGGTGGCGCTGTTTCAAAACTTCTCAGGCTCCTTCAGGGTATAGTACTGATGAACCATACCGAGTTTCGTAACAATTCGTTCACGTGTTCCGAAAAAACAGCATTTTAGCACATAATTCAAAATGGCCGACAGCCAAAATGGCCGATCTGGGAAAATTGGATATCAGTCGACTCGGCATGACTCCCTGAATCTAACGAGACCACATTTATGATTTTTGGACAAACCGTTCAGAAGTTATAAGCCAAAATAGCCATTTTTCATATCTCCGGACCAGTAGGTGGCGCTGCGCCGAAACACTGCATGTAGCCTCAGGTCATGCTTGTGATGACAGGTACCAAGTTTGGTCTGAATACGATTAAGCGTTGCGGAGATACAGCCTTACGTCTGTTTTCGCAAGCGCTACGTAAAATTAGTTTGTGCGTTTATCGAAAACTGTTAAGCGAATCGACTTGAATTCCATAACTTTTTGTCCCCACTGCCTGAAGATGATCTGGTGCAATTTTGGTGAAAATCTGAGCATCGGCCTAGGAGGAGTTCGAAAAAGTAGGTTTTTCTGAAAATTCAAAATGGCGGAAAAATTTGCATGAGGGAAAATGACGTCATAGGGTGCAATCGAATCGGCATGAGCTCAGGAACAAGGGGAAAAAAGAATTTTGATTATAGGCCTTACGGTTCAAAAGTTATTAGCATAATAAAAGTGAAACTTTGGACAGGTGGTGGCGCTAGAGGGAATGACTTAGAAACACCAAAATTGGTGTGTTTAATGTTGGGACTGTCCTCTATTAGAATGTTAAACCAAAACAACTTTCCCGCAATCGGTTCTATGGGCTGCCATAGACACCCAGTCGGAAGAAGAAGAATATAACAACCGGAACAGATACAATTGGTAATATAGCTGCAAGCAGCCATTACCGGGGCCAAGCGCAAGAAGCGGCAACAGATGCCAACATGGGTGGGAGTGGCATCCCAACTGCAGCAAGGAGCAATTAAAGACATTTTAAGAGAATTTTGGGCAAATGGCTAAAAAAATCATATATACAGTAACTTTTAAGATGATTTAATGGATTATCACTTTCGACCAATAGGTGGCGCTGTTACGAAATCGATGTGATGTGGTCAGAGAGAGGTGACAATGACACATACAAAGTTTGGTGTCAAAATGTCAAGGCATTGCAGAGATAAAGACTTAATAGTCATTTCGGCAGCATGCTTCAACTTTGCTGCTGCGGTACACAAAAACGGTTTTGTCTATCGTCACGAAATCCATAACTTTTAGTTGGCATGGTCTGGAGATGATACGATTCGATTTTGGTGAAAATCGGACCAATGGTCTAGGAGGAGTTCGAAAAAGAAGGTTTTGAAAGTAAATAAAGATGGCGGACAGGAAGTTTTTCCAAATATGTCAAACTTGGTATCTATGTTCTCGGCATGACCCAATGAATCTAATAAGACCAGTGGCATTACAATAGGCATATTTTTTCAAAAGTTATTAGCATATTTGCAAATTTAATTATAACTTTTGACCACTAGGTGGCGCTGTTTCGAAACTTCTCAGGCTCCTTCAGTGTATCGTACTGATGAACCATACCGAGTTTCGTAACAATTCGTTCATGCGTTCAGAAAATACAGCATTTTAGCACATAATTCAAAATGGCCGACAGCCAAAATGGACGATCTGGGAAAATTGGATATCAGTCGACTCGGCATGACTCCCTGAATCTAACGAGACCACATTTATGATTTTTGGACAAACCAATCAGAAGTTATAAGCAAAAATAGCCGTTTTTCATATCTCCGGACCAGTAGGTGGCGCTGCGCCGAAACGCAGCATGTAGTCTCAGGTCATGCTTGTGATGACATGTACCAAGTTTGGTCTGAATTCGATAAAGCGTTGCGGAGATACAGCCTTACGTTTGTTTTTTCAAGCGCTACGTCAAATTAGTTTGCGCGTTTATCAAAAACGATTTGATGAATCAACTTGAATTCCATAACTTTTTGTCAGCACTACCTGTAGATGATCTGGTGCAATTTTGGTGAAAATCTGAGCATCGGCCTAGGAGGAGTTCGAAAAAGTAGGTTTTTCTGAAAATTCAAAATGGCGGGAAAATTTGCATGACGGAAAATGACGTCATAGGGTGCAATCGAATCGTCATGAGCTCAGGAATCAGAGGAAAAAAGAATTTTGTTGATAGGCCTTACGGTTCAAAAGTTATTAGCATGATGATTTTGAAACTTTGGACAGGTGGTGGCGCTAGAGGCAATGAGTTAGAGACACCAAAATTGGTGCAATTACTGTTGGGACTGTCCTCTATCAGAATGTCAAACCGGAACAACTTTCCCGGACACGGTTCTATGGGCTGCCATAGACGCCCAGTCGGAAGAAGAAGAAGAAGAATAATAATAATAATAATAATAAGAACCGGAACAGATACAATAGGTGCCTCCGCACCTTCGGTGCTTGGCCCCTAATAAGAACCGGAACAGATACAATAGGTGCCTCCGCACCTTCGGTGCTTGGCCCCTAAATATAGCTGCAAGCAGCCATTACCGGGGCCAAGCGCAAGAAGCGGCAACAGATGCCATCATGGGTGGGAGTGGCAGACCAACTGCAGCAAGGAGCAATTAAAGTCATTTTAAGAGAATTTTGGGCAAATGGCTAAAAAATCATATATACAGTAACTTTTAAGATGATTTAATGGATTATGACTTTCGACCAATACTGCCCTACAAAGCAAAAAGGCAGTAACTGCATTTTTGGTCAAAAATGAGTTATTATCATTTTCATGACATTCAAGGCATCCTTTGTTATGTGACAAAACATCTTATCTCAAATGTGTGTCATTTTGGAGAAAAATGGTAGTCGTTTGTACAGTAACTGCAAAAAGCCCTAGTGAAACAAAGCAAGAGTACAGTAACATCCATTACTGTATTCTTGTTATGTTTTACCTAACAAAAAATAACCGTTTTGCTGCGCAGTGTAGTTACTGTTGCCATGGTGAACACACAGCTGATTTCGCGGCATCCTCACGGGACGCTTTTAACATTTGCGATTTCACCCTAACTTCACACAAATTTTGTTTGAGATGGCACAAAGCCGGGGAAAGAAGATGGTCGAACTGGCGTTGAAGAGAAAATACCAGGAGAATGGTAAGTAACAGTGACAAATTAAACATTTAGAGGCTAGGCTATCACAATCACAATATAAACACCTGTCAGCCGCCAGGGCGGGACTTCCTCTCAGAGGTCCATTCAGATAGCAGCATTATGCTAATTGACAGTAGATGTTTTAAATAGCTTTGCTTACCTGCCCCTGATCCTCCCTGCTCCTAGCTGTAACTTTATCCTCTGTAACTTCACATCATCGCCGATGCCATGTCATCATTTTGTTGTTCATGTCACAAAGTTATAACGTTAATCCAACCAGCGGTGAAAAAATATTCAATAACTAGAAAAGCACTCGGAGAGCACAAACCTCTGTCAAGGTAGCCTGTAATAGGTCACTGAGGCAATTCCAAATGTCCCGTGTTCCGGATCACCACCAAAATGTAGTAATCTGTTCCTTGTCCAAATACCCATGTTGTCCGAAAATGTCATCCAAATCCGTACAGTACTTTTCAAGTTATCTTACTAACGAACAGACAGAAACAGCACCAAAAGATAACCTTTGGGCGGTGCTAAAACTTTTAAAGGCATCCCATAACATCCAAGCAGTCAGCGTGATCTTCTTTGCTCTTATTAGCCTACATGAACGGCGACTTCTTTTTTCATAGGCGAATCATTCACGGCGTTGTTGTCCAGCAGGAGAATATAACTGTACATAAACACAGCTATCGGTGTAACAGTTATTCTTTAACGTGACAGTGTCTGTTCAACTTAAAACACACACTCTTCGCGGCCGCTGTTTGAAGACTATGTCCGCTGTTTAGATAATTTAGCGAGTTGTGAGCAAAACTGACATCTTTCTCTTTACTGAGAGAGTAAAACAAAAACAAACTTCTGCAGAGCGAGCCGGCAGGTATTTACGCCCCCCTTAGCGCACAGGCTCAAACACATTGGTTCCTGTTCCTAAGCATTTATTTATTGCACGATTTCTTCTTCTGAATATAAAATTATATATTTAATTTGGATTCCCCTTAATTATATTAACCTATGAAAATGTTGTCCCTCTGCATGACTGCAAGCTTCTATGTTTTAATCTTATTATTGTAGGCCTAATGTAACTTATGAAGCCAGACTGCGTTTTTGTGTTGGCTTTTCTTTCTTCATTTTCATTAAGGGTGCAAAATTATTAATTTATTGTGTTAGCCTAATTCATGCATTATTTTGTCATGAACCTAATTGAAGTTATTCCCTGTACAATGCAATATTATGATATACAGACATCAATATACATGTATTGATCAAAATGAAGATGTTATTCTGTAGGTCCATATAATAATAATAATAATAATAATAATAATAATTTGTTGCAGTACACAGACAGACAGACAGACAGACACATACAGATGTGGATTTACATTCATGCCACTAATTTTCTCTCTTTTTCATTTAAGATACACATGTTGGTATTCCATCAAAGAGGCAGCAAGTCCTTCCCCCCGCTGAAGAAATGGAGTGGACCATCCTGGACACTTTGGATACCACCAGCATGGACAGTTTATACAATGACATTACAGACCTAGATTATGTCCCAACCCCTACGATGACACTGACTGAAGTGGAACTTGGAGACCCAGGGGAACAAGTTCAAGAGCCAGAGCCCCAGCCCGAGCCACAGCCCGAGCCCCAGCCCGAGCCCCAGCCCGAGCCCCAGCCAGAGCCCCAGCCAGAGCCCCAGCCAGAGCCCCAGCCAGAGCCCCAGCCTGATGTGGAATCACGTCGACCACCAATGAGAGAGCCATGTGGTGCCAAATGTAGAAAAAGGTGTACAGACCATATTTCAGAGGAAAGACGGAGGGAGATATGGAGTCAATACTGGGAGATGACCTACACAGAAAGACGATCATGGATGTTTTACTCCGTTACCCCAATGCCAACCAAAAGAACAACAACCGGCCCAGAAAGTCGCCGTGGCCGCTCATTCATCTACCGGCTGCAAAACCATAAAGGAGAGCCAAGACAGGTCTGCAAAATGTTTTTCCTGTCATCATTGGGCTATCACCCTAAAAATGACAGTCTAGTCATTTCCATGATGGGGAAGTCGAACACCAGGCCACTGGTTCCATCCAAGGACCAGAGAGGAAGGCAGGCTGCAGTTAACACGATGGACGTGAAGACCCTTGATGACCACATTGAGTCCTTCCATCCTTGTGTGAGCCATTACAGACGGGAGCATGCCCCAAATCGACGGTACCTGCCAAGTGACATCACAATAAAGATGATGCATTCAGATTACCTGGATAAAGGAAACGCCTGCTCCTATGAAGCATACAGGAAGATTTTAAAAGACAAAAAAATCAGCTTTGCCAAACTTGGGGAGGAGCAATGTGAGGACTGTTTGGAACATGCTGAACATGCAAACTGCCACACAGGGGAGACTGAAAGCTCAGATTGCCCAGAGTGCCTAAGGTGGTACAAACATAAGCAGTCTGCCCTAGAGAGCCGCCAAAGCTACCAGGCGGATGCAGAGAGGGACTGGCCGGACATGACATCAGTTCGGAGCGTGGACCTCCAGAAGGTTATAATGCTGCCACGCATGCCAGGAGTCAAGTCAGCAGTATTTACTCGTCGCATCGTGGCATACCACGAAACATTTGCCTCAGTGGGGAAAAAAACAAACAAAAAAAACACCATCTCTGTATTGTGGCACGAGGGAATGGCTGGGCGAAGTGCAGCGGAAATTACATCAGCATACACAACTGCATTGGAGAAGGAGAGGGATGTACGCCACACCATATTCTGGGTGGACAACTGCAGTGCACAGAATAAGAACTGGTGCCATCTATCCTCACTCGTCACTCTTGTGAACAGTGACACCATTTCACAGGAGGACATCACATTAAAGTTTTTTGAGAGGGGACACACGTTCATGAGCGCAGACAGTTTCCACCATGGTGTCGAGCAGCAAATGAGGAGCCGTCCAGGTGGTGTGGTCTACGACTTCGAGGACTTTGTGAGTGTTGTGGCAAACTCCAACTCCAGGAAGGTGGATGTTGTCATATTGGAGAATGCCAATGTGCTAGATTGGAGGGATGGCCACTCCACCGTCAAGGTCAAGAAAGCGCAAGCACCAAAGCTTAGGGAGATGGCGGAGATACAGGTGCGGCGTGGCTCCAAGAGCCTCTTTTACAAACTATCCCATACGGAGAATGAATTTATGGAATTGGACTTCCTCATGAAGAAATTCTCACTGAAGGTGCCCACTCTTTTGCGACCACAGAATAGAGGGGTTGAGGAGGTCAAGAAGAGAGACATCATCAGTAATCTTTGTCCTCTCATGCCACCAAACAGGAGGGTGTTCTGGCATTCCCTGCCTGTGAGCAATGTTGTGGAGGATGAGGAGTAATAACCATATGAAATGTGGTGTTCAGTTCATCAATTATTTTTTATTATTATTATTATTTTATTTATATATATATATATATATATATATATATATATATATATATATGTGTGTGTGTATTATTGTATTGTATGTATTATTATTACAATCTATTATTAAATGTACGTTTACTAATTTGAAATATCTGTCCCATGTATTCATTTCATTCAGTACTTTGTGTTTATAAACCTACAAAAACAGATACTACACCATATAAAATCATCAACTTGTTTATCTGAGTTATCATCATAAGAGTTTGAAAAGCCTTAGAAACACTTAGGCAACATGATTTTGTTTTCTCTGTTGAATTGGAGTTTAACTTGCTTATTATTGCTCCAAAGAAAAGTTGTTTTGCAGTGCTTTAACATTAATGTGATTTGTAGGTATAGCAGATACTACATTACAGATACAGAAACACCCCCTGACACACATTAATCTAATACTCACACATAATAATGTGGTCCTATTCAAAATAAATTGTCCCTATTTGGGCCTTGATACAGCTTAGCAATGTGAGACTTTAAGCAGCCGTTTCAGCACCAGAACAGGTTCCGGGTGGAAAATATTGACCTAAAATGGTCAAATTAGTTTGGGTTTGGTATATCCATGTTCAGGAAAACAAATGGTTCCAATAGAGTGTATCTAACACACCCAGAGCCCAAGTTGTGGCAAAATAGTTTTTGTAGAATCTGTAGTTACTGCCTTTTTCCTTGGTATGGTGAGACACTTTTTGGTAAGTAATACAAAGCAAGAATACAGTAACTGCAAAATAGGGGTAAAATATCAAATTAAATATGAGGATTGATATGTACAAAGAATAAGCTAATATAAAGTAACAAAACAGCCACATGTCCAATAATCTACCTACAACTACTTAGGCTGGATGACAGGATAACTTTAAAGTCATTTTTCTCAGTTCTGCACTCTGCGTAGTTACTGCCTTTTTGCTTTGTAGGGCAGAATAGGTGGCGCAGTTACAAAATCGATGTGATGTGGTCAGAGTGAGGTGACAATGACACATACAAAGTTTGGTGTCAAAATGTCAAGGCATTGCAGAGATAAAGACTTAATAGTCATTTTGGCAGCATGCCTCAACTTTGCTGCTGCGGTACACGAAAACGGTTTTGTCTATCGTCACCAAATCCATAACTTTTAGTTGGCATGGTCTGGAGATGATACGATTCGATTTTGGTGAAAATCGGACCAATGGTCTCTGAGGAGTTCGAAAAAGAAGGTTTTGAAAGTAAATAAAGATGGCGGACAGGAAGTTCTTCCAAATATGTCAAACTTGGTATCTATGTTCTCGGCATGACCCAAGGAAGCTAATAAGACCAGTTGCATTAAAATAGGCATATTTATTCAAAAGTTATTAGCATATTTGCAAATTTAATTATAACTTTTGACCACTAGGTGGCGCTGTTTCGAAACTTCTCAAGCTCCTTCAGGGTATCGTACTGATGAACTATACCGAGTTTCGTAACAATTCGTTCATGCGTTCAGAAAATACAGCATTTTAGCACATAATTCAAAATGGCCGACAGCCAAAATGGCCGATCTAGGAAAATTGGATATCAGTCGACTCGGCATGACTCCCTGAATCTAACGAGACCACATTTATGATTTTTGGACAAACCAATCAGAAGTTATAAGCAAAAATAGCCATTTTTCATATCTCCGGACCAGTAGGTGGCGCTGCGCCGAAACGCAGCATGTAGCCTCAGGTCATGCTTGTGATGACAGGTACCAAGTTTGGTCTGAATACGATGAAGCGTTGCGGAGATACAGCCTTATGTCTGTTTTCACAAGCGCTACGTAAAATTAGTTTGTGCGTTTATCGAAAACTGTTAAGCGAATCGACTTGAATTCCATAACTTTTTGTCCCCTCTGCCTGAAGATGATCTGGTGCAATTTTGGTGAACATCTGAGCATCGGCCTAGGAGGAGTTCGAAAAAGTAGGTTTTTCTGAAAATTCAAAATGGCGGGAAAATTTGCATGACGGAAAATGACGTCATAGGGTGCAATCGAATCGTCATGAGCTCAGGAATCAGAGGAAAAAAGAATTTTGTTGATAGGCCTTACGGTTCAAAAGTTATTAGCATAATGATTTTGAAACTTTGAACAGGTGGTGGCGCTAGAGGCAATGAGTTAGAGACACCAAAATTGGTGCAATTAATGTTGGGACTGTCCTCTATCAGAATGTCAAACCAGAACAACTTTCCCGGACACGGTTCTATGGGCTGCCATAGACACCCAGTCGGAAGAAGAAGAATATAAGAACCGGAACAGATACAATTGGTAATATAGCTGCAAGCAGCCATTACCGGGGCCAAGCGCAAGAAGCGGCAACAGATGCCAACATGGGTGGGAGTGGCAGACCAACTGCAGCAAGGAGCAATTAAAGACATTAAGAGAATTTTTGACAAATGGCTAAAAAAATCATATATACAGTAACTTTTAAGATGATTTAATGGATTATGACTTTCGACCAATAGGTGGCGCAGTTACGAAATCGATGTGATGTGGTCAGAGTGAGGTGACAATGACACATACAAAGTTTGGTGTCAAAATGTCAAGGCATTGCAGAGATAAAGACTTAATAGTCATTTTGGCAGCATGCCTCAACTTTGCTGCTGTGGTACACGAAAACGGTTTTGTCTATCGTCACGAAATCCATAACTTTTAGTCGGCATGGTCTGGAGACGATACGA
Source organism: Tiaroga cobitis (assembly GCA_030578255.1). Classification (NCBI taxonomy): domain Eukaryota; kingdom Metazoa; phylum Chordata; class Actinopteri; order Cypriniformes; family Leuciscidae; genus Tiaroga; species Tiaroga cobitis. The sequence continues at coordinate 47,687,590 of CM060598.1, read as the reverse complement.
TTCGATTTGGGTTAAAATCGGACGAACCGTCTAGGACAAGTTCGCAAAAGTAGGTTTTGAAAGTAAATAAAGATGGCGGACAGGAAGTTCATCCAAATACGTCAAACTTGGTATCTATGTTATCGGCATGACCCAAGGAATCTATTAAGACCAGTGTCATTACAATAGGCATATTTTTTCAAAAGTTATTAGTATTTTTGGAAATTTAATTGTAACTTTTGAGCACTAGGTGGCGCTGTTTCGAAACTTCTCAGGCTCCTTCAGGGCATCGTACTGATGAACCATACCGAGTTTCGTAACAATTCGTTCATGCGTTCAGAAAATACAGCATTTTAGCACATAATTCAAAATGGCCGACAGCCAAAATGGCTGATCTGGGAATATTGGATATCAGTCGACTCGGCATGACTCCCTGAATCTAATGAGACCACATTTATGATTTTTGGACAAACCAATCAGAAGTTATAAGCAAAAATAGCCATTTTTCATATCTCCGGACCAGTAGGTGGCGCTGCGCTGAAACGCAGCATGTAGTCTCAGGTCATGCTTGTGATGACATGTACCAAGTTTGGTCTGAATTCGATAAAGCGTTGCGGAGATACAGCCTTACGTTTGTTTTTTCAAGCGCCACGTCAAATTAGTTTGGGCGTTTATCGAAAACGATTTGATGAATCAACTTGAATTCCATAACTTTTTGTCAGCACTACCTGTAGATGATCTGGTGCAATTTTGGTGAAAATCTGAGCATCGGCCTAGGAGGAGTTCGAAAAAGTAGGTTTTTCTGAAAATTCAAAATGGCGGGAAAATTTGCATGACGGAAAATGACGTCATAGGGTGCAATCGAATCGTCATGAGCTAAGGAATCAGAGGAAAAAAGAATTTTGTTGATAGGCCTTACGGTTCAAAAGTTATTAGCATAATGATTTTGAAACTTTGAACAGATGGTGGCGCTAGAGGCAATGAGTTAGAGACACCAAAATTGGTGCAATTACTGTTGGGACTGTCCTCTATCAGAATGTCAAACCGGAACAACTTTCCCGGACACGGTTCTATGGGCTGCCATAGACGCCCAGTCGGAAGAAGAAGAAGAAGAAGAATAATAATAATAATAATAATAATAATAAGAACCGGAACAGATACAATAGGTGCCTCCGCACCTTCGGTGCTTGGCCCCTAATAAGAATAAATATAGCTGCAAGCAGCCATTAGCGGGGCCAAGCGCAAGAAGCGGCAACAGATGCCATCATGGGTGGGAGTGGCAGACCAACTGCAGCAATGAGCAATTAAAGACATTTTAAGAGAATTTTGGGCAAATGGCTAAAAAATCATATATACAAAAACTTCTAAGATGATTTAATGGATTATCACTTTCGACAAATAGGTGGCGCAGTTACGAAATTGATGTGATGTGGTCAGAGTGAGGTGACAATGACACATACAAAGTTTGGTGTCAAAATGTCAAGGCATTGCAGAGATAAAGACTTAATAGTCATTTTGGCAGCATGCCTCAATTTTGCTGCTGAGGTACACGAAAACGGTTTTGTCTATCGTCACGAAATCCATAACTTTTAGTCGGCATGGTCTGGAGATGATACGATTCGATTTTGGTGAAAATCGGACCAATGGTCTAGGAGGAGTTCGAAAAAGAAGGTTTTGAAAGTAAATAAAGATGGCGGACAGGAAGTTCTTCCAAATATGTCAAACTTGGTATCTATGTTCTCGGCATGACCCACGGAATCTAATAAGACCAGTGGCATTACAATAGGCATATTTATTCAAAAGTTATTAGCATATTTGCAAATTTAATTATAACTTTTGACCACTAGGTGGCGCTGTTTCAAAACTTCTCAGGCTCCTTCAGGGTATAGTACTGATGAACCATACCGAGTTTCGTAACAATTCGTTCACGTGTTCCGAAAAAACAGCATTTTAGCACACAATTCAAAATGGCCGACAGCCAAAATGGCCGATCTGGGAAAATTGGATATCAGTCGACTCGGCATGACTCCCTGAATCTAACGAGACCACATTTATGATTTTTGGACAAACCGTTCAGAAGTTATAAGCCAAAATAGCCATTTTTCATATCTCCGGACCAGTCGGTGGCGCTGCGCCGAAACACTGCATGTAGCCTCAGGTCATGCTTGTGATGACAGGTACCAAGTTTGGTCTGAATACGATTAAGCGTTGCGAAGATACAGCCTTACGTCTGTTTTCGCAAGCGCTACGTAAAATTAGTTTGTGCGTTTATCGAAAACTGTTAAGCGAATCGACTTGAATTCCATAACTTTTTGTCCGCACTGCCTGAAGATGATCTGGTGCAATTTTGGTGAAAATCTGAGCATCGGCCTAGGAGGAGTTCGAAAAAGTAGGTTTTTCTGAAAATTCAAAATGGCGGAAAAATTTGCATGACGGAAAATGACGTCATAGGGTGCAATCGAATCGGCATGAGCTCAGGAACAAGGGGAAAAAAGAATTTTGATTATAGGCCTTACGGTTCAAAAGTTATTAGCATAATAAAAGTGAAACTTTGGACAGGTGGTGGCGCTAGAGGGAATGACTTAGAAACACCAAAATTGGTGTATTTAATGTTGGGACTGTCCTCTATTAGAATGTCAAACCAAAACAACTTTCCCGCAATCGGTTCTATGGGCTGCCATAGACACCCAGTCGGAAGAAGAAGAATATAAGAACCGGAACAGATACAATTGGTAATATAGCTGCAAGCAGCCATTACCGGGGCCAAGCGCAAGAAGCGGCAACAGATGCCAACATGGGTGGGAGTGGCAGACCAACTGCAGCAAGGAGCAATTAAAGACATTTTAAGAGAATTTTGGGCAAATGGCTAAAAAATCATAAATACAGTAACTTTTAAGATGATTTAATGGATTATCACTTTCGACCAATAGGTGGCGCAATTACGAAATCGATGTGATGTGGTCAGAGTGAGGTGACAATGACACATACAAAGTTTGGTGTCAAAATGTCAAGGCATTGCAGAGATAAGACTTAATAGTCATTTCGGCAGCATGCCTCAAATTTGCTGCTGCGCTACACGAAAACGGTTTTGTCTATCGTCACGAAATCCATAACTTTTAGTCAGCATGGTCTGGAGATGATATGATTCGATTTGGGTGAAAATCGGACGAACCGTCTAGGACAAGATCGCAAAAGTAGGTTTTGAAAGTAAATAAAAATGGCGGACAGGAAGTTCATCCAAATACGTCAAACTTGGTATATATGTTATCAGCATGACCCAAGGAATCTATTAAGACCAGTGTCATTACAATAGGCATATTTTTTCAAAAGTTATTAGCATTTTTGGAAATTTAATTGTAACTTTTGACCACTAGGTGGCGCTGTTTCGAAACTTCTCAGGCTCCTTCAGGGCATCGTACTGATGAACCATACCGAGTTTCGTAACAATTCGTTCATGCGTTCAGAAAATACAGCATTTTAGCACATAATTCAAAATGGCCGACAGCCAAAATGGCTGATCTGGGAATATTGGATATCAGTCGACTCGGCATGACTCCCTGAATCTAACGAGACCACATTTATGATTTTTGGACAAACCAATCAGAAGTTATAAGCAAAAATAGCCATTTTTCATATCTCCGGACCAGTAGGTGGCGCTGCGCCGAAACGCAGCATGTAGTCTCAGGTCATGCTTGTGATGACATGTACCAAGTTTGGTCTGAATTTGATAAAGCGTTGCGGAGATACAGCCTTACGTCTGTTTTCACAAGCGCTACGTAAAATTAGTTTGTGCGTTTATCAAAAACTGTTGAGCGAATCGACTTGAATTCCATAACTTTTTGTCCCCACTGCCTGAAGATGATCTGGTGCAATTTTGGTGAAAATCTGAGCATTGGCCTAGGAGGAGTTCGAAAAAGTAGGTTTTTCTGAAAATTCAAAATGGCGGGAAAATTTGCATGACGGAAAATGACGTCATAGGGTGCAATCGAATCGTCATGAGCTCAGGAATCAGAGGAAAAAAGAATTTTGTTGATAGGCCTTACGGTTCAAAAGTTATTAGCATAATGATTTTGAAACTTTGAACAGGTGGTGGCGCTAGAGGCAATGAGTTAGAGACACCAAAATTGGTGCAATTACTGTTGGGACTGTCCTCTATCAGAATGTCAAACCGGAACAACTTTCCCGGACACGGTTCTAGGGGCTGCCATAGACGCCCAGTCGGAAGAAGAAGAAGAAGAAATATAGCTGCAAGCAGCCATTACCGGGGCCAAGCGCAAGAAGCGGCAACAGATGCCAACATGGGTGGGAGTGGCAGACCAACTGCAGCAAGGAGCAATTAAAGACAATAACCTGTTAAGCTTCAAGCCCATTTTTGAAAAATCCCCAGATATGGCATTCCCAAACTGAAACAGATACAGTTCATGAACCCTTTGTACTAAAAGCACAAGTAAGATCTCATTTGAAAGCTGACACCTGGAAGTTTATTGTAAATGTAGAATTAATTATTGTCATAATGAAAAAAAATAGTTATAAATAGCTTCAAAGTTTTGTAAAGTTATTATACATTTATTTTTATGAAACATCTTCATGAAAATAAAATTGAAGTTGGCCCTGGAGCAATCTAGAAATGCACTGCAGCTAAAGCCACATGTCTGGCCATGTTATATTTAAAATCTGAAGATGATAAGTCTAAAACTCTGTATTTAGTTCAATGTTTTTCAAGATCATGTCATATGACTTTATTTTGATTAGACTGGTGTTTATTGTCATCTTATAAGCATCTATTCAGTCTATTGCCTCTATTGTTTTGTGATGCAAAAACGAGCCCCATTCAGTCTCAGTCTCCCCTGCACATATTCACACCTCTCCAGCCTGTTTATTGCTCTAAATATGCTTTTCTTTTGTCTGCATTATAATCACTAACGACTAGCAATTCACACTGTTTCAATCCCTCATTTATTTTATAAAAGTTCTCACTTCACAGTGAAACTGTATCAAATGCCCTTTTTGAAAAACGAAACAGTTCAGTAAGCATTCTTATTTAGAAAAAAATCATAAAAATTACACCGAAGTTAGGTAGCAGGTGCTCAGTACTAGCTAGCATGTTAGCTTAGCACACCATCAATAGCCTACACGACAATTTATGAGAATAAAACTATGTTTGTGCTCAACTTACTTTATAGCGCAAGTCGAGTGTTTTAAATAACTTTCTGTAATCTGATTTGGCTTCAGATAAAAAAATCAGATAGAAAATATATTATTTTATTGTATTCTGCACAATTTGAAAGTCTATCTCGATTAGCATTACATTATACATATAATCTATTATTATGAAAATACCTGACATGACTCGAAGAACACAGGTAAATCAAATATCATTGCAATCATGTTTATTGTCTTCAAAACATCTTTATCTGCACTTTACAGCGATCTCGGATAGCTTTGTTGTGCCAGGACTTCCTGAATGTCACATGATTATAGTTCTTCTTCGTGTGATCCATATATGGACTTTACTGTTCAAACAGCGCCCCAGACCGTTAGTATGAATTGATAACACAGTACATCAGAGTATACAGCGCTCAAAATGATTACATCGACGCATTTGGGTATAAATTCAATAAATATTATTCCTGTCTATAGAAGTCTGATGTAAACCTATGAGAATCTATCAATATTTCTCCAAATCTGCACATGTTTGAGCTAAAAGCCCTGACGGACGTTGTTTTGTCAAGCTCTGTCATGACGATCGCACGGGAGTTTTTTTCTGAATGGAAGCGGCTGACGCTCATAATTCATATTAAAGGTAACGACTCATTTTTTAATTTCATAACTCCTGACACAAATTAAGACATAACTGTCACTATAAGTTTCACAGAATACAATAGTGGTCAAATACTGAAACTTGAGTCTTATATCTTTTTAATGATGTATAGTTTGTCAAGGTAATAACATTAAATCTGATAGTAACTTTGAACTATTTAAAAAAAAAAACGCTTCAGTGCGCCCGCGCTCTGGTGAAGCTTAACAGGTTAAGAGAATTTTGGGCAAATGGCTAAAAAATCATATATACAGTAATTTTTAAGATGATTTAATGGATTATGACTTTCGACCAATAGGTGGCGCAGTTACGAAATCGATGTGATGTGGTCAGAGTGAGGTGACAATGACACATACAAAGTTTGGTGCCAAAATGTCAAGGCATTGCAGAGATAAAGACTTAATAGTCATTTTAGCAGCATGCCTAAACTTTGCTGCTGCGGTACACGAAAACGGTTTTGTCTATCGTCACGAAATCCATAACTTTTAGTCGGCATGGTCTGGAGATGATACGATTCGATTTTGGTGAAAATCGGACCAATGGTCTAGGAGGAGTTCGAAAAAGAAGGTTTTGAAAGTAAATAAAGATGGCGGACACGAAGTTCTTCCAAATATGTCAAACTTGGTATCTATGTTCTCGGCATGACCCAATGAATCTAATAAGACCAGTGGCATTACAATAGGCATATTTATTCAAAAGTTATTAGCATATTTGCAAATTTAATTATAACTTTTGACCACTAGGTGGCACTGTTTCGAAACTTCTCAGGCTCCTTCAGTGTATCGTACTGATGAACCATACCGAGTTTCGTAACAATTCGTTCATGCGTTCAGAAAATACAGCATTTTAGCACATAATTCAAAATGGCCGACAGCCAAAATGGCCGATCTGGGAAAATTGGATATCAGTCGACTCGGCATGACTCCCTGATTCTAACGAGACCACATTTATGATTTTTGGACAAACCGTTCAGAAGTTATAATTAAAAATAGCAATTTTTCATATCTCCAGACCAGTAGGTGGCGCTGCGCCGAAACACAGCATATAGCCTCAGCTCATGCTTGTGATGACAGGTACCAATTTTGGTCTGAATACGATTAAGCGTTGCGGAGATCCAGCCTTACGTCTGTTTTCGCAAGCGCTACGTAAAATTAGTTTGTGCGTTTATCGAAAACTGTTAAGCGAATCGACTTGAATTCCATAACTTTTTGTCCCCACTGCCTGTAGATGATCTGGTGCAATTTTGGTGAAAATCTGAGCATCGGCCTAGGAGGAGTTCGAAAAAGTAGGTTTTTCAGAAAATTCAAAATGGCGGGAAAATTTGCATGACGGAAAATGACGTCATATAGTGCAATCGAATCGTCATGAGCTCAGGAATCAGAGGAAAAAAGAATTTTGTTGATAGGCCGTACGGTTCAAAAGTTATTAGCATAATGATTTTGAAACTTTGGACAGGTGGTGGCGCTAGAGGCAATGAGTTAGAGACACCAAAATTGGTGCAATTACTGTTGGGACTGTCCTCTATCAGAATGTCAAACCGGAACAACTTTCCCGGACACGGTTCTATGGGCTGCCATAGACACCCAGTCGGAAGAAGAAGAATATAAGAACCGGAACAGATACAATTGGTAATATAGCTGCAAGCAGCCATTAGCGGGGCCAAGCGCAAGAAGCGGCAACAGATGCCATCATGGGTGGGAGTGGCAGACCAACTGCAGCAATGAGCAATTAAAGACATTTTAAGAGAATTTTGGGCAAATGGCTAAAAAATCATATATACAAAAACTTCTAAGATGATTTAATGGATTATCACTTTCGACAAATAGGTGGCGCAATTACGAAATTGATGTGATGTGGTCAGAGTGAGGTGACAATGACACATACAAAGTTTGGTGTCAAAATGTCAAGGCATTGCAGAGATAAAGACTTAATAGTCATTTTGGCAGCATGCTTCAATTTTGCTGCTGAGGTACACGAAAACGGTTTTGTCTATCGTCACGAAATCCATAACTTTTAGTCGGCATGGTCTGGAGATGATACGATTTGATTTTGGTGAAAATCGGACCAATGGTCTAGGAGGAGTTCGAAAAAGAAGGTTTTGAAAGTAAATAAAGATGGCGGACAGGAAGTTCTTCCAAATATGTCAAACTTGGTATCTATGTTCTCGGCATGACCCAAGGAATCTAATAAGACCAGTGGCATTACAATAGGCATATTTATTCAAAAGTTATTAGCATATTTGCAAATTTAATTATAACTTTTGACCACTAGGTGGCGCTGTTTCAAAACTTCTCAGGCTCCTTCAGGGTATAGTACTGATGAACCATACCGAGTTTCGTAACAATTCGTTCACGTGTTCCGAAAAAACAGCATTTTAGCACATAATTCAAAATGGCCGACAGCCAAAATGGCCGATCTGGGAAAATTGGATATCAGTCGACTCGGCATGACTCCCTGAATCTAACGAGACCACATTTATGATTTTTGGACAAACCGTTCAGAAGTTATAAGGCAAAATAGCCATTTTTCATATCTCCGGACCAGTAGGTGGCGCTGCGCCGAAACACTGCATGTAGCCTCAGGTCATGCTTGTGATGACAGGTACCAAGTTTGGTCTGAATACGATTAAGCGTTGCGGAGATACAGCCTTACGTCTGTTTTCGCAAGCGCTACGTAAAATTAGTTTGTGCGTTTATCGAAAACTGTTAAGCGAATCGACTTGAATTCCATAACTTTTTGTCCCCACTGCCTGAAGATGATCTGGTGCAATTTTGGTGAAAATCTGAGCATCGGCCTAGGAGGAGTTCGAAAAAGTAGGTTTTTCTGAAAATTCAAAATGGCGGAAAAATTTGCATGACGGAAAATGACGTCATAGGGTGCAATCGAATCGGCATGAGCTCAGGAATAAGGGGAAAAAAGAATTTTGATTATAGGCCTTACGGTTCAAAAGTTATTAGCATAATAAAAGTGAAACTTTGGACAGGTGGTGGCGCTAGAGGGAATGACTTAGAAACACCAAAATTGGTGTATTTAATGTTGGGACTGTCCTCTATTAGAATGTCAAACCAAAACAACTTTCCCGCAATCGGTTCTATGGGCTGCCATAGACACCCAGTCGGAAGAAGAAGAATATAAGAACCGGAACAGATACAATTGGTAATATAGCTGCAAGCAGCCATTACCGGGGCCAAGCGCAAGAAGCGGCAACAGATGCCAACATGGGTGGGAGTGGCAGACCAACTGCAGCAAGGAGCAATTAAAGACATTTTAAGAGAATTTTGGGCAAATGGCTAAAAAATCATAAATACAGTAACTTTTAAGATGATTTAATGGATTATCACTTTCGACCAATAGGTGGCGCAATTACGAAATCGATGTGATGTGGTCAGAGTGAGGTGACAATGACACATACAAAGTTTGGTGTCAAAATGTCAAGGCATTGCAGAGATAAAGACTTAATAGTCATTTCGGCAGCATGCCTCAAATTTGCTGCTGCGCTACACGAAAACGGTTTTGTCTATCGTCACGAAATCCATAACTTTTAGTCAGCATGGTCTGGAGATGATATGATTCGATTTGGGTGAAAATCGGACGAACCGTCTAGGACAAGTTCGCAAAAGTAGGTTTTGAAAGTAAATAAAAATGGCGGACAGGAAGTTCATCCAAATACGTCAAACTTGGTATCTATGTTATCGGCATGACCCAAGGAATCTATTAAGACCAGTGTCATTACAATAGGCATATTTTTTCAAAAGTTATTAGCATTTTTGGAAATTTAATTGTAACTTTTGACCACTAGGTGGCGCTGTTTCGAAACTTCTCAGGCTCCTTCAGGGCATCGTACTGATGAACCATACCGAGTTTCGTAACAATTCGTTCATGCGTTCAGAAAATACAGCATTTTTGCACATAATTCAAAATGGCCGACAGCCAAAATGGCTGATCTGGGAATATTGGATATCAGTCGACTCGGCATGACTCCCTGAATCTAACGAGACCACATTTATGATTTTTGGACAAACCAATCAGAAGTTATAAGCAAAAATAGCCATTTTTCATATCTCCGGACCAGTAGGTGGCGCTGCGCCGAAACGCAGCATGTAGTCTCAGGTCATGCTTGTGATGACATGTACCAAGTTTGGTCTGAATTTGATAAAGCGTTGCGGAGATACAGCCTTACGTCTGTTTTCACAAGCGCTACGTAAAATTAGTTTGTGCGTTTATCGAAAACTGTTGAGCGAATCGACTTGAATTCCATAACTTTTTGTCCCCACTGCCTGAAGATGATCTGGTGCAATTTTGGTGAAAATCTGAGCATCGGCCTAGGAGGAGTTCGAAAAAGTAGGTTTTTCTGAAAATTCAAAATGGCGGGAAAATTTGCATGACGGAAAATGACGTCATAGGGTGCAATCGAATCGTCATGAGCTCAGGAATCAGAGGAAAAAAGAATTTTGTTGATAGGCCTTACGGTTCAAAAGTTATTAGCATAATGATTTTGAAACTTTGAACAGGTGGTGGCGCTAGAGGCAATGAGTTAGAGACACCAAAATTGGTGCAATTACTGTTGGGACTGTCCTCTATCAGAATGTCAAACCGGAACAACTTTCCCGGACACGGTTCTAGGGGCTGCCATAGACGCCCAGTCGGAAGAAGAAGAAGAAGAAGAATAATAATAATAATAATAATAAGAACCGGAACAGATACAATAGGTGCCTCCGCACCTTCGGTGCTTGGCCCCTAAATATAGCTGCAAGCAGCCATTACCGGGGCCAAGCGCAAGAAGCGGCAACAGATGCCATCATGGGTGGGAGTGGCAGACCAACTGCAGCAAGGAGCAATTAAAGACATTAAGATAATTTTGGGCAAATGGCTAAAAAAATCATATATACAGTAACTTTTAAGATGATTTAATGGATTATGACTTTCGACCAATAGGTGGCGCAGTTACAAAATCGATGTGATGTGGTCAGAGTGAGGTGACAATGACATACAAAGTTTGGTGTCAAAATGTCAAGGCATTGCAGAGATAAAGACTTAATAGTCATTTTGGCAGCATGCCTCAACTTTGCTGCTGTGGTACACGAAAACGGTTTTGTCTATCGTCACGAAATCCATAACTTTTAGTCGGCATGGTCTGGAGATGATACGATTCGATTTTGGTGAAAATCGGACCAATGGTCTAGGAGGAGTTCGAAAAAGAAGGTTTTGAAAGTAAATAAAGATGGCGGACAGGAAGTTCATCCAAATATGTCAAACTTGGTATCTATGTTATCGGCATGACCCAAGGAATCTATTAAGACCAGTGTCATTACAATAGGCATATTTTTTCAAAAGTTATTAGCATTTTTGGAAATTTAATTGTAACTTTTGACCACTAGGTGGCGCTGTTTCGAAACTTCTCAGGCTCCTTCAGGGCATCGTACTGATGAACCATACCGAGTTTCGTAACAATTTGTTCATGCGCTCAGAAAATACAGCATTTTAGCATATAATTCAAAATGGCCGACAGCCAAAATGGCTGATCTGGGAATATTGGATATCAGTCGACTCGGCATGACTCCCTGAATCTAACGAGACCACATTTATGATTTTTGGACAACTTAATCAGAAGTTATAAGCAAAAATAGCCATTTTTCATATCTCCGGACCAGTAGGTGGCGCTGCGCCGAAACGCAGCATGTAGTCTCAGGTCATGCTTGTGATGACATGTACCAAGTTTGGTCTGAATTCGATAAAGCGTTGCGGAGATACAGCCTTACATTTGTTTTTTCAAGCGCTACGTCAAATTAGTTTGCGCGTTTATCGAAAACGATTTGAGGAATCAACTTGAATTCCATAACTTTTTGTCAGCACTACCTGTAGATGATCTGGTGCAATTTTGGTGAAAATCTGAGCATCGGCCTAGGAGGAGTTCGAAAAAGTAGGTTTTTCTGAAAATTCAAAATGGCGGGAAAATTTGCATGACGGAAAATGACGTCATAGGGCGCAATCGAATCGTCATGAGCTCAGGAATCAGAGGAAAAAAGAATTTTGTTGATAGGCCTTACGGTTAAAAAGTTATTAGCATAATGATTTTGAAACTTTGAACAGGTGGTGGCGCTAGAGGCAATGAGTTAGAGACACCAAAATTGGTGCAATTACTGTTGGGACTGTCCTCTATCAGAATGTCAAACCGGAACAACTTTCCCGGACACGGTTCTATGGGCTGCCATAGACGCCCAGTCGGAAGAAGAAGAAGAATAATAATAATAATAATAATAATAATAATAAGAACCGGAACAGATACAATAGGTGCCTCCGCACCTTCGGTGCTTGGCCCCTAAATATAGCTGCAAGCAGCCATTACCGGGGCCAAGCGCAAGAAGCGGCAACAGATGCCAACATGGGTGGGAGTGGCAGACCAACTGCAGCAAGGAGCAATTAAAGACATTAAGAGAATTTTGGACAAATGGCTAAAAAAATCATATATACAGTAACTTTTAAGATGATTTAATGGATTATGACTTTCGACCAATAGGTGGCGCAGTTACGAAATCGATGTGATGTGGTCAGAGTGAGGTGACAATGACACATACAAAGTTTGGTGTCAAAATGTCAAGGCATTGCAGAGATAAAGACTTAATAGTCATTTTGGCAGCATGCCTCAACTTTGCTGCTGTGGTACACGAAAACGGTTTTGTCTATCGTCACGAAATCCATAACTTTTAGTCGGCATGGTCTGGAGACGATACGATTTGATTTGGGTGAAAATCGGACGAACCGTCTAGGACAAGTTCGCAAAAGTAGGTTTTGAAAGTAAATAAAGATGGCGGACAGGAAGTTCATCCAAATACGTCAAACTTGGTATCTATGTTATCGGCATGACCCAAGGAATCTATTAAGACCAGTGTCATTACAATAGGCATATTTTTTCAAAAGTTATTAGCATTTTTGGAAATTTAATTGTAACTTTTGAGCACTAGGTGGCGCTGTTTCGAAACTTCTCAGGCTCCTTCAGGGCATCGTACTGATGAACCATACCGAGTTTCGTAACAATTCGTTCATGCGTTCAGAAAATACAGCATTTTAGCACATAATTCAAAATGGCCGACAGCCAAAATGGCTGATCTGGGAATATTGGATATCAGTCGACTCGGCATGACTCCCTGAATCTAATGAGACCACATTTATGATTTTTGGACAAACCAATCAGAAGTTATAAGCAAAAATAGCCATTTTTCATATCTCCGGACCAGTATGTGGCGCTGCGCTGAAACGCAGCATGTAGTCTCAGGTCATGCTTGTGATGACATGTACCAAGTTTGGTCTGAATTCGATAAAGCGTTGCGGAGATACAGCCTTACGTTTGTTTTTTCAAGCGCCACGTCAAATTAGTTTGGGCGTTTATCGAAAACGATTTGATGAATCAACTTGAATTCCATAACTTTTTGTCAGCACTACCTGTAGATGATCTGGTGCAATTTTGGTGAAAATCTGAGCATCGGCCTAGGAGGAGTTCGAAAAAGTAGGTTTTTCTGAAAATTCTAAATGGCGGGAAAATTTGCATGACGGAAAATGACGTCAAAGGGTGCAATCGAATCGTCATGAGCTCAGGAATCAGAGGAAAAAAGAATGTTGTTGATAGGCCTTACGGTTCAAAAGTTATTAGCATAATGATTTTGAAACTTTGAACAGGTGGTGGCGCTAGAGGCAATGAGTTAGAGACACCAAAATTGGTGCAATTACTGTTGGGACTGTCCTCTATCAGAATGTCAAACCGGAACAACTTTCCCGGACACGGTTCTATGGGCTGCCATAGACGCCCAGTCGGAAGAAGAAGAAGAATAATAATAATAATAATAATAATAATAAGAACCGGAACAGATACAATAGGTGCCTCCGCACCTTCGGTGCTTGGCCCCTAAATATAGCTGCAAGCAGCCATTACCGGGGCCAAGCGCAAGAAGCGGCAACAGATGCCATCATGGGTGGGAGTGGCAGACCAACTGCAGCAATGAGCAAGTAAAGACATCTTAAGAGAACTTTGGATTAAATGGCTAAAAAATCATATATACAGTAAATTTTAAGATAATTTAATGGTTTATCACTTTCGACAAATAGGTGGCGCAATTACGAAATTGATGTGATGTGGTCAGAGTGAGGTGACAATGAAACATACAAAGTTTGGTGTCAAAATGTCAAGCCATTGCAGAGATAAAGACTTAATAGTCGTTTTGGCATCCTACCTCAACTTTGCTGCTGCGCTACACGAAAATGGTTTTGTCTATCGACACAAAATCCATAACTTTTACTCGGCAATGTCTGGAGATGATACGATTTGATTTTGGTGAAAATCGGACAAACGGTCTAGGAAGAGGTCGAAAAAGTAGCTTTTGAATGAAAATCAAGATGGTGGACAGGAAGTTTGGCCAAATAAGAAAAACTTGGTATCTATGTTTTCGGCTTGACCCAAGGAATCTACTAAGACAAGTGGCATTTCAATAGGCAGAGATTTATTCAAAAGTTATGAGCCTTTTTTGAATTTTTTATATAACTTTTGACCACTTGGTGGCGCTGTTTCGAAACTTCTCAGACTCCTTCAGGGCATCGTACTGATGACCCATACCGAGTTTCGTAACAATTCGTTCATGCGTTAAAAAAATACAGCATTTTAGCACATAATTAAAAATGGCCGACAGCCAAAATTGCCGATCTAGGAAAATTGGATATCAGTCGACTCATCATGACGCCCTGAATCTATCGAGACCAATTTTATGATTTTTGGACAAACCGTTCAGGAGTTATGAGCAAAAATAGCAATTTTTTATATCTCCGGACCAGTAGGTGGCGCTGCGCCGAAACGCAGCATGTAGCCTCAGGTCATGCTTGTGATGACATGTACCAAGTTTGGTCTGAATACGATTAAGTGTTGCGGAGATACAGCCTTACGTTTTTTTTCCGCAACCGCTACGTAAAATTATTTTGCACGGTATTAAAAAACTGTTAAGCGAACCTACTTGAATTCCATAACTTTTTATCCCAACTGCCTGAAGATGATCTGGTGCAATTTTGGTGAAATTCGGAGCATCCGCCTAGGAGGAGTTCGAAAAAGTAGGTTTTTCTGAAAATTCAAAATGGCGGAAAAATTTGCATGACGGAAAATGACGTCATAGGGTGCAATCGAATCGGCATGAGCTCAGGAACAAGGGGAAAAAAGAATTTTGATGATAGGCCTTACGGTTCAAAAGTTATTAGCATAATAAAAGTGAAACTTTGGACAGGTGGTGGCGCTAGAGGGAATGACTTAGAAACACCAAAATTGGTGTATTTAATGTTGGGACTGTCCTCTATTAGAATGTCAAACCAAAACAACTTTCCCGCAATCGGTTCTATGGTCTGCCATAGACACCCAGTCGGAAGAAGAAGAATATAAGAACCGGAACAGATACAATTGGTAATATAGCTGCAAGCAGCCATTACCGGGGCCAAGCGCAAGAAGCGGCAACAGATGCCAACATGGGTGGGAGTGGCAGACCAACTGCAGCAAGGAGCAATTAAAGACATTTTAAGAGAATTTTGGGCAAATGGCTAAAAAATCATAAATACAGTAACTTTTAAGATGATTTAATGGATTATCACTTTCGACCAATAGGTGGCGCAATTACGAAATCGATGTGATGTGGTCAGAGTGAGGTGACAATGACACATACAAAGTTTGGTGTCAAAATGTCAAGGCATTGCAGAGATAAAGACTTAATAGTCATTTCGGCAGCATGCCTCAAATTTGCTGCTGCGCTACACGAAAACGGTTTTGTCTATCGTCACGAAATCCATAACTTTTAGTCAGCATGGTCTGGAGATGATATGATTCGATTTGGGTGAAAATCGGACGAACCGTCTAGGACAAGTTCGCAAAAGTAGGTTTTGAAAGTAAATAAAAATGGCGGACAGGAAGTTCATCCAAATACGTCAAACTTGGTATCTATGTTATCAGCATGACCCAATGAATCTATTAAGACCAGTGTCATTACAATAGGCATATTTTTTCAAAAGTTATTAGCATTTTTGGAAATTTAATTGTAACTTTTGACCACTAGGTGGCGTTGTTTCGAAACTTCTCAGGCTCCTTCAGGGCATCGTACTGATGAACCATACCGAGTTTCGTAACAATTCGTTCATGCGTTCAGAAAATACAGCATTTTTGCACATAATTCAAAATGGCCGACAGCCAAAATGGCTGATCTGGGAATATTGGATATCAGTCGACTCGGCATGACTCCCTGAATCTAACGAGACCACATTTATGATTTTTGGACAAACCAATCAGAAGTTATAAGCAAAAATAGCCATTTTTCATATCTCCGGACCAGTAGGTGGCGCTGCGCCAAAACGCAGCATGTAGTCTCAGGTCATGCTTGTGATGACATGTACCAAGTTTGGTCTGAATTTGATAAAGCGTTGCGGAGATACAGCCTTACGTCTGTTTTCACAAGCGCTACGTAAAATTAGTTTGTGCGTTTATCGAAAACTGTTGAGCGAATCGACTTGAATTCCATAACTTTTTGTCCCCACTGCCTGAAGATGATCTGGTGCAATTTTGGTGAAAATCTGAGCATCGGCCTAGGAGGAGTTCGAAAAAGTAGGTTTTTCTGAAAATTCAAAATGGCGGGAAAATTTGCATGACGGAAAATGACGTCATAGGGTGCAATCGAATCGTCATGAGCTCAGGAATCAGAGGAAAAAAGAATTTTGTTGATAGGCCTTACGGTTCAAAAGTTATTAGCATAATGATTTTGAAACTTTGAACAGGTGGTGGCGCTAGAGGCAATGAGTTAGAGACACCAAAATTGGTGCAATTACTGTTGGGACTGTCCTCTATCAGAATGTCAAACCGGAACAACTTTCCCGGACACGGTTCTAGGGGCTGCCATAGACGCCCAGTCGGAAGAAGAAGAAGAATAATAATAATAATAATAAATATAGCTGCAAGCAGCCATTACCGGGGCCAAGCGCAAGAAGCGGCAACAGATGCCAACATGGGTGGGAGTGGCAGACCAACTGCAGCAAGGAGCAATTAAAGACATTTTAAGAGAATTTTGGGCAAATGGCTAAAAAAATCATATATACAGTAACTTTTAAGATGATTTAATGGATTATGACTTTCGACCAATAGGTGGCGCAGTTACAAAATCGATGTGATGTGGTCAGAGTGAGGTGACAATGACACATACAAAGTTTGGTGTCAAAATGTCAAGGCATTGCAGAGATAAAGACTTAATAGTCATTTTGGCAGCATGCCTCAACTTTGCTGCTGTGGTACACGAAAACGGTTTTGTCTATCGTCACGAAATCCATAACTTTTAGTCGGCATGGTCTGGAGATGATACGATTCGATTTTGGTGAAAATCGGACCAATGGTCTAGGAGGAGTTCGAAAAAGAAGGTTTTGAAAGTAAATAAAGATGGCGGACAGGAAGTTCATCCAAATACGTCAAACTTGGTATCTATGTTATCGGCATGACCCAAGGAATCTATTAAGACCAGTGTCATTACAATAGGCATATTTTTTCAAAAGTTATTAGCATTTTTGGAAATTTAATTGTAACTTTTGAGCACTAGGTGGCGCTGTTTCGAAACTTCTCAGGCTCCTTCAGGGCATCGTACTGATGAACCATACCGAGTTTCGTAACAATTCGTTCATGCGTTCAGAAAATACAGCATTTTAGCACATAATTCAAAATGGCCGACAGCCAAAATGGCCGATCTGGGAAAATTGGATATCAGTCGACTCGGCATGACTCCCTAAATCTAACGAGACCACTTTTATGATTTTTGGACAAGCTGTTCAGAAGTTATAAGCCAAAATAGCAATTTTTCATATCTCCGGACCAGTAGGTGGCGCTGCGTCGAAACGCAGCATGTAGCCTCAGGTCATGCTTGTGATGACAGGTACCAAGTTTGGTCTGAATATGATTAAGCGTTGCGGAGATACAGCCTTACGTCTGTTTTCACAAGCGCTACGTAAAATTAGTTTGTGCGTTTATCGAAAACTGTTAAGCGAATCGACTTGAATTCCATAACTTTTTGTCCCCACTGCCTGAAGATGATCTGGTGCAATTTTGGTGAAAATCTGAGCATCGGCCTAGGAGGAGTTCGCAAAAGTAGGTTTTTCTGAAAATTCAAAATGGCGGAAAAATTTGCATGACGGAAAATGACGTCATAGGGTGCAATCGAATCGTCATGAGCTCAGGAATCAGAGGAAAAAAGAATTTTGATGATAGGCCTTACGGTTCAAAAGTTATTAGCATAATGATTTTGAAACTTTGGACAGGTGGTGGCGCTAGAGGCAATGAGTTAGAGACACCAAAATTGGTGCAATTACTGTTGGGACTGTCCTCTATCAGAATGTCAAACCGGAACAACTTTCCCGGACACGGTTCTATGGGCTGCCATAGACACCCAGTCGGAAGAAGAAGATTATAAGAACCGGAACAGATACAATTGGTAATATAGCTGCAAGCAGCCATTACCGGGGCCAAGCGCAAGAAGCGGCAACAGATGCCAACATGGGTGGGAGTGGCAGACCAACTGCAGCAAGGAGCAATTAAAGACATTTTAAGAGAATTTTGGGCAAATGGCTAAAAAATCATATATACAGTAACTTTTAAGATGATTTAATGGATTATCACTTTCGACCAATAGGTGGCTCAGTTACGAAAACGATGTGATGTGGTCAGAGAGAGGTGACAATGACACATACAAAGTTTGGTGTCAAAATGTCAAGGCATTGCAGAGATAAAGACTTAATAGTCATTTTGGCATCCTACCTCAACTTTGCTGCTGCGCTGCACGAAAACGGTTTCGTCTATCGACACAAAATCCATAACTTTTAGTCGGCAATGTCTGAAGATGATACGATTTGATTTTGGTGAAAATTGGACTAACGGTCTAGGAGGAGTTCGAAAAAGTAGCTTTTGAATGAAAATCAAGATGGTGGACAGGAAGTTCTTCCAAATATGTCAAACTTGGTATCTATGTTCTCGGCATGACCCAAGGAATCTAATAAGACTAGTGGCATTACAATAGGCATATTTATTCAAAAGTTATTAGCATATTTGCTAATTTAATTATAACTTTTGACCACTAGGTGGCGCTGTTTCGAAACTTCTCAGGCTCCAACAGGGTATCGTACTGATGAACCATACCGAGTTTCGTAACAATTCGTTCATGTGTTCAGAAAATACAGCATTTTAGCACATAATTCAAAATGGCCGACAGGCAAAATGGCCGATCTGGGAAAATTGGATATCAGTCGACTCGGCATGACTCCCTGAATCTAACGAGACCACATTTATGATGTTTGGACAAACCGTTCAGAAGTTATAAGCCAAAATAGCCATTTTTCATATCTCCGGACCAGTAGGTGGCGCTGCGCCGAAACGCAGCATGTAGCCTCAGGTCATGCTTGTGATGACAGGTACCAAGTTTGGTCTAAATATGATTAAGCGTTGCGGAGATACAGCCTGACGTCTGTTTTCGCAAGCGCTACGTAAAATTAGTTTGTGCGTTTATCGAAAACTGTTAAGCGAATCGACTTGAATTCCATAACTTTTTGTCCCCACTGCCTGAAGATGATCTGGTGCAATTTTGGTGAAAATCTGAGCATCGGCCTAGGAGGAGTTCGAAAAAGTAGGTTTTTCAGAAAATTCAAAATGGCGGGAAAATTTGCATGACGGAAAATGACGTCATAGGGTGCAATCGAATCGTCATGAGCTCAGGAATCAGAGGAAAAAAGAATTTTGATGATAGGCCTTCCGGTTCAAAAGTTATTAGCATAATAAAAGTGAAACTTTGGACAGGTGGTGGCGCTAGAGGGAATGACTTAGAAACACCAAAATTGGTGTATTTAATGTTGGGACTGTCCTCTATTAGAATGTCAAACCAAAACAACTTTCCCGCAATCGGTTCTATGGGCTGCCATAGACACCCAGTCGGAAGAAGAAGAAGAATAAGAACCGGAACAGATACAATTGCTAATATAGCTGCAAGCAGCCATTACCGGGGCCAAGCGCAAGAAGCGGCAACAGATGCCAACATGAGTGGGAGTGGCAGACCAACTGCAGCAAGGAGCAATTAAAGACATTTTAAGAGAATTTTGGGCAAATGGCTAAAAAATCATATATACAGTAACTTTTAAGATGATTTAATGGATTATGACTTTCGACCAATAGGTGGCGCAGTTACGAAATCGATGTGATGTGGTCAGAGTGAGGTGACAATGACACATACAAAGTTTGGTGTCAAAATGTCAAGGCATTGCAGAGATAAAGACTTAATAGTCATTTTGGCAGCATGCCTCAACTTTGCTGCTGCGGTACACGAAAACGGTTTTGTCTATCGTCACGAAATCCATAACTTTTAGTCGGCATGGTCTGGAGATGATATGATTCGATTTGGGTGAAAATCGGACGAACCGTCTAGGACAAGTTCGCAAAAGTAGGTTTTGAAAGTAAATAAAAATGGCGGACAGGAAGTTCATCCAAATACGTCAAACTTGGTATCTATGTTATCGGCATGACCCAAGGAATCTATTAAGACCAGTGTCATTACAATAGGCATATTTTTTCAAAAGTTATTAGCATTTTTGGAAATTTAATTTTAACTTTTGACCACTAGGTGGCGCTGTTTCGAAACTTCTCAGGCTCTTTCAGGTCATCGTACTGATGAACCATACCGAGTTTCGTAACAATTCGTTCATGCGTTCAGAAAATACAGCATTTTTGCACATAATTCAAAATGCCCGACAGCCAAAATGGCTGATCTGGGAATATTGGATATCAGTCGACTCGAAATGACACCCTGAATCTATTGAGACCACTTTTATGATTTTTGGACAAACCAATCAGAAGTTATAAGCAAAAATAGCCATTTTTCATATCTCCGGACCAGTAGGTGGCGCTGCGCCGAAACGCAGCATGTAGTCTCAGGTCATGCTTGTGATGACATGTACCAAGTTTGGTCTGAATTTGATAAAGCGTTGCGGAGATACAGCCTTACGTCTGTTTTCACAAGCGCTACGTAAAATTAGTTTGTGCGTTTATCGAAAACTGTTGAGCGAATCGACTTGAATTCCATAACTTTTTGTCCCCACTGCCTGAAGATGATCTGGTGCAATTTTGGTGAAAATCTGAGCATCGGCCTAGGAGGAGTTCGAAAAAGTAGGTTTTTCTGAAAATTCAAAATGGCGGGAAAATTTGCATGACGGAAAATGACGTCATAGGGTGCAATCGAATCGTCATGAGCTCAGGAATCAGAGGAAAAAAGAATTTTGTTGATAGGCCTTACGGTTCAAAAGTTATTAGCATAATGATTTTAGAACTTTGAACAGGTGGTGGCGCTAGAGGCAATGAGTTAGAGACACCAAAATTGGTGCAATTACTGTTGGGACTGTCCTCTATCAGAATGTCAAACCGGAACAACTTTCCCGGACACGGTTCTAGGGGCTGCCATAGACGCCCAGTCGGAAGAAGAAGAAGAAGAATAATAATAATAATAATAATAATAAGAACCGGAACAGATACAATAGGTGCCTCCGCACCTTCGGTGCTTGGCCCCTAAATATAGCTGCAAGCAGCCATTACCGGGGCCAAGCGCAAGAAGCAGCAACAGATGCCAACATGGGTGGGAATGGCAGCCCAACTGCAGCAAGGAGCAATTAAAGACATTAAGAGAATTTTGGGCAAATGGCTAAAAAATCATATATACAGTAACTTTTAAGATGATTTAATGGATTATGACTTTCGACCAATAGGTGGCGCAGTTACGAAATCGATGTGATGTGGTCAGAGTGAGGTGACAATGACACATACAAAGTTTGGTGTCAAAATGTCAAGGCATTGCAGAGATAAAGACTTAATAGTCATTTTGGCAGCATGCCTCAACTTTGCTGCTGCGGTACACGAAAACGGTTTTGTCTATCGTCACGAAATCCATAACTTTTAGTCGGCATGGTCTGGAGATGAAATGATTTGATTTGGGTGAAAATCGGACGAACCGTCTAGGACAAGTTCGCAAAAGTAGGTTTTGAAAGTAAATAAAAATGGCGGACAGGAAGTTCATCCAAATACGTCAAACTTGGTATCTATGTTATCAGCATGACCCAAGGAATCTATTAAGACCAGTGTCATTACAATAGGCATATTTTTTCAAAAGTTATTAGCATTTTTGGAAATTTAATTGTAACTTTTGACCACTAGGTGGCGCTGTTTCGAAACTTCTCAGGCTCCTTCAGGTAATCGTACTGATGAACCATACCGAGTTTCGTAACAATTCGTTCATGCGTTCAGAAAATACAGCATTTTTGCACATAATTCAAAATGGCCGACAGCCAAAATGGCTGATCTGGGAATATTGGATATCAGTCGACTCGGCATGACTCCCTGAATCTAACGAGACCACATTTATGATTTTTGGACAAACCAATCAGAAGTTATAAGCAAAAATAGCCATTTTTCATATCTCCGGACCAGTAGGTGGCGCTGCGCCGAAACGCAGCATGTAGTCTCAGGTCATGCTTGTGATGACATGTACCAAGTTTGGTCTGAATTCGATAAAGCGTTGCGGAGATACAGCCTTACGTCTGTTTTCACAAGCGCTACGTAAAATTAGTTTGTGCGTTTATCGAAAACTGTTGAGCGAATCGACTTGAATTCCATAACTTTTTGTCCCCACTGCCTGAAGATGATCTGGTGCAATTTTGGTGAAAATCTGACCATCGGCCTAGGAGGAGTTCGAAAAAGTAGGTTTTTCTGAAAATTCAAAATGGCGGGAAAATTTGCATGACGGAAAATGACGTCATAGGGTGCAATCGAATCGTCATGAGCTCAGGAATTAGAGGAAAAAAGAATTTTGTTGATAGGCCTTACGGTTCAAAAGTTATTAGCATAATGATTTTGAAACTTTGAACAGGTGGTGGCGCTAGAGGCAATGAGTTAGAGACACCAAAATTGGTGCAATTACTGTTGGGACTGTCCTCTATCAGAATGTCAAACCGGAACAACTTTCCCGGACACGGTTCTAGGGGCTGCCATAGACGCCCAGTCGGAAGAAGAAGAAGAATAATAATAAATATAGCTGCAAGCAGCCATTACCGGGGCCAAGCGCAAGAAGAGGCAACAGATGCCAACATGGGTGGGAGTGGCAGACCAACTGCAGCAAGGAGCAATTAAAGACATTTTAAGAGAATTTTGGGCAAATGGCTAAAAAATCATATATACAGTAACTTTTAAGATGATTTAATGGATTATCACTTTCGACCAATAGGTGGCGCAGTTACGAAATCGATGTGATGTGGTCAGAGAGAGGTGACAATGACACATACAAAGTTTGGTGTCAAAATGTCAAGGCATTGCAGAGATAAAGACTTAATAGTCATTTCGGCAGCATGCCTCAACTTTGCTGCTGCGGTATACGAAAACTGTTAAGCGAATCATCTTGAATTCCATAACTTTTAGTCGGCACGGTATGGAGATGACACGATTCGATTTTGGTGAAAATCGGACGAATGGTCTAGGAGAAGTTCGAAAAAGAAGGTTTTGAAATTAAATAAAGATGGCGGACAGGAAGTTCGTCCAAATACGTCAAACTTGGTATCTATGTTCTCGGCATGACCCAAGGAATCTATTAAGACCAGTGTCATTACAATAAGCACATTTTAAAAAAGTTATTAGCATTTTTGGAAATGTAATTTTAACTTTTGACCAACAGGTGGCGCTGTCTTGAAATCTTTTGAGTACCTTCAAGGCAAGGTGCTGGTGACAAATTCTGAGTTTCGTAATGTTACAGCAATGTGTTCATTAAGTATAGCATTTCACATCACAAAACTGCATTGAAATCAATGGGATTTTCATGTTTTGTTCTATTATAGCGCCACCAAGAGGCAAAATCCCACAATTTTTTTCATGTGTCCTCAGAGTGAGCCCCTACATCTGTGTGTCAATTTTGGTGAAGATATCTCGATTAACTTCAGAGTTATAGACATTTATGTGAAAAAACACGTAAAAAATGACCGCTACGTGACTTTGATTGAATTTTACGACCCCTTACCATCAATATTTTGGCATTTGGGCATTGGCTTTTAGCTATCGACCTATGTTTCCAATTTTCTGACGGTGGTTTCGTCTCGATCGGACTAACGGTTTCGAAGATATCGGCAAATGTTTTTTAAGCGCTAACCTACAACGCTACACAAACCGTAAGTCGAAACCTAGCATATTTGGTATCTCTGGACTCGGCAACGATTCAGGACCTCAACGAGATGACTCCCGTGAAAATAAGTCAACCACAGCCAGAGTTATAAGCATTTGAAAAATAAATTTTACCACTAGGTGGCGCTGTTTCGAAACTTCTCAGGCTCCTTCAGGGCATCGAACTGATGACCCATACCGAGTTTCGTAACAATTCGTTCATGCGTTCAAAAAATACAGCATTTTAGCACATAATTCAAAATGGCCGACAGCCAAAATGGCCGAACTGGGAAAATTGGATATCAGTCGACTCGGCATGACGCCCTGAATCTAAAGAGACCACTTTTATGATTTTTGGACAAACCGTTCAGAAGTTATGAGCGAAAATAGCCGTTTTTCATATCTCCGGACCAGTAGGTGGCGCTGCGCCGAAACGCAGCATGTAGCCTCAGGTCATGCTTGTGATGACATGTACCAAGTTTGGTCTGAATACGATTAAGCGTTGCGGAGATACAGCCTTACGTCTGTTTTTGCAAGCGCTACGTAAAATTTGTTTGCGCGTTTATCGAAAGCGGTTTGACGAATCGACTTGAATTCCATAACTTTTTGTCGCCAATGCCTGGAGATGATCTGGTGCAATTTTGGTGAGAATCGGACAAACCGTCTAGGACGAGTTCGCAAAAGTAGGTTTTTTGGACAATTCAAAATGGCGGCCATATTTTTATGACGGAAAATGACGTCATAGGGTGCGATCGAATCGTGAGGAGCTCAGGAATCAGAGGAAAAAAGAATTTTGTTGATAGGCCAAACGGTTCAAAAGTTATTAGCATAATAAAAGTGAAACTTTGGACAGGTGGTGGCGCTAGAGGCAATGAGTCAGAGACACCAAAATCGGTGCAATTGATTTTGGGACTGTCCTCTATCAGAATGTCAAACTAAAACAACTTTCCCGGACACGGTTCTATGGGCTGCCATAGACGCCCAGTCGGAAGAATAATAATAATAATAATAATAATAATAATAATAATAAGAACCGGAACAGATACAATAGGTGCCTCCGCACCTTCGGTGCTTGGCCCCTAATAATAATAATAATAAGAACCGGAACAGATACAATAGGTGCCTCCGCACCTTCGGTGCTTGGCCCCTAATAAATATAGCTGCAAGCAGCCATTACCGGGGCCAAGCGCAAGAAGCGGCAACAGATGCCAATATGGGTGGGAGTGGCAGACCAACTGCAGCAAGGAGCAATTAAAGTCATTTTAAGAGAATTTTGGGCAAATGGCTAAAAAATCATATATACAGTAACTTTTAAGATGATTTAATGGATTATCACTTTCGACCAATAGGTGGCTCAGTTACGAAATCGATGTGATGTGGTCAGAGAGAGGTGACAATGACACATACAAAGTTTGGTGTCAAAATGTCAAGGCATTGCAGAGATAAAGACTTAATAGTCATTTCGGCAGTATGCCTCAACTTTGCTGCTGCGGTATACGAAAACTGTTAAGTGAATCATCTTGAATTCCATAACTTTTAGTCGGCATGGTCTGGAGATGATATGATTCGATTTGGGTGAAAATCGGACGAACCGTCTAGGACAAGTTCGCAAAAGTAGGTTTTGAAAGTAAATAAAGATGGCGGACAGGAAGTTCATCCAAATACGTCAAACTTGGTATCTATGTTATTGGCATGACCCAAGGAATCTATTAAGACCAGTGTCATTACAATAGGCATATTTTTTCAAAAGTTATTAGCATTTTTGGAAATTTAATTGTAACTTTTGACCACTAGGTGGCGTTGTTTCGAAACTTCTCAGGCTCCTTCAGGGCATCGTACTGATGAACCATACCGAGTTTCGTAACAATTCGTTCATGGGTTCAGAAAATACAGCATTTTAGCACATAATTCAAAATGGCCGACAGCCAAAATGGCTGATCTTGGAATATTGGATATCAGTCGACTCGGCATGACTCCCTGAATCTAACGAGACCACATTTATGATTTTTGGACAAACCAATCAGAAGTTATAAGCAAAAATAGCCATTTTTCATATCTCCGGACCAGTAGGTGGCGCTGCGCCGAAACGCAGCATGTAGTCTCAGGTCATGCTTGTGATGACATGTACCAAGTTTGGTCTGAATTCGATAAAGCGTTGCGGAGATACAGCCTTACGTTTGTTTTTTCAAGCGCTACGTCAAATTAGTTTGCGCGTTTATCGAAAACGATTTGATGAATCAACTTGAATTCCATAACTTTTTGTCAGCACTGCCTGTAGATAATCTGGTTCAATTTTGGTGTAAATCGGACAAACCGTCTAGGAGGAGTTCGCAAAAGTAGGTTTTTCGGATAAATCAAAATGGCGGAAAATTTTTCATGACAGAAAATGACGTCATAGGGTGCAATCGAATCGTCATGAGCTCAGGAATCAGAGGAAAAAAGAATTTTGTTGATAGGCCTTACGGTTCAAAAGTTATTAGCATGATGATTTTGAAAATTTGGACAGGTGGTGGCGCTAGAGGCAATGAGTTAGAGACACCAAAATTGGTGCAATTACTGTTGGGACTGTCCTCTATCAGAATGTCAAACCGGAACAACTTTCCCGGACACGGTTCTATGGGCTGCCATAGACGCCCAGTCGGAAGAAGAATAATAATAAATATAGCTGCAAGCAGCCATGACCGGGGCCAAGCGCAAGAAGCGGCAACAGATGCCAACATGGGTGGGAGTGGCAGACCAACTGCAGCAAGGAGCAATTAAAGACATTAAGAGAATTTTGGGCAAATGGCTAAAAAATCATATATACAGTAACTTTTAAGATGATTTAATGGATTATGACTTTCGACCAATAGGTGGCGCAGTTACGAAATCGATGTGATGTGGTCAGAGTGAGGTGACAATGACACATACAAAGTTTGGTGTCAAAATGTCAAGGCATTGCAGAGATAAAGTCTTAATAGTCATTTTGGCAGCATGCCTCAACTTTGCTGCTGCGGTACACGAAAACGGTTTTGTCTATCGTCACGAAATCCATAACTTTTAGTCGGCATGGTCTGGAGATGATATGATTCGATTTGGGTGAAAATCGGACGAACCGTCTAGGACAAGTTCGCAAAAGTAGGTTTTGAAAGTAAATAAAAATGGCGGACAGGAAGTTCATCCAAATACGTCAAACTTGGTATCTATGTTATCAGCATGACCCAAGGAATCTATTAAGACCAGTGTCATTACAATAGGCATATTTTTTCAAAAGTTATTAGCATTTTTGGAAATTTTAATTGTAACTTTTGACCACTAGGTGGCGCTGTTTCGAAACTTCTCAGGCTCCTTCAGGTCATCGTACTGATGAACCATACCGAGTTTCGTAACAATTCGTTCATGCGTTCAGAAAATACAGCATTTTTGCACATAATTCAAAATGGCCGACAGCCAAAATGGCTGATCTGGGAATATTGGATATCAGTCGACTCGGCATGACTCCCTGAATCTAACGAGACCACATTTATGATTTTTGGACAAACCAATCAGAAGTTATAAGCAAAAATAGCCATTTTTCATATCTCCGGACCAGTAGGTGGCGCTGCGCCGAAACGCAGCATGTAGTCTCAGGTCATGCTTGTGATGACATGTGCCAAGTTTGGTCTGAATTCGATAAAGCGTTGCGGAGATACAGCCTTACGTCTGTTTTCACAAGCGCTACGTAAAATTAGTTTGTGCGTTTATCGAAAACTGTTGAGCGAATCGACTTGAATTCCATAACTTTTTGTCCCCACTGCCTGAAGATGATCTGGTGCAATTTTGGTGAAAATCTGAGCATCGGCCTAGGAGGAGTTCGAAAAAGTAGGTTTTTCTGAAAATTCAAAATGGCGGGAAAATTTGCATGACGGAAAATGACGTCATAGGGTGCAATCGAATCGTCATGAGCTCAGGAATCAGAGGAAAAAAGAATTTTGTTGATAGGCCTTACGGTTCAAAAGTTATTAGCATAATGATTTTGAAACTTTGAACAGGTGGTGGCGCTAGAGGCAATGAGTTAGAGACACCAAAATTGGTGCAATTACTGTTGGGACTGTCCTCTATCAGAATGTCAAACCGGAACAACTTTCCCGGACACGGTTCTAGGGGCTGCCATAGACGCCCAGTCGGAAGAAGAAGAAGAAGAAGAAGAAGAAGAAGAATAAATATAGCTGCAAGCAGCCATTACCGGGGCCAAGCGCAAGAAGCGGCAACAGATGCCAACATGGGTGGGAGTGGCAGACCAACTGCAGCAAGGAGCAATTAAAGACATTTTAAGAGAATTTTGGGCAAATGGCTAAAAAATCATAAATACAGTAACTTTTAAGATGATTTAATGGATTATCACTTTCGACCAATAGGTGGCGCAATTACGAAATCGATGTGATGTGGTCAGAATGAGGTGACAATGACACATACAAAGTTTGGTGTCAAAATGTCAAGGCATTGCAGAGATAAAGACTTAATAGTCATTTCGGCAGCATGCCTCAAATTTGCTGCTGCGCTACACGAAAACGGTTTTGTCTATCGTCACGAAATCCATAACTTTTAGTCAGCATGGTCTGGAGATGATATGATTCGATTTGGGTGAAAATCGGACGAACCGTCTAGGACAAGTTCGCAAAAGTAGGTTTTGAAAGTAAATAAAAATGGCGGACAGGAAGTTCATCCAAATACGTCAAACTTGGTATCTATGTTATCGGCATGACCCAAGGAATCTATTAAGACCAGTGTCATTACAATAGGCATATTTTTTCAAAAGTTATTAGCATTTTTGGAAATTTAATTGTAACTTTTGACCACTAGGTGGCGCTGTTTCGAAACTTCTCAGGCTCCTTCAGGGCATCGTACTGATGAACCATACCGAGTTTCGTAACAATTCGTTCATGCGTTCAGAAAATACAGCATTTTAGCACATAATTCAAAATGGCCGACAGCCAAAATGGCTGATCTGGGAATATTGGATATCAGTCGACTCGGCATGACTCCCTGAATCTAACGAGACCACATTTATGATTTTTGGACAAACCAATCAGAAGTTATAAGCAAAAATAGCCATTTTTCATATCTCCGGACCAGTAGGTGGCGCTGCGCTGAAACGCAGCATGTAGTCTCAGGTCTTGCTTGTGATGACATGTACCAAGTTTGGTCTGAATTCGATAAAGCGTTGCGGAGATACAGCCTTACGTTTGTTTTTTCAAGCGCCACGTCAAATTACTTTGGGCGTTTATCGAAAACGATTTGATGAATCAACTTGAATTCCATAACTTTTTGTCAGCACTACCTGTAGATGATCTGGTGCAATTTTGGTGAAAATCTGAGCATCGGCCTAGGAGGAGTTCGAAAAAGTAGGTTTTTCTGAAAATTCAAAATGGCGGGAAAATTTGCATGACGGAAAATGACGTCATAGGGTGCAATCGAATCGTCATGAGCTCAGGAATCAGAGGAAAAAAGAATTTTGTTGATAGGCCTTACGGTTCAAAAGTTATTAGCATAATTATTTTGAAACTTTGAACAGGTGGTGGCGCTAGAGGCAATGAGTTAGAGACACCAAAATTGGTGCAATTACTGTTGGGACTGTCCTCTATCAGAATGTCAAACCGGAACAACTTTCCCGGACACGGTTCTATGGGCTGCCATAGACGCCCAGTCGGAAGAAGAAGAAGAAGAAGAAGAAGAAGAAGAATAATAATAATAATAATAATAAGAACCGGAACAGATACAATAGGTGCCTCCGCACCTTCGGTGCTTGGCCCCTAATAAATATAGCTGCAAGCAGCCATTCCGGGGCCAAGCGCAAACGCAGACGACAAGACATGCCAACATGGCTGGAAGTTTCAGACCGACAGCAGGAAGGAGCAATTAAAGACATTTAAAGATGAATTTAGGCAAATGGCTAAAAAATCATATATACAGTAACTTTTAAGATGATTTAATGGCTTATCACTCTGACCAATAGGTGGCGCAGTTACGAAATCGATGTGATGTGGTCAGAGTGAGGTGACAATGGCACATACAAAGTTTGGTGTCAAAATATCAAGGCATTGCAGAGATAAAGACTTAATGGTCATTTTGGCAGCATGTCTCAACTTTGCTGCTGCGGTATACGAAAACGGTTTCGTCTATCGTCATGAAATCCATAACTTTTAGTCGGCACTGTATGGAGATGACACGATTCGATTTTCGTGAAAATCGGACGAATGGTCTAGGAGAAGTTCGAAAAAGAAGGTTTTGAAAGTAAATAAAGATGGCGGACAGGAAGTTCATCCAAATACGTCAAACTTGATATCTATGTTCTCGGCATGACCCAAGGAATCTATTAAGACCAGTGTCATTACAATAAGCACATTTTTAAAAAAGTTATTAGCATTTTTGGAAATGTAATTTTAACTTTTGACCAACAGGTGGCGCTGTCTTGAAATCTTTTGAGTACCTTCAAGGCAAGGTGCTGGTGACAAATTCTGAGTTTCGTAATGTTACAGCAATGTGTTCATTAAGTATAGCATTTCACATCACAAAACTGCATTGAAATCAATGGGATTTTCATGTTTTGTTCTATTATAGCGCCACCAAGAGGCAAAATCCCACAATTTTTTTCATGTGTCCTCAGAGTGAGCCCCTACATCTGTGTGTCAATTTTGGTGAAGATATCTCGATTAACTTCAGAGTTATAGACATTTATGTGAAAAAACACGTAAAAAATGACCGCTACGTGACTTTGATTGAATTTTACGACCCCTTACCATCAATATTTTGGCATTTGGGCATTGGCGTATAGCTATCGACCTATGTTTCCAATTTTCTGACGGTGGTTTCGTCTCGATCGGACTAACGGTTTCGAAGATATCGGCAAATGTTTTTTAAGCGCTAAACTACAACGCTACACAAACCGTAAGTCGAAACCTAGCATATTTGGTATCTCTAGACTCGGCAACGATTCAGGACCTCAACGAGATGACTCCCGTGAAAATAAGTCAACCACAGCCAGAGTTATAAGCATTTGAAAAATAAATTTTACCACTAGGTGGCGCTGTTTCGAAACTTCTCAGGCTCCTTCAGGGCATCGAACTGATGACCCATACCGAGTTTCGTAACAATTCGTTCATGCGTTCAAAAAATACAGCATTTTAGCACATAATTCAAAATGGCCGACAGCCAAAATGGCCGAACTGGGAAAATTGGATATCAGTCGACTCGGCATGATGCCCTGAATCTAAAGAGACCACTTTTATGATTTTTGGACAAACCGTTCAGAAGTTATGAGCGAAAATAGCCGTTTTTCATATCTCCGGACCAGTAGGTGGCGCTGCGCCGAAACGCAGCATGTAGCCTCAGGTCATGCTTGTGATGACATGTACCAAGTTTGGTCTGAATTCGATAAAGCGTTGCGGAGATACAGCCTTACGTCTGTTTTTGCAAGCGCTACGTAAAATTTGTTTGCGCGTTTATCGAAAGCGGTTTGACGAATCGACTTGAATTCCATAACTTTTTGTCGCCAATGCCTGGAGATGATCTGGTGCAATTTTGGTGAGAATCGGACAAACCGTCTAGGACGAGTTCGCAAAAGTAGGTTTTTTGGACAATTCAAAATGGCGGCCATATTTTTATGACGGAAAATGACGTCATAGGGTGCGATCGAATCGTCATGAGCTCAGGAATCAGAGGAAAAAAGAATTTTGTTGATAGGCCAAACGGTTCAAAAGTTATTAGCATAATAAAAGTGAAACTTTGAACAGGTGGTGGCGCTAGAGGCAATGAGTTAGAGACACCAAAATCGGTGCAATTGATTTTGGGACTGTCCTCTATCAGAATGTCAAACTAAAACAACTTTCCCGGACACGGTTCTATGGGCTGCCATAGACGCCCAGTCGGAATAATAATAATAATAATAATAATAATAATAATAATAATAATAAATATAGCTGCAAGCAGCCATTACCGGGGCCAAGCGCAAGAAGCGGCAACAGATGCCAACATGGGTGGGAGTGGCAGACCAACTGCAGCAAGGAGCAATTAAAGACATTAAGAGAATTTTGGGCAAATGGCTAAAAAAATCATATATACAGTAACTTTTAAGATGATTTAATGGATTATGACTTTCGACCAATAGGTGGCGCAGTTACAAAATCGATGTGATGTGGTCAGAGTGAGGTGACAATGACATACAAAGTTTGGTGTCAAAATGTCAAGGCATTGCAGAGATAATGACTTAATAGTCATTTTGGCAGCATGCCTCAACTTTGCTGCTGTGGTACACGAAAACGGTTTTGTCTATCGTCACGAAATCCATAACTTTTAGTCGGCATGGTCTGGAGATGATACGATTCGATTTTGGTGAAAATCGGACCAATGGTCTAGGAGGAGTTCGAAAAAGAAGGTTTTGAAAGTAAATAAAGATGGCGGACAGGAAGTTCATCCAAATACGTCAAACTTGGTATCTATGTTATCGGCATGACCCAAGGAATCTATTAAGACCAGTGTCATTACAATAGGCATATTTTTTCAAAAGTTATTAGCATTTTTGGAAATTTAATTGTAACTTTTGACCACTAGGTGGCGCTGTTTCGAAACTTCTCAGGCTCCTTCAGGGCATCGTACTGATGAACCATACCGAGTTTCGTAACAATTTGTTCATGCGTTCAGAAAATACAGCATTTTAGCACATAATTCAAAATGGCCGACAGCCAAAATGGCTGATCTGGGAATATTGGATATCAGTCGACTCGGCATGACTCCCTGAATCTAACGAGACCACATTTATGATTTTTGGACAACTTAATCAGAAGTTATAAGCAAAAATAGCCATTTTTCATATCTCCGGACCAGTAGGTGGCGCTGCGCCGAAACGCAGCATGTAGTCTCAGGTCATGCTTGTGATGACATGTACCAAGTTTGGTCTGAATTCGATAAAGCGTTGCGGAGATACAGCCTTACATTTGTTTTTTCAAGCGCTACGTCAAATTAGTTTGCGCGTTTATCGAAAACGATTTGATGAATCAACTTGAATTCCATAACTTTTTGTCAGCACTACCTGTAGATGATCTGGTGCAATTTTGGTGAAAATCTGCGCATCGGCCTAGGAGGAGTTCGAAAAAGTAGGTTTTTCTGAAAATTCAAAATGGCGGGAAAATTTGCATGACGGAAAATGACGTCATAGGGTGCAATCGAATCGTCATGAGCTCAGGAATCAGAGGAAAAAAGAATTTTGTTGATAGGCCTTACGGTTCAAAAGTTATTAGCATAATGATTTTGAAACTTTGAACAGGTGGTGGCGCTAGAGGCAATGAGTTAGAGACACCAAAATTGGTGCAATTACTGTTGGGACTGTCCTCTATCAGAATGTCAAACCGGAACAACTTTCCCGGACACGGTTCTAGGGGCTGCCATAGACGCCCAGTCGGAAGAAGAAGAAGAAGAAGAAGAAGAAGAAGAAGAAGAAGAAGAATAATAATAAGAACCGGAACAGATACAATAGGTGCCTCCGCACCTTCGGTGCTTGGCCCCTAATAAGAACCGGAACAGATACAATAGGTGCCTCCGCACCTTCGGTGCTTGGCCCCTAAATATAGCTGCAAGCAGCCATTCCGGGGCCAAGCGCAAACGCAGACGACAAGACATGCCAACATGGCTGGAAGTTTCAGACCGACAGCAGCAAGGAGCAATTAAAGACATTTAAAGATGAATTTAGGCAAATGGCAAAAAAATCATATATACAGTAACTTTTAAGATGATTTAATGGCTTATCACTCTGACCAATAGGTGGCGCAGTTACGAAATCGATGTGATGTGGTCAGAGTGAGGTGACAATGGCACATACAAAGTTTGGTGTCAAAATGTCAAGGCATTGCAGAGATAAAGACTTAATAGTCATTTCGGCAGCATGCCTCAACTTTGCTGCTGCGGTATACGAAAACGGTTTCGTCTATCGTCACGAAATCCATAACTTTTAGTCGGCACGGTATGGAGATGACACGATTCGATTTTGGTGAAAATCGTACGAATGGTCTAGGAGAAGTTCGAAAAAGAAGGTTTTGAAAGTAAATAAAGATGGCGGACAGGAAGTTCATCCAAATACGTCAAACTTGGTATCTATGTTCTCGGCATGACCCAAGGAATCTATTAAGACCAGTGTCATTACAATAAGCACATTTTAAAAAAAGTTATTAGCATTTTTGGAAATGTAATTTTAACTTTTGACCAACAGGTGGCGCTGTCTTGAAATCTTTTGAGTACCTTCAAGGCAAGGTG
Organism: Tiaroga cobitis; assembly: GCA_030578255.1. Taxonomy (NCBI): domain Eukaryota; kingdom Metazoa; phylum Chordata; class Actinopteri; order Cypriniformes; family Leuciscidae; genus Tiaroga; species Tiaroga cobitis. Next base: position 47,653,307 of record CM060598.1, on the reverse strand, counting down.
CTGGTGACAAATTCTGAGTTTCGTAATGTTACAGCAATGTGTTCATTAAGTATAGCATTTCACATCACAAAACTGCATTGAAATCAATGGGATTTTCATGTTTTGTTCTATTATAGCGCCACCAAGAGGCAAAATCCCACAATTTTTTTCATGTGTCCTCAGAGTGAGCCCCTACATCTGTGTGTCAATTTTGGTGAAGATATCTCGATTAACTTCAGAGTTATAGACATTTATGTGAAAAAACACGAAAAAAATGACCGCTACGTGACTTTGATTGAATTTTACGACCCCTTATCATCAATATTTTGGCATTTGGGCATTGGTACATAGCTATCGACCTATGTTTCCAATTTTCTGACGGTGGTTTCGTCTCGATCGGACTAACGGTTTCGAAGATATCGGCAAATGTTTTTTAAGCGCTAAATCACAACGCTACACAAACCGTAAGTCGAAACCTAGCATATTTGGTATCTCTGGACTCGGCAACGATTCAGGACCTCAACGAGATGACTCCCGTGAAAATAAGTCAACCACAGCCAGAGTTATAAGCATTTGAAAAATAAATTTTACCACTAGGTGGCGCTGTTTCGAAACTTCTCAGGCTCCTTCAGGGCATCGTACTGATGACCCATACCGAGTTTCGTAACAATTCGTTCATGCGTTCAAAAAATACAGCATTTTAGCACATAATTCAAAATGGCCGACAGCCAAAATGGCCGATCTGGGAAAATTGGATATCAGTCGACTCGGCATGACGCCCTGAATCTAACGAGACCACTTTTATGATTTTTGGACAAACTGTTCAGAAGTTATGAGCGAAAATAGCCGTTTTTCATATCTCCGGACCAGTAGGTGGCGCTGCGCTGAAACGCAGCATGTAGCCTCAGGTCATGCTTGTGATGACATGTACCAAGTTTGGTCTGAATACGATTAAGCGTTGCGGAGATACAGCCTTACGTCTGTTTTTGCAAGCGCTACGTAAAATTTGTTTGCGCGTTTATCGAAAGCGGTTTGACGAATCGACTTGAATTCCATAACTTTTTGTCGCCAATGCCTGGAGATGATCTGGTGCAATTTTGGTGAGAATCGGACAAACCGTCTAGGACGAGTTCGCAAAAGTAGGTTTTTTGGACAATTCAAAATGGCGGCCATATTTTTATGACGGAAAATGACGTCATAGGATGCAATCGAATTGTCATGAGCTCAGGAATCAGAGGAAAAAAGAATTTTGTTGATAGGCCAAACGGTTCAAAAGTTATTAGCATAATAAAAGTGAAACTTTGGACAGGTGGTGGCGCTAGAGGCAATGAGTTAGAGACACCAAAATCGGTGCAATTGATGTTGGGACTGTCCTCTATCAGAATGTCAAACCAAAACAACTTTCCCGCAAACGGTTCTATGGGCTGCCATAGACGCCCAGTCGGAAGAATAATAATAATAATAATAATAAATATAGCTGCAAGCAGCCATTACCGGGGCCAAGCGCAAGAAGCGGCAACAGATGCCATCATGGGTAGGAGTGGCAGAACAACTGCAGCAATGAGCAAATAAAGACATTTTAAGAGAACTTTGGATAAATGGCTAAAAAATCATATATACAGTAACTTTTAAGATAATTTAATGGTTTATCACTTTCAACAAATAGGTGGCGCAATTACGAAATTGATGTGATGTGGTCAGAGTGAGGTGACAATGACACATACAAAGTTTGGTGTCAAAATGTCAAGGCATTGCAGAGATAAAGACTTAATAGTCCTTTTGGCATCCTACCTCAACTTTGCTGCTGCTCTGCACGAAAACGGTTTCGTCTATCGACACAAAATCCATAACTTTTAGTCGGCAATGTCTGAAGATGATACGATTTGATTTTGGTGAAAATCGGACTAACGGTCTAGGAGGAGTTCGAAAAAGTATCTTTTGAATGAAAATCAAGATGGTGGACAGGAAGTTTGGCCAAATAAGAAAAACTTGGTATCTATGTTTTCGGCTTGACCCAAGGAATCTACTAAGACAAGTGGCATTTCAATAGGCAGAGATTTATTCAAAAGTTATGAGCCTTTTTTGAATTTTTTATATAACTTTTGACCACTTGGTGGCGCTGTTTCGAAACTTCTCATACTCCTTCAGGGCATCGTACTGATGACCCATACCGAGTTTCGTAACAATTCGTTCATGCGTTAAAAAAATACAGCATTTTAGCACATAATTCAAAATGGCCGACAGCCAAAATTGCCGATCTGGGAAAATTGGATATCAGTCGACTCATCATGACGCCCTGAATCTATCGAGACCACTTTTATGATTTTTGGACAAACCGTTCAGGAGTTATGAGCAAAAATAGCCATTTTTTATATCTCCGGATCAGTAGGTGGCGCTGCGCCGAAACGCAGCATGTAGCCTCAGGTCATGCTTGTGATGACATGTACCAAGTTTGGTCTGAATACGATTAAGTGTTGCGGAGATACAGCCTTAAGTTTTTTTTTGCAACCGCTACGTAAAATTATTTTGCACGGTATTAAAAAACTGTTAAGCGAACCTACTTGAATTCCATAACTTTTTATCCCAACTGCCTGAAGATGATCTGGTGCAATTTTGGTGAAATTCGGAGCATCCGCCTAGGAGGAGTTCGAAAAAGTAGGTTTTTCTGAAAATTCAAAATGGCGGAAAAATTTGCATGACGGAAAATGACGTCATAGGGTGCAATCGAATCGGCATGAGCTCAGGAACAAGGGGAAAAAAGAATTTTGATGATAGGCCTTACGGTTCAAAAGTTATTAGCATAATAAAATTGAAACTTTGGACAGGTGGTGGCGCTAGAGGGAATCACTTAGAAACACCAAAATTGGTGTATTTAATGTTGGGACTGTCCTCTATTAGAATGTCAAACCAAAACAACTTTCCCGCAATCGGTTCTATGGGCTGCCATAGACACCCAGTCGGAAGAAGAAGAATATAAGAACCGGAACAGATACAATTGGTAATATAGCTGCAAGCAGCCATTACCGGGGCCAAGCGCAAGAAGCGGCAACAGATGCCAACATGGGTGGGAGTGGCAGACCAACTGCAGCAAGGAGCAATTAAAGACATTAAGAGAATTTTGGGCAAATGGCTAAAAAAATCATATATACAGTAACTTTTAAGATGATTTAATGGATTATGACTTTCGACCAATAGGTGGCGCAGTTACAAAATCGATGTGATGTGGTCAGAGTGAGGTGACAATGACACATACAAAGTTTGGTGTCAAAATGTCAAGGCATTGCAGAGATAAAGACTTAATAGTCATTTTGGCAGCATGCCTCAACTTTGCTGCTGTGGTACACGAAAACGGTTTTGTCTATCGTCACGAAATCCATAACTTTTAGTCGGCATGGTCTGGAGATGATTCGATTCGATTTTGGTGAAAATCGGACCAATGGTCTAGGAGGAGTTCGAAAAAGAAGGTTTTGAAAGTAAATAAAGATGGCGGACAGGAAGTTCTTCCAAATATGTCAAACTTGGTATCTATGTTCTCGGCATGACCCAAGGAATCTAATAAGACCAGTGGCATTACAATATGCATATTTATTCAAAAGTTATTGGCATATTTGCAAATTTTATTATAACTTTTGACCACTAGGTGGCGCTGTTTCGAAACTTCTCAGGCTCCTTCAGGGTATCGTACTGATGAACCATACCGAGTTTCGTAACAATTCGTTCATGCGTTCAAAAAATACAGCATTTTAGCACATAATTCAAAATGGCCGACAGCCAAAATGGCCGATCTGGGAAAATTGGATATCAGTCGACTCGGCATGACTCCCTGAATCTAACGAGACCAGATTTATGATTTTTGGACAAACCGTTCAGAAGTTATAAGCCAAAATAGCAATTTTTCATATCTCCGGACCAGTAGGTGGCGCTGCGCCGAAACGCAGCATGTAGCCTCAGGTCATGGTTGTGATGACAGGTACCAAGTTTGGTCTGAATACGATTAAGCGTTGCGGAGATACAGCCTTACGTCTGTTTTCGCAAGCGCTACGTAAAATTAGTTTGTGCGTTTATCGAAAACTGTTAAGCGAATCGACTTGAATTCCATAACTTTTGTCCCCACTGCCTGAAGATGATCTGGTGCAATTTTGGTGAAAATCTGAGCATCGGCCTAGGAGGAGTTCGAAAAAGTAGGTTTTTCTGAAAATTCAAAATGGCGGAAAAATTTGCATGACGGAAAATGACGTCATAGGGTGCAATCGAATCGGCATGAGCTCAGGAACAAGGGGAAAAAAGAATTTTGATGATAGGCCTTACGGTTCAAAAGTTATTAGCATAATAAAAGTGAAACTTTGGACAGGTGGTGGCGCTAGAGGGAATGACTTAGAAACACCAAAATTGGTGTATTTAATGTTGGGACTGTCCTCTATTAGAATGTCAAACCAAAACAACTTTCCCGCAATCGGTTCTATGGGCTGCCATAGACACCCAGTCGGAAGAAGAAGAATAATAAGAACCGGAACAGATACAATTGGTAATATAGCTGCAAGCAGCCATTACCGGGGCCAAGCGCAAGAAGCAGCAACAGATGCCAACATGGGTGGGAGTGGCAGACCAACTGCAGCAAGGAGCAATTAAAGACATTTTAAGAGAATTTTGGGCAAATGGCTAAAAAATCATAAATACAGTAACTTTTAAGATGATTTAATGGATTATCACTTTCGACCAATAGGTGGCGCAATTACGAAATCAATGTGATGTGGTCAGAGTGAGGTGACAATGACACATACAAAGTTTGGTGTCAAAATGTCAAGGCATTGCAGAGATAAAGACTTAATAGTCATTTCGGCAGCATGCCTCAAATTTGCTGCTGCGCTACACGAAAACGGTTTTGTCTATCGTCACGAAATCCATAACTTTTAGTCAGCATGGTCTGGAGATGATATGATTCGATTTGGGTGAAAATCGGACGAACCGTCTAGGACAAGTTCGCAAAAGTAGGTTTTGAAAGTAAATAAAAATGGCGGACAGGAAGTTCATCCAAATACGTCAAACTTGGTATCTATGTTATCGGCATGACCCAAGGAATCTATTAAGACCAGTGTCATTACAATAGGCATATTTTTTCAAAAGTTATTAGCATTTTTGGAAATTTAATTGTAACTTTTGACCACTAGGTGGCGCTGTTTCGAAACTTCTCAGGCTCCTTCAGGGCATCGTACTGATGAACCATACCGAGTTTCGTAACAATTCGTTCATGCGTTCAGAAAATACAGCATTTTTGCACATAATTCAAAATGGCCGACAGCCAAAATGGCTGATCTGGGAATATTGGATATCAGTCGACTCGGCATGACTCCCTGAATCTAACGAGACCACATTTATGATTTTTGGACAAACCAATCAGAAGTTATAAGCAAAAATAGCCATTTTTCATATCTCCGGACCAGTAGGAGGCGCTGCGCCGAAACGCAGCATGTAGTCTCAGGTCATGCTTGTGATGACATGTACCAAGTTTGGTCTGAATTTGATAAAGCGTTGCGGAGATACAGCCTTACGTCTGTTTTCACAAGCGCTACGTAAAATTAGTTTGTGCGTTTATCGAAAACTGTTGAGCGAATCGACTTGAATTCCATAACTTTTTGTCCCCACTGCCTGAAGATGATCTGGTGCAATTTTGGTGAAAATCTGAGCATCGGCCTAGGAGGAGTTCGAAAAAGTAGGTTTTTCTGAAAATTCAAAATGGCGGGAAAATTTGCATGACGGAAAATGACGTCATAGGGTGCAATCGAATCGTCATGAGCTCAGGAATCAGAGGAAAAAAGAATTTTGTTGATAGGCCTTACGGTTCAAAAGTTATTAGCATAATGATTTTGGAACTTTGAACAGGTGGTGGCGCTAGAGGCAATGAGTTAGAGACACCAAAATTGGTGCAATTACTGTTGGGACTGTCCTCTATCAGAATGTCAAACCGGAACAACTTTCCCGGACACGGTTCTAGGGGCTGCCATAGACGCCCAGTCGGAAGAAGAAGAAGAAGAAGAATAATAATAATAAATATAGCTGCAAGCAGCCATTAGCGGGGCCAAGCGCAAGAAGCGGCAACAGATGCCATCATGGGTGGGAGTGGCAGACCAACTGCAGCAAGGAGCAATTAAAGACATTTTAAGAGAATTTTGGGCAAATGGCTAAAAAATCATATATACAAAAACTTCTAAGATGATTTAATGGATTATCACTTTCGACAAATAGGTGGCGCAATTACGAAATTGATGTGATGTGGTCAGAGTGAGGTGACAATGATACATACAAAGTTTGGTGTCAAAATGTCAAGGCATTGCAGAGATAAAGACTTAATAGTCATTTTGGCAGCATGCCTCAACTTTGCTGCTGCGGTACACGAAAACGGTTTTGTCTATCGTCACGAAATCCATAACTTTTAGTCGGCATGGTCTGGAGATGATACGATTCGATTTTGGTGAAAATCGGACTAACGGCCTAGGAGGAGCTCGAAAAAGTAGCTTTTGAATGAAAATCAATATGGTGGACAGGAAGTTTGGCGAAATAAGAAAAACTTGGTACCTATGTTTTCGGCTTGACCCAAGGAATCTATTAAGACGAGTGGCATTTCAATAGGCAGAGATTTATTCAAAAGTTATGAGCCTTTTTGGATTTTTTTATATAACTTTTGACCACTTGGTGGCGCTGTTTCGAAACTTCTCAGACTCCTTCAGGGCATCGTACTGATGACCCATACCGAGTTTCGTAACAATTCGTTCATGCGTTCAAAAAATACAGCATTTTAGCACATAATTCAAAATGGCCGACAGTCAAAATTGCCGATCTTGGAAAATTGGATATCAGTCGACTCATCATGACGCCCTGAATCTATCGAGACCACTTATATGATTTTTGGACAAACCGTTCAGAAGTTATAAGCCAAAATAGCAATTTTTCATATCTCCGGACCAGTAGGTGGCGCTGCGCCGAAACGCAGCATGTAGCCTCAGGTCATGCTTGTGATGACAGGGACCAAGTTTGGTCTGAATACGATTAAGCGTTGCGGAGATACAGCCTTACGTCTGTTTTCGCAAGCGCTACGTAAAATTAGTTTGTGCGTTTATCAAAAACTGTTAAGCGAATCGTCTTGAATTCAATAACTTTTTGTCCCCACTGCCTGAAGATGATCTGGTGCAATTTTGGTGAAAATCTGAGCATCGGACTAGGAGGAGTTCGAAAAAGTAGGTTTTTCTGAAAATTCAAAATGGCGGAAAAATTTGCATGACGGAAAATGACGTCATAGGGTGCAATCGAATCGGCATGAGCTCAGGAACAAGGGGAAAAAAGAATTTTGATGATAGGCCTTACGGTTCAAAAGTTATTAGCATAATAAAAGTGAAACTTTGGACAGGTGGTGGCGCTAGAGGGAATGACTTAGAAACACCAAAATTGGTGTATTTAATGTTGGGACTGTCCTCTATTAGAATGTCAAACCAAAACAACTTTCCCGCAATCAGTTCTATGGGCTGCCATAGACACCCAGTCGGAAGAAGAAGAATAATAAGAACCGGAACAGATACAATTGGTAATATAGCTGCAAGCAGCCATTACCGGGGCCAAGCGCAAGAAGCAGCAATAGATGCCAACATGGGTGGGAGTGGCAGCCTGACTGCAGCAAGGAGCAATTAAAGACATTTTAAGAGAATTTTGGGCAAATGGCTAAAAAATTCATATATACAGTAACTTTTAAGATGATTTAATGGATTATCACTTTTGACCAATAGGTGGCGCAGTTACGAAATCGATGTGATGTGGTTAGAGAGAGGTGACAATGACACATACAAAGTTTGGTGTCAAAATGTCAAGGCATTGCAGAGATAAAGACTTAATAGTCATTTCGGCAGCATGCCTCAAATTTGCTGCTGCGCTGCACGAAAACGGTTTTGTCTATCGACACAAAATCCATAACTTTTAGTCGGCAATGTCTGGAGATGATACGATTTGATTTTGGTGAAAATCGGACAAACGGTCTAGGAGGAGTTCGAAAAAGTAGCTTTTGAATGAAAATCAAGATGGTGGACAGGAAGTTTGGCCAAATAAGAAAAACTTGGTATCTATGTTCTCGGCTTGACCCAAGGAATCTATTAAGATAAGTGGCATTTCAATAGGCATATTTTTTCAAAAGTTATTAGCATATTTGCAATTTTAATTATAACTTTTGAGCACTTGGTGGCGCTGTTTCGAAACTTCTCAGACTCCTTCAGGGCATCGTACTGATGACCCATACCGAGTTTCGTAACAATTCGTTCATGCGTTCATAAAATACAGCATTTTAGCACATAATTCAAAATGACCGACAGCCAAAATGGCCGATCTGGGAAAATTGGATGTCAGTCGACTCGGCATGACTCCCTGAATCTATCGAGACCACATTCATGATTTATAGACAAACCAATCAGAAGTTATAAGCAAAAATAGCCATTTTTCATATCTCCGGACCAATAGGTGGCGCTGCGCCAAAACGCAGCATGTAGCCTCAAGTCATGGTTGTGATGACATGTACCAAGTTTGGTCTGAATACGATTTAGTGTTGCGGAGATACAGCCTTACGTCTGTTTTCGCAAGCGCTACGTAAAATTAGTTTGTGCGTTTATCGAAAAATGTTAAGCGAATCGACTTGAATTCCATAACTTTTTGTCTCCACTGCCAGAAGATGATCTGGTGCAATTTTGGTGAAAATCTGAGCTTCGGCCTAGGAGGAGTTTGAAAAAGTAGTTTTTTCTGAAAATTCAAAATGGCGGAAAAATTTGCATGACGGAAAATGACGTCATAGGGTGCAATCGAATCGGCATTAGCTCACGAAAAAGAGGAAAAAAGAATTTTGATGATAGGCCTTACGGTTCAAAAGTTATTAGCATAATAAAAGTGAAACTTTGGACAGGTGGTGGCGCTAGAGGGAATGACTTAGAAACACCAAAATTGGTGTATTTAATGTTGGGACTGTCCTCTATTAGAATGTCAAACCAAAACAACTTTCCCGCAATCGGTTCTATGGGCTGCCATAGACACCCAGTCGGAAGAAGAAGAATAATAAGAACCGGAACAGATACAATTGGTAATATAGCTGCAAGCAGCCATTACCGGGGCCAAGCGCAAGAAGCGGCAACAGATGCCATCATGGGTGGGAGTGGCAGACCAACTGCAGCAAGGAGCAATTAAAGACATTAAGATAATTTTGGGCAAATGGCTAAAAAAATCATATATACAGTAACTTTTAAGATGATTTAATGGATTATGACTTTCGACCAATAGGTGGCGCAGTTACAAAATCGATGTGATGTGGTCAGAGTGAGGTGACAATGACATACAAAGTTTGGTGTCAAAATGTCAAGGCATTGCAGAGATAAAGACTTAATAGTCATTTTGGCAGCATGCCTCAACTTTGCTGCTGTGGTACACGAAAACGGATTTGTCTATCGTCACGAAATCCATAACTTTTAGTCGGCATGGTCTAGAGATGATACGATTCGATTTTGGTGAAAATCGGACCAATGGTCTAGGAGGAGTTCGAAAAAGAAGGTTTTGAAAGTAAATAAAGATGGCGGACAGGAAGTTCATCCAAATACGTCAAACTTGGTATCTATGTTATCGGCATGACCCAAGGAATCTATTAAGACCAGTGTCATTACAATAGGCATATTTTTTCAAAAGTTATTAGCATTTTTGGAAATTTAATTGTAACTTTTGACCACTAGGTGGCGCTGTTTCGAAACTTCTCAGGCTCCTTCAGGGCATCGTACTGATGAACCATACCGAGTTTCGTAACAATTTGTTCATGCGTTCAGAAAATACAGCATTTTAGCATATAATTCAAAATGGCCGACAGCCAAAATGGCTGATCTGGGAATATTGGATATCAGTCGACTCGGCATGACTCCCTGAATCTAACGAGACCACATTTATGATTTTTGGACAACTTAATCAGAAGTTATAAGCAAAAATAGCCATTTTTCATATCTCCAGACCAGTAGGTGGCGCTGCGCCGAAACGCAGCATGTAGTCTCAGGTCATGCTTGTGATGACATGTACCAAGTTTGGTCTGAATTCGATAAAGCGTTGCGGAGATACAGCCTTACGTTTGTTTTTTCAAGCGCCACGTCAAATTAGTTTGGGCGTTTATCGAAAACGATTTGATGAATCAACTTGAATTCCATAACTTTTTGTCAGCACTACCTGTAGATGATCTGGTGCAATTTTGGTGAAAATCTGAGCATCGGCCTAGGAGGAGTTCGAAAAAGTAGGTTTTTCTGAAAATTCAAAATGGCGGGAAAATTTGCATGACGGAAAATGACGTCATAGGGTGCAATCGAATCGTCATGAGCTCAGGAATCAGAGGAAAAAAGAATTTTGTTGATAGGCCTTACGGTTCAAAAGTTATTAGCATAATGATTTTGAAACTTTGAACAGGTGGTGGCGCTAGAGGCAATGAGTTAGAGACACCAAAATTGGTGCAATTACTGTTGGGACTGTCCTCTATCAGAATGTCAAACCGGAACAACTTTCCCGGACACGGTTCTATGGGCTGCCATAGACGCCCAGTCGGAAGAAGAAGAAGAAGAATAATAATAATAATAATAATAAGAACCGGAACAGATACAATAGGTGCCTCCGCACCTTCGGTGCTTGGCCCCTAATAATAATAAGAACCGGAACAGATACAATAGGTGCCTCCGCACCTTCGGTGCTTGGCCCCTAATAATAAGAACCGGAACAGATACAATAGGTGCCTCCGCACCTTCGGTGCTTGGCCCCTAATAAGAACCGGAACAGATACAATAGGTGCCTCCGCACCTTCGGTGCTTGGCCCCTAATAAGAACCGGAACAGATACAATAGGTGCCTCCGCACCTTCGGTGCTTGGCCCCTAATAATAATAATAATAAGAACCGGAACAGATACAATAGGTGCCTCCGCACCTTCGGTGCTTGGCTCCTAATAATAATAATAATAAGAACCGGAACAGATACAATAGGTGCCTCCGCACCTTCGGTGCTTGGCCCCTAATAATAAGAACCGGAACAGATACAATAGGTGCCTCCGCACCTTCGGTGCTTGGCCCCTAATAATAATAATAAAAACCGGAACAGATACAATAGGTGCCTCCGCACCTTCGGTGCTTGGCCCCTAATTAATAATAATAATCCTTAGGAAAACAATAGGGCCTTCGCCTTTTCAAGGCTTGGGCCCTAATAATAATCCTTAGGAAAACAATAGGGCCTTCGCCTTTTCAAGGCTTGGGCCCTAATAATAATAAGTCGGAAGAATAATAATAATCCTAAGGAAAACAATAGGGCCTTCGCCTTTTCAAGGCTTGGGCCCTAATAATAAATATAGCTGTGAGCAGCGATTGCGGGCCCAAGCCAGTGGCACCGCAACCCCGGTGCCTTTAGTTACCTAAAGGCACCGGAGTGGCGGTGCCGCCGGCTTTGCCCCTTCATCGCTGCTCGCAGCAATATTTATATATATATATATATATATATATATATATATATATATATATATATATATATATATATATATATATATATAAACAAGTCTGTGGCACTGCCACCCCGGTGCCTTTAGGGTTATATCAACAATGTTAATTCCGGATAGTCAAACTTAGCTTTTAAATGTTAAAAGGGCTTGCCATACAGAGCTCAGAGAGAGGCTCACCATATTCAAACCAAAATATCTGACTTCCTGTTGGTCGTTGCTAATTACGGTAAATTAGAAAGTTGTTCGGCTCGAAGAGTACAATATACATATCAAGTTTTGTTACTGTAGATAAAACTAACCCCCCCACTTTTGTCAAAAGCATTTAGAAAGTGACACACTTCCTGCTGCCAGTTGGTGGCGCTATAACTTTGACTCACAATAGTCACATCCATGTGATCGGCCTCTTACAGCGAACACACTGCTGAAGTTTCATCAAGATCGGTTAATGTATGTAGAAGTTATAACACACTTCCTGTTTCCATTATTCGCCATAAATTCGTTTCCTCGCCACGCCCAAATATATTAAATGATAATACAAACTATCCAAAATATAATTACGACTTGTCAGAAAGACGTTGTTGATATCAACAATGTTAATTCCGGATAGTCAAACTTAGCTTTTAAATGTTAAAAGGGCTTGCCATACAGAGCTCAGAGAGAGGCTCACCATATTCAAACCAAAATATCTGACTTCCTGTTGGTCGTTGCTAATTACGGTAAATTAGAAAGTTGTCCGGCTCGAAGAGCACAATATACATGTCGAGTTTTGTTACTGTAGATAAAACTAACCCCCCCACTTTTGTCAAAAGCATTTAGAAAGTGACACATTTCCTGCTGCCAGTTGGTGGCGGTATAACTTTGACTCACAATAGTCACATCCATGTGATCGGCCTCTTACAGCGAAAACACTGCTGAAGTTTCATCAAGATCAGTTAATGTATGTAGAAGTTATAACACACTTCCTGTTTCCATTATTCGCCATAAATTCGTTTCCTCGCCACGGCCAAACCGTTCGAGATATCAAAAATCCCCTGGCAATTTTTCATCCTCAATGTCTTGACTTCATGCACACCGAGTTTGGAGACGAGCGGGGGAATTCCCTAGGAGAAGTGTTTCAAATTCCTGAGCATGCGTTTCCAAACAACCCTAAATAGCCGACTTCCTGTTGGGCTGGCGTAAAACTTAGAGCACGAAAGTTGTTCGGCCCGATGAGATATATAAGTGTAGCGAGTTTCAGATTATTACATGCAAGCGTGTTTGATATATGGACAAGTGTTCAAACCCCGTTCCAGGTGGCGCTGTCGAGCCCCCCTGCAACGCCCGGGTACCAGCTTCAGCCTGGCCCTGATGGCCGCGGGTTCTGACCCGTGTGCAAAGTTTCAAGAGTTTTTGAGCACGTTAAGGGCCCCAAAAGTGCCCAAAAGGTAGTAAAATAATAATAATAATAATAATTATAAATATAGCTGCGAGCAGCGATTACGGGCCCAAGCCGGTGGCACCGCAACCCAGGTGCCTTTAGGGTTATTGTGCACGTCGTGCAAAAACGTAACCCTACTTTGACTGTCGAAAAGAAGTGTGCTGTAGAGCTTGCATCAGTGTGGGCTCTGCAAAAGTGCGCATCGAGGGCACATATCAACCACAAAGTATGCATGAGCTACCTTCTGAAACCTAAAATGAAAAATGAGACACCCTACAGACGGTCTCATGGATTTAACGGACACATGAAATAAGCACACAAGACTGAAAATCTGCCGAACGGCTCTGGTAGTTCTGCTTCAGCACTGATGATGTTGTAGGAATATTGCACTCTGGTTGGTCTGGATTATTCGGGATTTTTTATTTTATACAGAAATAAGTTATTTATAATTCAGATGAGAATAAAGTTAGTGTTGATTAAAATTAAGGAAAACATTTATTTTATTGATCTGAAATATAGCACATTAATTTTAAATTCATTTAGGTTCAATTGCCAAACATACAATCTTAATTTAATTTAAAGCAAACAATACACTTAAAATATATGGGTTATATGAATATTTTGTAGAAAAAAATTCAATAATAATATATAATAATATATATATATATATATATATATATATATATATTAGGGGTGTAACGATACACGTATTCGTATTGAACCGTTCGGTACGAGGCTTTCGGTTCGGTTTTCGGTACGCATTTTTAAACCGAACCAAAATGGTCCAAATGGTTGGACCATTTTTCCTGCCGACCAAAATGTCGTTATTTCAAATGTAAGCGCGTCGTGCGTGGGCAAGCGCGCTCATAATGTAAGAGACTCTGGCGTGACCACAACATTGCCCAACATCAAAACACTGTGCCATGAATGAACTATCCAGTGTCCACAGATCAGCAACATTCACCATGGATGTACTGTAGTAACACTACTAACTGTAACCATGGGAGTTTGGCAGGAATAGTAGGCTATTATGCTTTCAAGTAACATTATGTCGGTTTTATTTTGACATTATGAATACAATTGCTGCCCTCAAATGTTAATCAGTACTTATAAACAAAGGTTTATTTTAGTTCAATCACATTTAATTTTGTCCAAGGAGCTGTTTTGTTTTATATGCTCCTAAGAAAAGTCAAGTATAGCTCCATCATTGCTCAAAGTAAAAAAATATCATACTTTATGATGTTAGTTTTAATAAAAGTATAATTAAAAAAATTAAATCAACGAAATTTCTCTGGCATTTCTTTCTTTTTGCTGTATCGAAAACGTACCGAACCGTACCGAACTGTGACACAAGTGTATCGTATCGAACCGAACCGTGAATTTTGTGAACCGTTACACCCCTAATATATATATATATAATTAAATATAATATATATATATATATATATATAATCCAAAAATACAAGGCCTTAAACTTAAATTGAACAAGGGTTAAACTTTTGTCACGAACAGACACCAAGGCACAATCACACACACACACACACACACACACACACACACACACACACGCACACACACAGTTTAAAAGCAAAACAATGTTTATCCAATCCCATTTAAAAACAGTCTGAGTGCCATCTTTTGGACATTCATCATATTGCATAGGTTTTCATTTCTTGTCCTCAAACAGAGCACTGATTTGTTTATTTTTAAGTTACACATTCTACATTGATTAAAATAGAAAATCAAATGTGTTTTTTTAATGGTAGTATAACTCTGATGAGAATAAAGTTAGTGTTGATTAAAATGAAGGAAAACATTGATTGTATTGATCTGAAATATAGCACATAAATTTTTAATTCATTTAGGTTCAATTACCAAATATACAATCTTAATTTAATTTAAAGCAAACAATACATGTAAATACATATATGGATTATATGAATATTTTGGAGAAAAAATAATAATATAATATATATATATATATATATATATATATATATATATATATATATATATATATATATATATATATATCCAAAAAGACAAAGCCTTAAACTTAAGCTTGAACTCTTGTCACTGACAGACACCAAGGCACACACACACACACACACACACACACACACACAGTTTAAAAGCAAAAAGATATTTATCCAACCCCATTTAAAAACAGTCTGTGAGTGCCATCTTTTGGACATCCACCATATTGCATAGGTTTTAAAATTATTTAAGGAAAACATATATATTGATCTAATATATATATATATATATATATATATATATATATATATATATATATATATATATATATATATATATATATATAGCACATATGTATAAATGAACAGGCTTGCATGTCAAGATTGCAATGCTGGAATGTGTGTGTGTGGGTGGCTCAGCGCGATTGAAAAGTGTGTTACACGTAAAAACATACTCTGTCATTTTCTTCAAACAGGACATCATTCAAACTGCAAAGTGTTTACTTATATTTGTGTACACTCGCAATAAAACACAACAGTGTGTTTTTGTTAAATAAATTAAAGTAATACGTCCCCCGAAATGGCACTAATTTTAAAATTAAACTAAAATGCTCACGGCTGCACGGGCATTCATAACTGTGCGCGCCCAAGGTGATGGACGAGCAGAACAGAGTGAACGTTGTTTAGTTCATTCCTACTTCCATAGGAATTAATTGAAAAAGCTCGCTCTACTCTGCACCATTATTAATGTATTGTGCAGACGTCCTTATTTAACTTTCGCTTCCAAGTTAGCGATTTTAAAGCCCCCAGCGGTGTCACACGTTGATTGACCGGTGGGAAAATATTCCCACAGTAAAATCCATAATATTTATATACAAATTCAATAGGCCTACCTGATTTTGAACACAAGAGGGCAGTATAGCACTATGTATGTAAAATTTTTTGACTAAACAACCATTCTGGTTGTTTTTAAACTTAAACATAATTCTTTAATTGAAAAAAGGGAATAAAATGGGTTTAGTTCTAATATTTGTATAATTTTATAGAAAAATAAATGGTGTATAATTACATTTTAGAAAGATATGAGAAATTTCCTGATTCTTTTTTTGACATAATCCCTCGTCATAGCAAAACCGTTTGAGATATTCAATATCCGTTCACAATTTAGCATCTTTAATGTATTTTCATCAAGTTGAAAAAGTTTTGTAACTGTAGATGAAACTAATCCCCCCCCCACACACACTTTTGTCACAAAAGGTGGCGCTACTGAGCCCCTGCACCACGCCCGTTTCTGAAACTTTGCACATGTCTACTGGCTAATAAATGTGATCTGTCTGTCAAGTTTCATGCAATTTTAAGCAATTTCAGGCATGCTAAGAGTCTCAAAAGCATCCAAAAAGAATATTAAAGTTTGCTGCGTTGCCATGGCAACAGTATCTAAGATATCAATAATCCTTTCACAGGTCTACATCTGCCGTGTATTTACATTATACACATCAAGTTTGAAGCAAATTGGGTAAAAATAAGAGGGTGATTTCAAAGTATTTTGAAAGTGACACACTTCCTGCTGCCAGTTGGTGGCGCTATAACTTTGACTCACAATAGTCACATCCATGTGATCGGCCTCTTACAGCGAACACACTGTTGAAGTTTCATTAAGGTCAGTTAATGTATGCAGAAGTTATAACACACTTCCTGTTTCCATTATTCGCCATAAATTCGTTTCCTCGTCACGGCCAAACCGTTCGAGATATCAGAAATCCCCTGGCAATTTTTCATCCTCAATGTCTTGACATCATGCTGACCGAGTTTCGTTGCGATTGGTTGAATTCTCTAGGAGGAGTATATCGAATTCCAGGGGCATACGCTTCCAAACAAACCATAATAGCCGACTTCCTGTTGGGCTGGGGTAAAAAGTAAAAGTACAAAGGATATATAAACCGATGAGATCTATATGTGTACCGAGTTTCATATTATTACATGCAAGCGTGTTTGATTTATGGACCAAGTTTTCGGACCTCGTTCCAGGGGGCGCTGTCGAGCCCCCCTGCCACGCCCGGGTACCAGCTTCAGCCCGGCCCTGATGGCCGCGGGTTCTGACCTGTGTGCAAAGTTTCAAGAGTTTTCGTGCACATTAAGAGCCCCAAAAGTGCCCGGATAGTCGTTAGAATAATAATAATAAATATAGCTGCGAGCAGCGATTACGGGCCCAAGCCGGTGGCACCGCAACCCCGGTGCCTTTAGTTACCTAAAGGCAACGGGGTGGCGGTGCCGCCGGCTTTGGCCCTTCATCGCTGCTCGCAGCTATATTTATATATATATATATATATATATATATATATATATATAAAGCCGGTGGCACCGCCACCCTGGTGCCTTTAGGGTTATTGTGCACGACGTGACACAAAATATCAAAATATCTGCTCGCTATCTGCCGAACGGCTCTGGTAGTTCCGCTTCAGCACTGATTTTGTTGTAGAAATAGTGCGCTCTGGTTGGTCTGGATTATTGGGGATTTTTTATTTAATACAGAAATAAGTTATTTATAATTCAGATGAGAATAAAGTCAGTGTTGATTAAAATGAAGGAAAACAAATATATTGATCTGAAATATAGCACATTAATTTAACATTTATTTAGGTTCAATTACCAAACATACAATCTTAATTTAATTTAAAGCAAACAATACATTTAAAATATATGGGTTGTATGCACATTTTGTAATAAAAAAATATATATATCCAAAAAGGCCTTAAAGGGTTAAACTCTTGTCACTGTAACAGACACAATCTCTCTCTCTCTCACACACACACACACACACACACACACATCAAGTCACTTGCATTTTAGATGCAATATTTACTTTTTTTAAGTTTTAGCAGTGAAAATAGTTAAACAAAGATCACAGCAGAACCATTGCGCATCTCACAGCAACGTGTTTTCTCATTACTGAATGATTCAGCATTTTGAACGAATTGGTTGACTCAAAGATTCAATGACCAATCCATAAACATCTGTCTCATTCATGAATGACAACAATTCGTTCGAATGAATGACTCGCTCATTAAGACGGTCGCCTGGCAACACCTAATGATGATTTAGTGTTATGTTTAAAAGTATCATTCTTTCCAACGATTTTTAATTGACTCATATTGAAAACAATCTCATAACATTATTTAATGCATTGTTATTTTTCTGTGTAAACGATTTAATTTGATTAGCCCTACCTAGGGTACCAGCCAATAAAAAATTGTTTGATTTATTGATCAAATTTACAAATTAAAAATGAAAGATGAAGCATACATTTAATAAGACTGGACTGGGGTGCCCTGTATATATTACAATATGCAGATTTAAATATACCATTGCCCCCCACCGTCAGTTTGATGTGTGTGTTTGTGTGTGTTTGTGTGCGTGCGTGTGTGTGTGTGTGTGTGTGTGTGTGTGTGTGTTTAATAAAATCATTTAGTCACTACAATTAAAACCTGAACGTGTTTGCTTACTAAATTGTGAGCTGAACGAAAGTTGCAGCAAAGATCAGCAACCGGAGTCAAATTTCATTAATCACGAGAGTGAGAGCACACGCGCGCGCACACACACACACACACTCCAGCATTGCAATCTTGACATCGCAGCCTGTTCATTATGCTGCGTTATGCTGCATCACACGGGCATTCATAACGGTGCGGGTCCACGACGATGAGCAAGCAGAACAGAGCGAACGTTTTTTAGTTCATTCCTACTTCCAAAGGAATTCCCTCGAGCTGCTTTTATGATACACTCAAAATATTCCACAAGCAATCATTTAAATTTAATGATATTCAGAACAGAACAAGAATAAAAAAAAACTATAAACAATAAAATAACCGAAATAATTTAAAGCGAAAGTGAAAGTAAGCTGTGTTGGGCTCACATTACTCTCTCATTCGAATCAAATTGTTTTAACATTTGCGATGTATTTGGATGCTAAACTATTCTTTATTATAGGCTTTGTACTTCACTCACGTTCCAATATCGACAGAAAAAACATCCACATTCAGACCAAAATAGACAACTTCCTGTTGGGCTGGCTTAAAACTTAGAGCACGAAAGTTGTTTGGCCCGATGAGGTGTATATGTGTACCGAGTTTCATATTATTACATGCAAGTGTGTTTGATTTATGGACCAAACATTCAGACCAAGTTTATGGACAGAGTTAATTTAATTAATAAACTAATTATATAAAACTATTGTCTATGCACTACAATTAAACTGGTTAAACGCCTTTACTTTATTAATAAAACTTATTTAAAAAATACAAGGCTTAAGACATTTATTTTCTTTTTTAATGCAGGCCAAACCACACAGCAGTGAAATGGTTAATCTAGCCCCCCTCCCCCTTCCCCTACACACACACACACACAAAACAGGCACAGACACAGAGATATGGCAAGCCATTTTAACATTTAACAGCTAGACTGGATATGTGTTGCAGACATCTGTAATTCAGTATTGCCTAGTCAAAAAGAACATTTCAGATATCCGCAACTACATTCTTCCTATCCATAATTGTCATTTCAGATATCCACAAAGACATTCTTCCTAGGACAAATTACATCACTTTTGCCATTCATTTGTATGGGGTTTATCAATACAGATATCTACAATTCAGTTGGAGATATCCACTATGTGAATTACGGATATCTGCAACTGAATTGTAGATATCTGTAATTCCAGTTTGAGATATCTACAATTTGATTCTGACTAGTCATAACTCCAGTTCAATATATCTTTAATTAACCTCAATTCAAGATATCTACATGTTCCTTTTCAGATATCTTAAATTAAGTTTTGACTAGGCGAAATTACGTTGTAGATATCTGTAACTGGAATTATGACTAGTTAAAATGGCGTTGTAGATATCTCAAACTGGAGTTAGGGATAGTCATAATTGAATTGTAGATATTTATTATCAAGTTATAGATATCTTGAAATTAATTTGGATTGTCATTTAAGATGTGTGACGAGTTGAATGTCGTTTTCAATGACGTCATTGCAGATATCTGTAATTCAGTTTTGCCTAGTCAAAACTGAATTACAGATATCTCTATCTGTCGTTTCGACTAGTCACAATTACGTTACAGATATCTTAAATGATAATACAAACTATCCAAAATGTAATTACGACTAGTCAGAAAGACGTTGTTGATATCTACAATGTTAATTCCGGATAGTCAAACTTAGCTTTTAAATATTAAAAGGGCTTGCCATACAGAGACGTAGGCTCAGAGAGAGGCTCACCATATTCAAACCAAAATATCTGACTTCGTGTTGTTCGGAGCTAATGACTGTCAATTAGAAAGTTGTCCGGCTCGCGGAGAACAATATGCATACCGATTTTTGTAACTGTAGATAAAACTAATCCCCCCACTTTTGACAAAAGGTGGCGCTACTGAGCCCTCACCACGCCCGTTTCTGAAACTTTGCACATGTCTACTGGCTAATAAATGTAATGTGTCTGTCGAGTTTTATGCAATTTCAAGCATGCTAAGAGTCTCAAAAGCATCAAACAAAAATATTAAAGTTCGATGCGTTGCCACGGCAACAGTATCTAAGGTATCAATAATCTTTTCACAGGTCTATATCTGCCGTGTGTTTACATTATACACATAAAGTTTGAAGCAAATCGGGTAAAAATAAGAGGGTTATTTCAAAGCATTTTGAAAGTGACACACTTCCTGCTGCCAGTTGGTGGCGCTATAACTTTGACTCACAATAGTCACATCCATATGACCGGCCTCTTACAACGAACACACTGCTGAAGTTTCACCAAGATCAGTTAATGTATAAAGAAGTTATAACACACTTCCTGTTTCTCTTTTCGCGCCATAATTTCGTTTCCTCGCCACGGCAAAACCGTTCGAGATATCAAAAATCCCCTGGCAATTTTTCATCCTCAATGTCTTGACTTCATGCTGACCGAGTTTCGTGCCGTGTGTTTGAATTCTCTAGGAGGAGTATTTCAAATTCCATTGCATGCGTTTTCCAAACAACCCTAAATAGCCGACTTCCTGTTGGGCTGGGGTAAAAAGTAAGAGTATGAAGTATATATGAACCGATGAGATCTATATGTGTACCGAGTTTCATATTATTACATGCAAGCGTGTTGGATTTATGGACCAAGTGTTCAAACCCCGTTCCAGGGGGCGCTGTCGAGCCCCCCTGCCACGCCCGGGTACCAGCTTCAGCCCGGCCCTGATGGCCGCAGGTTCTGACCCATGTGCAAAGTTTCAAGAGTTTTCGAGCACGTTAAGGGCCCCAAAAGTGCCCGAATAGTCGATAGAACATTTTTTAAAAATGTATCCTAAGGAAAACAATAGGGCCTTCGCCCTTTCAGGGCTTGGGCCCTAATAATAATAATAATAATCCTTAGGAAAACAATAGGGCCTTCGCCTTTTCAAGGCTTGGGCCCTAATAAGTCGGAAGAAGAATAATAATAATCCTAAGGACAACAATAGGGCCTTCGCCTTTTCAAGGCTTGGGCCCTAATAATCCTAAGGAAAACAATAGGGCCTTCGCCTTTTCAAGGCTTGGGCCCTAATAATAATAATAATCCTTAGGAAAACAATAGGGCCTTCGCCTTTTCAAGGCTTGGGCCCTAATAATAATAATCCTTAGGAAAACAATAGGGCCTTCGCCTTTTCAAGGCTTGGGCCCTAATAATAATAATCCTTAGGAAAACAATAGGGCCTTCGCCTTTTCAAGGCTTGGGCCCTAATAATCCTAAAGAAAACAATAGGGCCTTCGCCCTTTCAGGGTTTGGGCCCTAATAATAATAATCCTAAGGAAAACAATAGGGCCTTCGCCTTTTCAAGGCTTGGGCCCTAATAATCCAAAGGAAAACAATAGGGCCTTCGCCTTTTCAAGGCTTGGGCCCTAATAATCCTAAGGAAAACAATAGGGCCTTCGCCTTTTCAAGGCTTGGGCCCTAATAATAAAGAAGAATAAAAATAATCCTAAGGAAAACAATAGGGCCTTCGCCTTTTCAAGGCTTGGGCCCTAATAATAATAATCCTAAGGAAAACAATAGGGTCTTCGCCTTTTCAAGGCTTGGGCCCTAATAATCCTAAGGAAAACAATAGGGCCTTCGCCCTTTCAGGGCTTGGGCCTAGGCTTGCCGCGATAGACAGTGTTGACGGTGTTACCGGTTTTAAGCCCCATCACCGGTGACATCACTTTCCCACCGTGACACCGCGATGTCTTGACTTTTTTAAAGTATTCGTTTTTGCTAAAATATTTATTTGAATTAATTAAAAATAATAATTATCAATTATTTAGTTCAGAAGAGAGCATACATTATAATTAAAAACTGAACTGCGCAGTGCGTGCCAAGAGCCAGTCACGTCACAGATCAGCAAGCAGCAGGATTCCATTTAGCACGTGTGGAGATGAGAACGAGTCAAATTACAGAAAAGCTTATTTCGAAAGTGAAAGTATAACTCGCACGCATTTAAAAGCTATTTTACACTATTATTTTACACATACCGTACATTATTGTTACTCCTCTATGCCCCGCCTTTCTGATACACGATTTTTACAAAGCTCATCGTTCTGAAAAGCGTGCTGTGGTCTGGTTGGCCAGCGATCCAGTGCATTGTGATTAGCCCGAATACCTTAAGCGTGTGAAGGAAATGCCACGCCCCTTACCATAATTTGGAACATCAGGTGATAATGTCGGTACTACCTTATCAATTCGAGCCTGAATCTGATCCGGAAAATACAGATGACCAAGCTGATCGATCAACTTTGCTAGCGCGACTGGACCAGAACGAAACCATGTCTGCATTTGTGATCGTAGAAACGACAAACAAGGGCTACTCTATACTGCTCAAAACTCATGCTTGAATAGTCAGTAGCAAATTCTTAAAATATGAAAACATACTTACAGGCAGTGTCTGTGAGTCAGAAGCGACAGACTGTACTTACAAAGTAAAGCCCCACTTTTTAGAATCAGCCTTTGTGCACAGCCGCCCTTGTACTCTCGCAGGTTTTGGAAACAGTCCTCCAAAAAATGTGCAGCACAGTCAAAATTTTTGGAGTTGGAACTGGAACAGTGTTGTAAATAAAGCTTAACCACTGTTTTCTAATTGTGTCCTCTTTTGGAAGGCCAAACAAAGTAGTTTTGTTTCGCAACGAAAAACACGTCTCCACGACATGGCGGCGCTGGCGGGAACAATAATACAGCGAGAATTAAAGTACGCCTTCTTTCTTTGCTTAGTCCAAAACTACTTAGTCCATGCGTTCATGACCTCAAGGCTAGATTATTGTAATGCTCTACTGGGTGGTTGCCCTGCACGCTTAATAAATAAACTACAGCTAGTTCAAATCGCCGCAGCTCGAGTTCTTACCAAAACCAGGAAATATGACCATATTAGCCCAGTTCTGTCAACACTGCATTGGCTCCCTATTAAACATCGTATAAATTTTAAAATATTGTTGATTACCTACAAAGCACTAAATGGTTTAGCTCCGCAGTACTTGAGCGAGCTCTTAACGCATTATAGTCCTTCACGTCTATTGCGATCTCAAAATTCCGGCCAGTTGATAATACCTAGAATATCTAAATCGACTGCTGGCGGTAGATCCTTTTCCTATTTAGCACCAAAACTTTGGAACAGTCTTCCTACCATTGTCCGGGAAGCAGACTTTTTTTTTTTCATTTAGCTGACGCTTTTATCCAAAGCGACTTACAATGGCTATATATGTCAGAGGTCGCACGCCTCTGGAGCAACTAGGGGTTAAGTGTCTTGCTCAGGGACACACTGGTGTCTCACAGTGGATTCGAACCCGGGTCTCTCACACCAAGGGCATGTGTCTTATCCACTGCGCCATCACCACCCCACCACAGACACACTCTGTCAGTTCAAAGCTAGACTAAAAACACAGCTCTTTGACCTAGCATACACATAATACATTATAGACTTCTATAATTCAATGTTAGGCTGCATAGATTAGGTCAGCCGGAACTGGGAACACTTCCCTTAAATCTTGATGTACTCGCTACATCATAAGAAGAATGGCATCTACGCTAATATTAGTGTCTTTGTTTATCCCGAGGTTTTCCCGCAGCCTGCCGGATCCAGGCCGTGTCCAGATCTGACGAAGGAGATCCACCTGGACCCGATGACAATGCAGTGCTGAAGGATCCACTATCCTCTCCCTATGGAGGATCCCTTTCCCACTCTACAGATAAAGCGTTGTGAATTCCGGCACGCGTACCCCGAAGTGATAAAATAAAACAAAATTCTGTATCAAAATTTATAGGCAAGAAAAGTAGTTTGTTTAGGCTGGGTTGTATGAATTACAAACCTGCGCACATATTTTAAAAAGCACATAACTATAGAATCAATTCTGAATGAGCATGTGAACGCCGTCAGCGTTAATCACAGGTTCGCGTTTAAAGTCTGATCATTTCGACGGAGGTGAACCAATCAAAGTTAACTTTAGCTGGAAGTAACATTATTCAAGAACCGCTATAACGCCAAAACAATCTGTTACCTTAAATTATATGTTTATCTCTGTAAAGCTGCTTTGAAACAATCCATTGTTAAAAGCGCTATATAAATGAAGATGACTTGACTTGACTTTGCGTATACATTTAGGCGGTGTAATCAAACTCTGCCCCTACATGACGTAGATTTGTGGGAGCATGGTTGAATGAAGCGTTTTAGGAAGGCGTGGCTGAGCCTTGACTTTTACAAAGAATATCTCTTTGAGTTTAAGACTTTGAGCTTTGTAACTCTGCAGATCTTATACATGCACAAACAGCTACATAACACACTAAAGAAAAAGGAAAACAAGAAATCACATCATATGACCACTTTAATGGAAAATGGTATGATACTGTCAGAATTTGGCCATTTTTTACAACAAGGTTTAACAGTGCAGGCTAGAGCTTCCTTCTCTACTATGGAATATTTCGAGCAGGCTGAGAAGAAAATCAGAGAGAGAGAGAGCAGGACACGAATGCAATGGTACGCTCAGAATCCTCAGCATCAATCTGCGTTTGCACAGCCCCTATCCCATAGTCCAGGGTATCACAGGTTACAAAAGTACACCACCATGCGAAATGGGTTTTGTGCACTTAATGCGCTTGACTGCCCACACCGCGATGACGTCATGCGTTTGCCACACACACCTTCATGCTCATCCGGATGCGGATGCAACGAGTATAAGGCAGGCTTAAAGAGGTCTCCTGAAATCAAATTTTAAGCTTTTTAGCTTTTATAATGAATATGTTAGCCTTAAGGTTATGAATAAGGTGGTGTGTTCCAAAACAATGACAAAATGTGCATAAGCATTCAAAACTTACAGTTCCTCACTTCCGTTAAAATGGATCACGGATTTTTATGACATCACTGCGGACTTCAGCTTCTGTTCACATCTTCTGTCCAATCAAATGCTCTCTAGAATGTAAAGCGTCCCGCCCAGGGGTGGATTAAGGTTGTCAGGGGCCCCTAGGCTGCTCTTTGTGTGAGGCGAGGCAACGCCCCCCCCCCCCCCCCCAAAAATGTATTTAGTGCCATATATGGTCCATACGCAACAATGGTGAACTGGCATACACACACATTGAGACAGCTAACACTACAGTGTTTTCTTTACATTCCTTCAAGTGGTGGACCACAACGGTAAGACAATTACCACCACAGCACGTAGGTAAAATGAAAAATTGAACATTACAAACAAACCACAAATACAAACAAAGCCCAGTGCTTAGAATCAACCATTTAATTATGATAAAAAACACTGGCAGTACAACCAAAACTAAAATAACAGAGGTGTAAGTGGAAAGAATATCAGATATTATTATCTGCCACCACAGCCCCAAAAACAAATGTAACTATAAACATCAAAGCAACAAAATACCTTCATGCGTGCAGGTCCCCTACCCCCTGCTGGTGAGGTCGACTAACAGCAGACGGGGATTATGCTCGGTAATCTACTGCTTTTCCTGCAGTTCCTTTGATGTCAACGTTGAATTTACTGTCGAATTTGAACCACTGAATTTGTGGAAGCGAAATTGCAAAGTGAAATAAAATGGACCGAAAACCGCCTGTTGAATATTATAGGTTGTATTTTTAATCAGTTTGAAGATTTTGGAAGTGAAATATGAAAGGTGAATATAGATTATTGAAAATGTACTAATGAAAATGTGTTTGAAATGTTTTGAATGGAAATATTCACAGCCTAAATATTCAACCATGCTAAATTTCAGCCCATAAAAATGCAAGCCCTAAAAATACAATGCATTAAAATAGGCTACAAGCTACAATATGCAATGCATATATTTTTTTTTTTTCAATTCAACAGGCTTTTTGTTTCAAAAACATTTGTCATTATTTTACTTCCATACAGCTGTCCTTTCAGTCAAGTAAACGCCAAATCAGCCTTTTAAATTTCGCGTAGTCAGCACCCAAATGTATTTTTAGGTCGCACAGATCATATTTCAGGAGCATATATGCGACCAAAATGGCTTTGATTTCGAGCATTGATGTTAATTTCGATCCTTTGATGTTTCTTGTAATGTTAGCCATAGTTATTTATTTCTTGATTTTGGTGTCTGCGTTTTTTAAAGCCATCTCCCGCTGACGCAGTGAAGTTTTTAAGCGCGAACCCGGGAGGGGGGTGCTGCGGGGACTGCAGCCCCCTCGTCATAGCACCAATCTGTGGTGGACTATATACTTAAAAAACGTGAGAAAAAGTAAAATAGGCATAACATAATGTGTTTGATATGGGATAAAAATGATGGGCAATGTAAACTAATGATTAATTATTTTAATATTTCGTTAATCGTCGTTGATACGCCTACTCAGACAAGAAGTCCTTCCGTCACCTGCCGACACTCGTTTGAATCTCTCTTGTTCGGAGATTCATCAGCAACACACCTGAACGCAAAGCCATGTTTGGTGCACTTTTAATCGAGGTAAGAAATGTTTTTAAATCCCTTATACTGCCGCCAAGCATTTTAGCGTTATGTCTGTATTCTGTTGCCTATTCATCGTAGTCCTGTGGATTTAATTTATTAAATACTGGCAATTGGTTGATAAAACATTGATCAAAATTAAGATACAATTTATATAAAACGAAAATCTTTTAAAAAGAGTCTTTCTATAACAAATGAAGTGGTCAAAATCGTGTCTTACCCCCTCCATGTCTCCAGACATATGCGCATCTCATGATGTATCATATCTTTCTCATGCTGCATGCTCAATTTCATAATCAACATTGATTAAATTAATAGCCTATATTAATTTATATTAACTCGCATGAAACAGCTTCCAGCGCGCCTGGATTTGACCAGCAGCAGCAGCTGATTGGAAAACCAATTCACATCTACCCAGCCCTGAAGACGCCAAGCAATGGTTTAACCTTTAGTTAAGTTATACCCTAAGAGTCTTCGTAGCCGGGAAACGCAGCCCAGGAATGATGCGTAATGGAGATTCCAAAGCGCTCTTCTTTGATCAAAACCACGGAGAGCGATCGCGGATAGGTCTGTATGCACCGAAACCTTTTTACAATGCAACAAAATATTTAAAGAGCATCAAGCTATTAAAATCTATATTATGTTTAGTCAGAGATAATTTAAAAATAGTCTTTTAATTAGGTTAAACATAGTGATTAGATAACGTTCACAATTGGTCTGGCCCATCCAAACTGGAATGCACGGCGGCGCCGTGCCGTGCCTGGTTCGCGCTTAAGTAAAAAAAAAAAAATTGTCTGGCCAATCCGAGGCCCCCTGAACACGTGGGGCCCCTAGGCTGCAGCCTCTGTAAGCCTGTGCATTAATCCGCGCCTGGCCCCGCCCCCTATGCTATAAATACCACCTGGCCAAAGCATTTCTTCACATGAAAATTCTCGACACTAACAATATCTCATTAAATGACAAATTAAACCCAATGTATCATTGAAATTGATTTCTGGACATCATAACGTTATTTGATATGATATTTCCAAATGCATTAAAATGATGAAGTTACAGTTTTTACATAATTCACATTATTGGTATTCTGTGTTGCAAATACTGCAGTGTTTTAACTACACTAAAGACCAGTGACATCATAAACTGGATTTGTCTAACTGTGCCAGATAAATGGATTAATTTAAGGATAAAGCACATTTTGTTTTTAATAAATCACTATTTTTTTGGGGGGAAATGAAGATTTTCTAAAGTAGCACATAAAGGCATTTAAGGTTATCTGACTGTGCAGACCCTTGGGATATAAATGACAGTTCATCTAAGAAATAGAGCAACAACTGGCTTAAATAAATCTAATTGTAAACCATCTGCCCACATACATACTTAAGCTAATTAAGCACTTTCATTATTGCATTCCATAGCCAATGGAGGCATATGACTCTGATCGGACAGTTTAGTGCTGGTACAAACTCTGTAGGCTAATAAATCTGTTAAGCCAGTAATGAACAACTGAACTGTTAATTTATATTTTCAAAGAAAGTTGTACATGTACTGTAAATGCTACAGTTTAAAACTGTGTGTAACAAGGTGTTGATTTAATCGCAGCTTTTATTCAAATAAACAAAGTGAAGATAACCAAAAACAATATACAAAGAAAAACTAACAGCTTAACATTACTTAGTCAATGCAAGAAATGACAACGATTAAAAACTATAGAGTGGTATGACGTAAATTTGTAGGCCAAATGCGGAGTTCTACATGCGGTAATTCTACAACATAAAATACATCAGTATTACCCCGTTTTTTTTAAGCTGTTAAGTGTCTTGAAAAAGGCAGTTGCTAACAAGTGGCTAAATGGGACTACAGAGGCAGTAGGGGAGATTAAACATTTTCACGCCCAACAGGTAAGCTCAGTCCTCTTTTACAGCCTCGTTAAGCTTAATTACTATTATAATAACTTATCTAACTCAAACACTTTGGAAAAAATGTTTTTTAGATAAAAACTGAAAGAGTTGTCGGAAGTGGTCAAGTCAAGTCAAATCGCCTTTATTTATAGGCCTATAGCGCGTTTTACAATACAGTTCTCCTCTGGCCAACTAACGAACAGTGCAATGGTTGGCTGTCGAAGTGGTGTCCGCAGAATAAGATAGAATTTATAGACAATTGGAAAAGTTTTTGGGGCAAGCCTGATCTGTTGAAAAGAGATGGTATCCATCCCTCCTGGGCTGGTGCTGCTCTTCTCTCTAGTAATTTGGCTCATAGTCTTAGAGATAAAACATGACAATCTGGGGCTCAGGTCAGGAAGCAGACAGACTGGCTAAACCGACCATCTGCTAGCGGCCTTACGTCACCAAGGTCAGATAAATCCCATCACATAGAGCCTCTTTCACCTAGATATCATCATATAGAGACTGTGTCTGTTCCCCGAATTTGGAAATCCAAAAAACGTCAGGTTAAAAATTTAATTGATGTTCAACAAATAAAAAACAGATATAATACAGATGAGCAAATGATAAAGCTTGGGTTGCTGAATATTCAATCCCTTACTTCAAAATCTCTCATAGTTAATGATATAATTTCAGATTATAATCTTGATATGCTGTGTTTGACAGAAACCTGGCTAAAACCAAACAATTACATTATTTTAAATGAGTCAACCCCACAAGATTAAAGTTGTAAACATGAACCTCGTCTGAAAGGCAAAGGGGGAGGTGTTGCTGTAATTTATAGTAATATTTTCAAAACGACTAAGAAATCTAGTTTTAAATATACTTCTTTTGAAGTATTGGTGCTTAATGTAAAAATATAAAGTGTAAACGATAAATCACATTTGAGAATTATGCTTGCTACTGTATACAGGCCACCAGGGCACCATAAAGATTTTATCAAAGAATTTGCGGACTTTCTATCAGAATTAGAATCAGAATTGTTGGTGATTTTAATATACATGTAGATAATGAAAAAGATGCATTGGGATTGGCATTTAAAGACATTGTAAACTCAATTGGAGTTAGACAACACGTGTCAGGACCTACTCATTGTCGTAATCATACTCTAGATCTAATATTATCACATGGAATAGATGTTGATGCCGTTGAAATTCTGCAGCAGAGCGATGACATCTCAGATCATTATATAGTCTCATGTAAATTACATTTAGCCAAGGCTGCAAAGCCGACTCCGTGTTATAAATACGTTTGACCTATAACTTCTGCCACTAAAGATTGCTTTATCAATAATCTTCCCAATCAGTTTCATCATCTCAGCATCCCGGATAGCTTAGAAGAACTTGATATTGCAACAGAAACTTTTAACTCTCTCTTTTCCAGCACTTTAGACGCAGTTGCTCCGTTGCGCTTAAAGAAGATTAAAGAAAATAGTTCAACGCCTTGGTACAGCGAGCACACTCAGGCCCTTAAGGGAGCAGCCAGAAAAATGGAGCGCAACTGGAAGAAAACTATAAAACTATGCTCGATTGCTTACAGAGAGGCTTTAAAAGCTGCTAAATCTGCTTATTTGTCAACCCTATTAGAAGAAAATAAAAATAATCCAAGGTATTTATTTGAAACAGTGGCTAAACTAACAAAAAAGAAAGCTTCAAGCTCAGAAGTGTCCAAGCAACACAGCAGTGATGAGTTTATGAACTTCTTCACTTATAAGATTGATAATATCAGGGAGACAAGGCAACGGACACAAGGCAGAGACAAACCAGATACAAGCAAAGGGTTGAGGCAGGCAGAGAGAATCAGAGTCCAATGAAACAGTCCAGGGTCAGGGCAGGCAGAGAAGGATCCAGCAACGATAAACAATCCACAGGTCAAACACAGGAATCAAACTCGGGAGGATGACGCTCAGAAATGATGGCCGTGGCAGATCAAGACTTCGCAGAGAAGGGGTGTGTGGAAGTGGCTTTTATGTGTGTGGAAATGAAGTGCAGGTGTGTGTGTAATCAGTGCAGTGCAGGTGTATGGTGTTTGGTGTAATTGAATTTCAACGTTCAGTCCAGGGAGGTGTATGATGGGAAATGTGGTCCAAGTTAACCCAGGAAGTGCGTGGCTAATCGTGACAGATAGACCATGGCGGCTCAGGAACAGGAACAGACACCGGCTCAGGAACCGGCTCAGGAACCGGCTCAGGAACCGGCTCAGGAACCGGCTCAGGAACCGGCTCAGGAACCGGCTCAGGAACCGGCTCAGGAACCGGCTCAGGAACAGACAAAGACACAGGCTCAGGAAAAGGAACAGACACAGGCTCGGGAACAGGAACGGACACAGGCTCAGGAAGAGACACTGGAATGGCCATCTTGTCCGGAGACACCGGATCGGCCATCTTGTCCGGAGACACCGGATCGGCCCTCTTGTCCGGAGACACCGGATCGGCCATCTTGTCCGGAGACACAGGATCGGCCATCTTGTCCGGAGACACAGGTTCGGCCATCTTGTCCGGAGACACAGGATCGGCCATCTCGTCCGGAGACACCGGCTCGGCCATCTCGTCCGGAGACACAGGATCGACCAATTTGTCCGGAGACACTGGCTCGGCCCTCTTGTCCGGAGACACTGGCTCGGCCCTCTTGTCCGGAGACACTGGCTCGGCCCTCTTGTCCGGAGACACTGGCTCGGCCCTCTTGTCCGGAGACACTGGCTCGGCCCTCTTGTCCGGAGACACTGGCTCGGCCCTCTTGTCCGGAGACACTGGCTCGGCCCTCTTGTCCGGAGACACTGGCTCGGCCCTCTTGTCCGGAGACACTGGCTCGGCCCTCTTGTCCGGAGACACTGGCTCGGCCCTCTTGTCCGGAGACACTGGCTCGGCCCTCTTGTCCGGAGACACTGGCTCGGCCCTCTTGTCCGGAGACACTGGCTCGGCCCTCTTGTCCGGAGACACTGGCTCGGCAGAAGTGACGTGAAGAGACACTGGATTGGCAGAAGTGACGCGAACAGTCTCTGGGTCGGCGGAGTTGACGCGAACAGTCTCTGGCTGGGCAGACGTGACGCGAACAGTATCTGGCAGGGCAGACGTGACGCGAACAGTCTCTGGCTGGGCAGACGTGACGCGAACAGTCTCTGGCTGGGCAGACGTGACGCGAACAGTCTCTGGCTGGGCAGACGTGACGCGAACAGTCTCTGGCTGGGCAGACGTGACGCGAACAGTCTCTGGCTGGGCAGACGTGACGCGAACAGTCTCTGGCTGGGCAGACGTGTCGTGAACAGTCTCTGGCTGGGCAGACGTGACAGACTCAGGGACATTCTCTGGCTGGATGTGGCTGAGGTGAAGCGCAGGCTCGGCGTGGCTGACGTGAAGCGCAGGCTATGCGTGGCTGACGTAAACCAGCGGTGAAGGCTCGGCTGGGCTGGACGGAACCAGCGGTGAAGGCTCGGCTGGGCTGGACGGAACCAGCGGTGATGGCTCGGCTGAACTGGACGGGACCAGCGGTGAAAGCTCTGGACTGGACGGGACCAGCGGTGAAGGCTCTGGACTGGACAGGACCAGCGGCAAAGGCTCTGGACTCTCTGCTGAGACGCGACGATGATCTGGAAGTTCTGCTGAGACGTGACAAGGCTCTGGATGCTCTGCTGAGACGTGACAAGGCTCTGGATGCTCTGCTGAGACGTGACGAGGCTCTGGCTGGACAGGCTTTGGCTGGACAGGCTCTGGGAGACGGGGCCCTGGAACGACGTTCTTCTTGAACCTCCGCACTGACATCAACGGGGGTTGTGCTACGGTGGACATCAGTCCTGGACGCCCATAGACCGATGCCATGGCTAGCTTGATGGCTGAAGTGACGAGAAGAACAGGCTGAGGGGGTACTGCGGTTTCCCGGAGCTCCTTTTCCTCCACGCCCACAGTAAACGGAGAACCGCTCAACAACAGGGCCAGGTCTATGTAGTGCTCTAAAGTCCAGTGAGGATCATGCAAGGGCATGAATGAACTGAGCGGTTCAAATAATCCTCCCCGAAAAAAGATCATAAGGCACTCTGTAATCATTGAGGTTAGATGTGCCAGTTCAATAAACTCTTCGACATACTTCTCAATCGACCGATTCCCCTGACGGACACGCAGGATTTGTGTACCTGTATCCATGATTGACCTCGCTGCTGGATCTAGGTGTGGCGAAGTCTTCTGTAACGATGCAGCAGACACAAGGGGATCCATTCGCAGCATTTATTAAATGCTGTAGTCAAACAGGCAGGGATCAACAACAGTAAACAGGGCAACGGAGACAAGGCAGAGACAACCAGATACAACCAAAGGGTCGAGGCAGGCAGAGAGAATCAGAGTCCAGTGAAACAGTCCAGGGTCAGGGCAGGCAGAGAAGGATCCAGCAACGATAAACAATCCACAGGTCAAACACAGGAATCAAACTCGGGAGGATAACGCTCAGAAATGATGGCTGTGGCAGATCAAGACTTCGCAGAGAAGGGGTGTGTGGAAGTGGCTTTTATGTGTGTGTAAATAAAGTGCAGGTGTGTGTGTAATCAGTGCAGTGCAGGTGTATGGTGTTTGGTGTAATCAGTCCAGGGAGGTGTATGATGGGAAATGTGGTTCAAGTTAACCCAGGAAGTGCGTGGCTAATCGTGACAAGGAGAGGAAGAATTCTGCAAACTCGTTAATTCATCTAAATCGACAACTTGTATATGTAGTGATAATCAGATAGGTAGTCGAGCCAGCTCTGGTATGTGGAGTAAATTAACTAGATTTAATTTACTAAAGTTCCCCTTCCTTTCTTCCATTCGGTGAAAGAAAGCGAATAGTGTTTTGAATTGATTAAATCATTTACTCTGATTCGCACATGCAGCGCTTTTCTCTAATGAATAAAGAAATGCTTTGTTAGGACATGTGACCCAAAAGGACATGTGACTCGAGACGACGGAAGAGAACAGGCTCCTAGTGTCTCCCCTGATTCGATCACCTCACAAACAGAACATTGTGTAGTGAGGAGCTCCGGCTCACTCGTGACACAAAGCAGCCTGAACTCTGAAGAACAATCACATACACACACATACATGCTTTAACGTACACTCATACACAAACTTTGAATATTAAAACTTAGCATATAAGCATGTCATATTTCATGTGTGTTTCCCAGTTTATAGTCACTTTGTGTATGACGTGTGTTTGAAGGAATGGACTTGCATTGAAGGAACTAAATGCTTATAATATGCATATCTCTGTATTCCGATAATCTTCATGTGACGTGTTTGATATGTCTGTAATTCCCTCAATCTAACGGAGCCGAATTCCGATAGCATAATGAAGTAAGGTGCATTATTTTACACATTTCATATTTCAGGAGCCGAACGGCTCAAATACCATCTCCTCATGACCCAAGCGGGCATTCCCCCACAAGACAAAGAAGAACTTTTCCCGCTCGAGACACTCTAAGATAATTGGTGCACGTACGTGAAGCAGAGTGAACCCCTCCTCTCCATAAAAGACTGACACAGAGCGCTTACATGGCTAGAGAGTTTTTCCCTGTGAGAGGTTTCCGGTTCCATGGCTCCTTAGGGAGCTTTCTCCGTTTTCTTTATTTTCGTCTTCGGACCTTTTCTTACGTTTAGTTTCAGTGAAATGAACGTAATCGGCAACTTCAACTTTAAAGAGACTCTTTGAACCTTCAGCGACCACAAGAGCTGACAAAGCACGCACCCGCTCTTAAGGACACACACGCAAGACGCGGTTCTCCTCAGGAACACAAAGAGAACCATTGTGCAACTCTAACTCTCCTCTCCCTGCATTGGTCCCTGGCCATTTCTGCTCGCGAGGAAAATGGACACAGCCCGATCTCAGCTGGCAAGCTTCACCTCCAAGGACATTCAAACATGCCGCGCTCACGCGCGCTGGACGATCCCGAACGCTCGGAATCCACATGACCGAGAGAGACACACGCCGGTTTCTCATCACCCATCCAAAAGAGTTTTACCAGTGCAAGTACCTGGTTTACTATGCTTTCAAGGGTTAAGATCTGTTGATTTTTGTTGTCTCAAAGGTTCTGTGTCTGTGATGAATTTTGCAAAACTCATGATCTTTCCAGGTCTGCTTTATTTCTCCCTCTCTGTCTAGCTCACATTTTACTGTTAATGTACATATATGTATCCCGGGGTTTTTAATGTAGAATTCTGTATCCGTAGTTTCAATTATTAAAACCATATTCTTGATTGATTTCTGTCTAGCTTATATTACAAGTCAATGAAATTCTGATCTCATAGCTACAAGCTTTACAAGTTGTTACTATTTCAGTAACCTAAATTTTATAAACACAAGAAAATTAATGTTCACGGCCGGAACATTGAGATTTCTTGGAGTTTATAAAAAGGGATAACTTTGTTGAGAAGTTGGTAAGTTAATCTTACGGCTGTTTGCTGGACAAACCGAGTGTTTGATAACTAAATTAATTCCCTTAAAGTTATCTCATATAATCGATCTGTAATGAGACCATTGATGTATGAATGAGGAATTATAATTCGTTATGATGTATCATTCATATATTCGATCGCTCTATTTTCAATTTCGATAATTTGACTGCAACATGCAAGATAATAATCATATCCATGATTAATTATGAAAATTCCCTATGAATAATTTGAGCTAATTAAGGCAAAAAGTCATTGTTGCTACATATGTTAGATCCTATACCGACTAAGCTACTGAAAGAGATGTTTCCAGAGGTCATATATCCTCTTCTTAATATCGTTAATTCATCGTTGTCTCTAGGATACGTACCAAAAACCTTTAAACTGGCAATGATAAAACCGCTTGTTAAAAAACCACAACTTGATCCTACAGAATTAGTCAATTACAGGCCGATCTCGAATCTGCTTTATCTGTCAAAGATATTAGAAAAAGCAGTCTCTTCACAACTATGTTCCTTTCTAGAAAGATATGATATCTGCGAGGATTTTCAGTCCGCATTTAGACCGTACCATAGTACTGAGACTGCTCTCATTAGAGTCACAAATGATTTGCTCTTATCATCCGATCGTGGTTGTATCTCTCTATTAGTGTTACTCGATCTTAGTGCTGCATTTGACACTATTGACCACAACATTCTTTTAAATAGACTAGAAAACTATGTTGGCATTAGTGGAATTGCACTAGCATGGTTTAAATCATACTTAACTGACCGTTATCAGTTTGTAGCAGTAAATGAAGAGATGTCTTATCGATCACAAGTTCAGTATGGCGTACCACAAGGCTCAGTACTAGGACCGTTGCTGTTCACTCTGTAAATGCTACCATTAGGAGATATCATTAGGAAACATGGAGTTAGCTTTCACTGTTATGCCGATGATACTCAGCTGTATATTTCTTCAAAACCCAACGAAACTTACCAATTCACAAAATTAATGGAATGCATAGCTGATATAAAAAATTGGATGACTAGTAATTTCCTACTACTAAATTCTGAAAAGACAGAGATTCTAATTATTGGACAAAAAACTTCCACACGTAATAACCTAGAATACTGTCTAACACTTGATGGCTGCTCTGTCAAGTCTTCGTCGTCGGTTAGGAACCTGGGTGTGCTCTTTGATACCAACCTTTCTTTTGAAAGCCACATGTCTAGTATCTGTAAAACTGCATTTTTCCATCTTAAAAATATATCTAAAATACGGCATATGCTCTCATTGGGAAATGCGGAACAATTAGTTCATGCGTTCATGACCTCAAGGCTAGACTATTGTAATGCTCTACTGGGTGGTTGCCCTGCACGCTTAATAAATAAACTACAGCTAGTTCAAAACGCCGCAGCTCGAGTTCTTACCAGAACCAGGAAGTATGACCATATTAGCCCGGTTCTGTCAACACTGCATTGTGCTATTATACATCGTATAAATTTTAAAATAGTGTTGATTACTTACAAAGCACTAAATGGTTTAGCTCCGCAGTACTTGAGCGAGCTCTTAACGCATTATAGTCCTTCACGTCTATTGTGATCTTAAAATTCCGGCCAGTTGATAATACCTAGAATATCTAAATCGACTGCTGGCGGTTGATCATTTTACTATTTAGCACCAAAACTTTGGAACAGTCTTCCTACCATTGTCCGGGAAGCAGACACACTCTGTCAGTTCAAAGCTAGACTAAAAACACATCTCTTTGACCTAGCATACACATAATACATTATAGACTTCTATAATTCAATGTTAGGCTGCATAGATTAGGTCAGCCGGAACTGGGAACACTTCCCTTAAATCTTGATGTACTCGTTACATCATAAGAAGAATGGCATCTACGCTAATATTAGTGTCTTTGTTTATCCCGAGGTTTTCCCGCAGCCTGCCCTAGGCCGTATCCAGATCTGACGAAGGAGATCCTGGACCCGATGACAATGCAGTGCTGAAGTGTCAACTATCCTCTCCCTATGGAGGATCCCTTTCCCACTCTACAGATAAAGCGTTGTGAATTTCGGTTCGCATACCCCGTAGTGATAAAATAAAAAAAATTCTGTATCAAAATTATAGGCAAGACAAGTAGTTTGTTTAGGCATGGGTTGTATGGAATTACAAACCTGCACACATATTTTCAAAAGCACATAACTATAGAATCAATTCTGAATGTGCATGTGAGCGTCAGCGTTAATCACAGGTTCGCGTTTAAAGTCTGATCATTTCGACGGAGGTGAATCAATCAAAATTAGCTTTAGCTGGAAATAACATTATTCAAGAACCGCTATAAAGCCAAAACAATCTCTGTTACCTTAAATTATATGTTTATCTCTGTAAAGCTGCTTTGAAACAATCCATTGTTAAAAGCGCTATATATATGAAGATGACTTGACTTGACTACTATTAACTAATATGGAAACAAGCTTAACTAATGAGTAAGTAATATCGAATTTAGGACTAAGATAGTTCCTTATTAGGTAATCAATAATGTACTTAATGAGATTGGAATCATTAAAGAGTTAGTTCACCCAAAAATGAAAATTAAGTCATTAATTACTCACCCCCATGCTGTACCAACCCCGTAAGGCCTTCGTTCGTCTTCGGAACACAAATTAAGATATTTATGATTAAATCTGAGAGGTGGATGACTGCTACATAGGCTGCCTAAGGGAATGAAACTTGACGGCCCAGAAACTCATTAAAGAAAATGTTTAAATATTCCATGTCGCAACAGTGACTCAACCAGTGTTCGAATTACGGGGGAGCTAAGGGGAGCTCGGCTCCCCTGAAAAGGACCTGGGCTCCCCTGAAAGCCTACTTTGAGACAGTTAGGGGGAGCTCTAAAACACTCTCCATTTTTTGTCACATAGATTTTGATTTTCTGTACATTAAGGTTCCTGAAATAAATGATGATATTAAAAATATGTCAATGTTTATTCGCTCCTTACATTACTATTTCCGAACATCTGTCTCCACTAATAAATGCAATGGGCGTGGTTCAGCGAAGTCTGTAGCGGGAGAGCGGGGACGGAGCCGAGCGGTGAATAAGTGGGTCAAGTTCAAATGACAAACACCTGTCTGTGATTTCAGTAATTGGCGTGAGGAGACCGCATATAAGCGGGCCGTGCTGATGTTAGTGTGAGAGAGAGACTGGGAGCTCGTGCACGTATCCTGAGAGAAAGTGACTTCTGAAAGCTGTAGGCTATCCAGCGGAAAGAGTGGGTCTACAAACTGTATCCAGTGAAGCTGTGTTCAGCGGGAAGAGGATTAGCTACTACATCTGTATCCAGAAAGCTGTGTCCAGCGGAAAGAGTAGCCTATTAATTATCATCTGTTTCTGTTGCCTTTTTGATTGAGTTAACGTTATTTGAGCGCGACCACGCGCTGTAAAAGAGCCTTGTAAATAAAAGTGCACGAGTTCCAGCATTCGCCGACCCTGTGTCACCTTCCATCACCTACACACAACGAACCTGTTTTGCATCACACTATTGTTTTAAATGCCCGAACATGCACCAAAAGCGTTAAAGTCAGTCAGGGTCAGGGAGGATCGGAAAATAGGGCTCCCCCGAAAGCCACTTTGTAATTCGAACCCTGGACTCAACTATAAGTTTATCAAGCGACGAGAATACTTTTTGTGCAAAAAAACAAACAAAAATAACGACTTTATTCGACTATTCCTTTTCTTCCTTGTAGGCCTGAAACGAGACTTCAAGAGATTTCCACGACGCACGCGCGAGAACTTAACTGAAGTAGTTGAAGGAGATCGCAATTCTCGCGCATGCGTCGTGGAAATCTCTTGAAGTCTCGATTCAGGCCTACAAGGAAGAAAAGGAATAGTCGAATAAAGTCGTTATTTTTGTTTGTTTTTTCGCACAAAAAGTATTCTCGTCGCTTGATAAACTTATAGTTGAGCCACTGTTGCGACATGGAATATTCATACTCAAGTATCTAGTCACTCTTCAAGGACTACTAGTGATCTGGACCATTATTTTAAATTGAAAAAGATGTTGAAAAAGATCACTGCATAGTGACTAAGTAACACTTGAGTAATTAGTGATGCATTTTATGACTATATTCAGAGTAAAAATGACATCTGATTACGTCTCAGATACTGAAGATACACAATAATGTTCTTTATACCTAATTTGTCAGTTAGTTAAAAGTTATTAATGAGGCTCTACTCCTAAATTTAATAATACTTACTGATTAGTTAAGCTTAGTTTTTATTAGTAAATAATAGTACCTGAAGTGTTAATGTAGTACTACTCATTAGTCCTACATAGTTACTTTGGATTGGATTGGAACATTGGATTGGAACATTCAGAATATTATCCAGTTCCATCTGGTTGGAGATCGGAGTCATCATGTGGGTATGGAGACGAGTTTGTCGAGTCGTGTCGATGAGGCCTTCACGGGGGAGAGTCTAGTTGACACAATCTCAGGTCCTCCATCTGATCTGGATACGGCCCAGATCAGATCAGATGATGGACCTGCGCGTAGAAAAGACCACAACACATGATGTAGTCAGCCGGATCCGGGCCGTATCCAGATCAGATGGAGGACCGGCTGACAACATCATGCGTTGTGGTCGTGTCAGTGCGCAGGTCCACCATCTGATCTGGATACAGCCCGGACCCGGCTGATTACAGTAAACCTCGGAATAAACAGAAAGACTAACATTAGCGTCGGTGCCATTCTTCTTATGCTGTAACGATTACATCGGGTGTTATAGGAAGTGTTCGCGGTTCCGGCTGACCTAATCTATGCAGCCTAATAATCATTTAACTGATTTGAATATAGATTTAAACTGGCAGAGTGTGTCTGGTTCCCGGACTGTTCCAGAGTTTTGGTGCTAAATAGGAAACGGATCTAACGCCTGCAGTTGATTTTGATATTCTAGGTACTATCAACTGGCCAGAATTTTGAGATTGCAATAGACGTGAAGGACTATAATGCGTTAAGACATCGCTCAAGTACTGGGGAGCTAAACCATTTAGTGCTTTGTAAGTAATCAGCAATATTTTAAAATGTAGATGATGATCAGAATAGGGAGCCAATGCAGTGTTGATAGAACCGGGCTAATATGGTCATAGTTCCTGGTTTTAGTAAGAACTCTAGCTGCTGCGTTTTGGACCAGCTGTAGTTTGTTTATTATGCATAACGGGCAACCACCTGTTGCCCGTTAATTACAATAATCAAGGCTAGATTATTGTAATTAGAGCATTACAATAATCTAGCCTTGAGGTCATGGACGCATGAACTAACTGTTCCGCATTTTTCATTGCCTATGTCGTAATTTAGATATATATTTCAGATGGAAGAATGCAGTTTTACAGATGCTAGACACGTGGCTTTCAAATTAAAGATTGGCATCAAAGAGCACATCCAGGTTCCTAACCGACGACGAAGACTTGACAGAGCAGCCATCAATTGTTAGACAGTATTCTAGGTTAGTACGTGCAGAGGCTTTTGGTCCAATCATTAGAAACTCATTTTTTTCAGAATTAAATAGTAGGAAATACAGTCATCCAAATTTTTGACAAACAAAATACAGTTTTTTTTTTTCAGCTCTTAAGGGCCCGAGTGTGCTCGTTGTACCATGGCGTTGGACTATTTTTTTTTAATCTTCTTTAAGTGCAAAGGAGCAATTGTGTCTAAAAGTTTATGTCGCAATATCCAGTTCTTCTAAGCTATCTGGGATGCTGAGGAGATTAAACTGATCAGGAATATTCTTAATAAAGCAATCTTTAGTGGCAGAAGTGATAGTTCTAACTAGAGATGTTCCGGTACCCTTTTTCCCTTCCCGATAGTTGTGCTTCAGACTTATCCCTTAATAAAACATGAACAAATACATACAGTGAACTAGAGTATTTTTATTATCTGACAGATGTCACGGGTGACAAAATCGCTCGGCAAGCGGAACCCCCTTGAGAGTCCTAAGTTTCCCAGGGGAAGGTATTGTGTGCAGCACGCCCCACTCCGGTGATGTAAACATGCCCGCACTGATTAGCGCTAATGCATTGCAGGTGTGAGAGAGAGAGAAGCGGCGCTCACACAGGCTTCCTTTACGCAAGCCAGGATAAAAAGGGACCATTCAGAGAGTGTTGGTGGTTGTTCAGTGTGTTCACGTTGTTCAGTGGGCTCTCGTTGTTCAGTGGGTTCGCGGTGTTGAAGAGCCTAAAGGGTTGACTTGGAGCAGTGTTGGATACAAGCTTCCTCAGGAAAACCGTTGGGGTGTGGAGATCGCCCATTTGAGTTTGCTGGATCTCAGCGATCGTTTGTGGGAAGTCTGCGGGACTGAGCTATCGTCTGGATTGGTGCTGTGGAAGGAGAGAGAAGAGATAAGTGAACTGATTCCATCTTATGAGTATTTAAATTGTTGGAAGAGGATGCAGTAGATGTGGATCTGATTGTCAGAGGAGCTATGTGTTTCAGAGTGTGTTGAGGAGGAATAGAGAGAGAAATCCCTCGTGGAGCGAGCGTAACAAACTGAGTGGGGCCTCTGCCCAGCCTTAACGTGTGAGTGAATTGCAGTGCTTTTGCCTTATTGATACACATTGATTTGTGGCTGTGAAATTGAAGTGAACACAAGTGTGCTGTGCCTTTTGCTGAGAAGTGGCCCTAGCCCCATCTACACGTTTGTGGAAAGTTACTATATCTGCTCCCCATTGAAAGTCCAGTGTGATACAGCTGCACTGAAGAGGGTACCCTGTACTGTGAAGGCCCTTAATTGTTATTTACTGTTTTGAGCCCAGAAGCCTACCGCATCACTGGAGAAACGATCTTTTAACCCACTGTCTCCTTACTGTGAATTGAAGAAGAGTACTGTGCAGATCCTTACCTGTTCCACTTACTGTTGAGTCCAGACGCATGCAGCACCACTGGTAACGTACCCTTTTTATCCATTGCCTCTTTGCTGTGCACTGAAGAGAGTACATTGTACCGTGAAGATTTTTACCCGTTTTACTTACTGTTTGAGCTCAGCAGCCTACAGCATCACTGGTAATGTACCATTTTAATTCATTGTCCTCCTGCTGTGTACCGAAGAGAGTACATTGTACTGCGAAGATCCTTATCCGCGCTACCTGCTGTTGAGTCCAGAAGCACACTGCATCATTTGGGAAGCAACCTTTTAATTCACTGTCTCCTTACTGCGAGCTGAAGAGAGTACTGTGAGGATCCTTACCTGTTCTACTTACTGTCCGAGTCCAGAGGTATACATCATCACTGGTAAAGTACCCTGTTTAATCCATTGTCTCACTGCTGTACATTGAAGAGAGTATTTTGTACTGTGAAGATCCTCACCCGTTCTACTTACCGTTTGAGTCCAGGAGCACACTGCATCATTTGGGAAGCAACCTTTTAATTCACTGACTCCTTACTGCGAGCTGAAGAGAGTACTGTGTACTGTGAGGATCCCTACCTGTTCTACTTATTGTCCGAGTCCAGAGGTATACATCATCACTGGTAAAGTACCCTGTTTAATCCATTGTCTCACTGCTGTACATTGAAGAGAGTATTTTGCACTGTGAAGATCCTCACCTGTTCTACTTACCGTTTGAGTCCAGAAGGACGCAGCATGGGCGAAGTAAATCTTTAACTCACTGTCTCTCTCCTGTGGACCGAAGAGTACCGCGCACTGCGAGGGATCCTTACCTGCTATACTTACTGCCCAAGTTCGGAAGTCTGCAGCACTGCTGGGAAAAAGTAAGCTTCCAAACCATTGTTCCATTATGGTGTGCCGATGAGAGTTCTCGGTACTGTGAATATCCTTACCTGTTCTACTTACTGTTTGAGTCCAGAAGCATGCAGCACCGCTGGTGAACGGAGCCCCTAAATTCTCGCCCAGGGGACACCGTGATAGTTGCGACACGCCCGCCCGTGACAGAGGGATATCTAGAGAACAGTGAAGGCTATCCAATTGATGCCCCTTGTTTTATCGTTCAATAAAGATTGTTCCTCCTTTGAAATTTACCTGTGTCTCCGTAGTCCTCTGTTGTGTGTCTGTGGTGTCGGCTCCCCACGGTGGTGGCTCAGTAAGAGAGGGGGGGTGGTTGGTCATCCGAGCATTCCTCCCCTCGACCTGTGACACATACATTTCACAGCAATATATTTATTTTTCTTTAGTGAAAAAGAACTTAAAATGCAGCCACACATCTAATACTTTAAACTGAAAAGGGTATTTTAGATTTACAATATAACTGTATAAAAAGTGCAACAAATAAATCTAGGAATCTAAAAAAATTATATATGAATAATATAAGAAAATAACCTCTTTATAACTTAAAGTCCAGAAACAATTTTGTTTAATACACAGCATTTCAGTTTTGACAGCGGCTGGTCATCCAGAACAATGAACTCGATAATTTTGTCGTTATATTTATCACTCGTCTGCTGTCTTTTGAAAACTTTTCTCTTCGTATGAATGAAGCTTCCAGAGATTGTTGATTCTGGTGCGGCTCATCCTCTGACTGCCATCGTGTTCTGCAGAGTGAAGCGTCTTCAAATGCTTTATTAAGTGTTGAAGCTGCTAATCTTGTGCCACCCCTCGAAATTTCAGTATGGCATATGAGACATGTCGCCGTTTTATGGATATCTATGTTAAATACTGGCAAACAGTGGACATACTGCTAGCGCGCGCTTCTCTTCGCTGCTCTAAACAGTGGTTGCTTGTGGCAACAGCACAACTTCCTGTGTTGCCACAAGCAACCACTGTTTAGAGCAGCGAAGAAGAATTGATCTCCGATTTGCAGCATTAAGCG
Source organism: Tiaroga cobitis (assembly GCA_030578255.1). NCBI lineage: Eukaryota > Metazoa > Chordata > Actinopteri > Cypriniformes > Leuciscidae > Tiaroga > Tiaroga cobitis. The sequence continues at coordinate 47,609,301 of CM060598.1, read as the reverse complement.
AAGCTAGCGTTCATAACTAGTTATTGTTTGAGAAAAGGGTATCGGATCGGTACATGGGTAGAAGTACTCGCCGATACCGATGCCAGAATTTTTATTGGTATCGGCGGCATTTCCGATACTAGTATCGCAATCGGAACAACTCTAGTTCTAACATATTTGTTACACGGAGTCGGCTTTGCAACCTTGGCCCAGAGTGTGTACACGAGACTAGATAATGATCTGAGATGTCATCACTCTGCTGGAGAATTTCAACGGCATCAACATTTATTCCATGTGATAATATTAGATCTTAAGTATGATTACAACAATGAGTGGGTCCTGACACGTGTTGTCTAACTCCAATAGAGGTCAGAGTGTCTCTAAATGCCAATCCAAATGTGTCTTTTCCATTATCTACATGTCTATTAAAACAATTAGGACTTTATCTGCAGCCAGTACTAACTCCAATAAAAAATCAGCAAATTATTTGATAAAGTCTGTATGGTGGCCTGTATACAGTAGCCAGCACAAATGTCAAGTGGGATTTATCATTTACACTAGATATTGTTACATTAAGCACCAACACTTCAAAATAATTATATTTGAAACTAGACTTCTCAGTAATTCCAAAGATATTACTATAGATTACAGCAACACCTCCTCCTTTTCCTTTCAGACGTGGTTCGTTTTTATAACAGTAATCTTGGGGGTTGGACTCATTTAAAGTAATGTAATCGTCTGGTTTTAGACAGGTTTCTGTCAAACACAGTGCATCTAGGTTATAATCTGTAATCATATCATTAACAATAAGTGCTTTTGAAGTAAGGGATTAAATATTCAGCAACCCAAGCTTTATCATTTGTTCATCTGTAGTATATCTATTTTGTATTAAAATTTTTACCCTTAAATGGGTTTGGGATTTTTTTTGTATTTTCTAATTCGGGGAACAGACACAGTCTCTATGTGATGATATCTAGGTGAAAGAGTCTCTATGTGATGGGATTTATCTGACCTCTGTGACGTGAGACAGCTAGCAGACGGTCGGTTTAGCCGGTCAGGCCGGTTTAACCTGAGCCCCAGAATCAGATATTCAAGGATCAATTCTGAGACTATGTGCTATTTTACTAGAGAGAAGAGCAGCAATATCCCAGGAGGGATGAATGCCATGTCTTTTCAACAGATCAGGTCTGCCCCAAAAACTTTTCCAATTGTCTATGAACCCTATATTGTTCTGCGGACACCACTGCTCAAGCCAGCCATTGAGTGGGGACAGTCTGCTAAGTATCTCATCACTCCAGCGAACAGGAAGGGGTCCACAGCAAATTATAGTGTCTGACATCTTATTAGTGGTGACATTGTAATCGTGGGAGCATGGTGTTTATAGTTTGTTTATAGCCTACCTTTATCTTTTTACTTTTGGCGACTGCATTTAGGCTTCAAAATTCATAAAAGTTGTGTTCATCTTCGATAATTTTCTTGATGGAGAAAAACTGTAAAACTTTTGTTGATCACAGGCTTGTTTTTAGTGATTATTCAAAAGCCTGTGAAAAAAATTATTTTGGCTTTTTGTAGAGGGAACCTACGGTGGCCGAGAGAGCTCAACGCGCTGCAACTGAAGCAAACACATGCAAATAGAAAAAACACGTGCAAATAGAAAAAAACATGCAAATAGAAAAAAACACATGCAAATAGAAAAAAACGTGTGCAAATAAAAAAAAACTCATGCAAATAGAAAAAAACACCTGCAAATGAATAAAAAACATCATCATCAGTTTCACAACACGTGTGCTCCAAATACAGAAACGCGTTGCAAAAGTTCACAACACAACCAAATACAGAAACGCGCTGCAAATAACACAGACCACAACGGAAATGTTTCCAGGGGAACCAAATAAGTGACGAACCCGGCTGGGACGTGCTTATTGCGCTCGTGAGCCTCCCTTTGCCCTACTCCCTTCGAAGGGCAGATGGCAGAGCCCTTAAAGTGGGACTTGGAGTGAGCAGGGCTAGTGTGCTGTTATGTAGCCGTGTGGAACGCACTTGATGAAGGAGCAACGAAAGACAATGTAATTCCTCATTATTTTCACCTGGAATGTTCCCATGACAACGCAGCACGGGGTGTCCATCAGCTGAAGAGCTGTTCATACCACAGAAATATAATGCTGTTAACATAACGGTTGCAAATAAATTTTAATTTACAAAAAAGCTTTTAAAATATGCGTGTATATATCTGTGTGTCTCAACTTTAAAACTTTGGACCCTACATCCCCTAACATTTCTTATGAAACTTTTCTTTATGAAAATTTAAACATAACATGAAACAATTTGTACAGTGTAACAAGAAAGATAAATATTTTTTCATCATGTTCTTCTCTATCTTTTTATTTATATATTTTAGTTTTCAGCTCATTGTTCTTTTCTCGTTTGTAATCTGATGACATTGAACATATTGTTAATAATTTGTTAATCAATTTTGTATATTGTATACAAGTTGTATGTCGTAAAAAATGTAATCTCTGTATGTTTTGCAAAATAAATAAACAAATAAAGTAGAATTTTAAGCTGTAAGCACCAGCACGCATAGATTTATGGATATCTATGCCAGCACGTCCCAGCCGGGTTCATCACTTATTTGGTTCCCCTGGAAACATTTCCGTTGTGGTCTGTTATTTGCAGCGCATTTCTGTATTTGTGTTGTGAGCTTTTGCAGCGCGTTTCTGTATTTGGGTGGTGTTGTGAGTATTTGGAACACGTGTGTTGTGAAACTGATGAAGATGTTTTCTTAATTTGCCGGTGTTTTTTCTATTTGCATGCGTTTTTTTCTATTTGCACACGTTTTTTTCTATTTGCATGCGTTTTTTTCTATTTGCACACGTTTTTTTCTATTTGCATGCGTTTTCTTTTATTTGCATGTGTTTTCTTTTATCTGCAGCGCGTTGAGCTTTCTCAGCCACCGTAGGAACCAGTGTAATGCCAACTGCCAGTTGACCTACAAAGTTATATCATACCTGCACCACAAAATCAAGACACACACAAATACAACAGAAAAAAAATATATACTTCAAAATAAGAGTCTCTGCAGCAAAAAATAAATACAAGTGACATTACACATTACCCATAGAAAAACCACAGAAACTTTTCACAGAAAAGTTAAAAACAACAAAATAAAACTATATGCTCTAGTTAGTCTCTGAAACGTAAATACACATGAGAGTGTAGTGGAAGAGAGATTATTTTACTTTATTGTGATTCTTTCTCTCAAATGTGGAGAGGTGTTTTTTTATATGCATTAAAAAATTGTGAGAAAACAAAGGTCTCCTACATTTCGCTCTATATATTTTAAGGGCTGTACAAGATTGTCCTGTGTGGTTTAAACATATCCAAAAAATAAATTGTTAAAATCATAGCTTCCAATTTTTTAACATTGCCAAAATATGCTTTCCAGTCCAACCTCTTGAATGGTTGGTCTAAAAAGTGACAGGTGATTGAATTCCTTTTCTTTTAATTTTTAAAGGGTTGTTTTCTCACAGGTATGCATCATGAACATCTAGAAAGAAACACATAGTTGGTGTTCTACAATAGGACCATGTTTTACAGGCAAAATAATCCAATTGTACGCATGGCCAATAAAATGAACACTTGGTGAACAGACTAGAAAAGGATGGAATATTTGTATAGTACTGTAAACTGTTTTGAACTCTTATAAATCTGTGATTTCATAAGCCCTGCTTGGATAAATAAGGTCTCCTTTGTTTCTTTTTTAGAACCTACCCCAGATTTGGTCTGAGAGATTGTGATTTTGATTCGGGTCTTGATATGGCAGGGCTTGTTTTATTCTGCTTTAAAGTCTTGCAATTTCCCAAGTTCCCTTGTGTATCTTGCATGTCTCTCAGATATATTTTTCTTGTGTATATTGACATTTTTCTTTATCTATTTAGTATTTTGATATCCTATGTAGTTCTGAAAAGCCAAACTTATCCAATAAGTTAGGAATGAATCTCATGAATACAATGCCAATTAAGCAGTTACTATGGCATATGCATTACGGACTATATGAGCCATATGTAGCCTATATGAATTTAAGGTTTCATTGTTTTGACAATAAGTGATTCCCCAGAGGTCAATGAGGGTTGCCATTTAGAACTGTCCATGTTAAATGCTAGCTGACTAGATCAAATTATACACAACGACAGCAATACAGTAGCTGGATGGGCCTTTAATTCTGTATACAGACACAACATAAATATGCAGGACTGATAATGATGTGAGACAGCGGCAGGTGCGACGCAAGTGTTTTTTGCTAATTTCAGCCCGACGCAGTTATCATTTCCACGTCCTGCGCCACGTTGTTCATATAACAAATGCATTTGCATACATTTGTGCGGCCATGGGCGTGCTGGTCTGAAAACGAGGTGTGTTCAGGCGCATTGTTGGCGCGTTGCTATTTTAAGGCAACTGAAATAGACTGCGCCACTGACCAACTGAAACCTGGTCTAAAGTCAATGGCGCAATATTATTTTTTCTCATTTAAGGAGCTCGTTAGTAATGTGCGCCTATAGGCGGGTCCACAACGCGCATACACTTTGTCACGTAGATGGTCTGTTTTAATGGTTTACTTTAACCAGTAAGCTTTCTGCGCGAGCACGAGCAGATCCGTTTCCTCGCTAGAGAAGCATTAATTTTTTCCGCTTGCAAATTCTGCATTGTAAATAGACAATCCGCCATGGCGCGAGTGCAACTGGCTTTTAAAGGAAATGGAAGATGAGACTCAAATTTAGACCATGCGTCGGGTGCGCCGAGCATTTTTCCCGTCGTTAAACTAGCAAAAGTGTTTTCAGACACGCCCTAAATGCACTTGTGCCGTGCGCTTTAGACCATGCACTTAGATTGATAAAATAGAGCCCTGAAATGTATTCCTAAATCTAAACCGACATCTTAAAATTTAATTAAGGTATGAACACAGTTTTGAACACAGATTATGCACTGACCAAACAATTTTGTGCAACTTTAATATTAGCAGTTTTATTACATTTACCCAATCTAGCTTCTGGTCTTTGAAAATACGACATACTATGTCTATGTGCTCACTTTTATTTAACCCAAATAATGATAAAAGCAACTTGCTTCTGGACTTGTGTGTATGTCAAGTCAATTTTATTTGTACAGCGCTTTGCACCATACACATTGTTACAAAAATAATCATGATGTTATTGTTAATAATATCTTAATATCTTCGTGAATTATTGTCACAATTAGCAGATTAGAACTGGTTCACAATTTGCTTTACATGAATATACCATATGAATGCAGGTAAAGGTGGATATACTTGTATATCTGACTTTATATATAGAAATGTGCACCATTGGTGTTTAGCATCTAAAAATGGCCTACATACGGCAAGTCATGAGTTTGACACCCATGTATAGTGGCCACTTACTAACCTACCTTGTAAAGGGACAAACATTACGTCGGAGAAAAAACATTTGTACCTTTTTTTTTGGTTATCTCTGATTGTTGTTTTGGTACTTTAAGACACAATTGTTCACACTGTGACAGATGCTCACATGCACACAAAGTTTTGCTTTATGAACAGGGTAATTTAGTCAAGCTCTCTGTAAATAGTAACAGCACCAGTCTGTCTGTAATCTGACAAAGGTTATGCTGTTTGGTAAAAGTAAAAAAAAAAGAAGAAGAAAGTTTTCTTATACATAGTCTTTGTGTTATTTTATTTTTAAAGAGAACGGCTTTTGGATTCTGTGTAAGTATGTTAAAACAAGAGAACCATGTGTTTTCCGTGAGGTACAGAAGATTTAGTGGCTTAATGAAATGGCATGTGGCCCTGATGGCTGCCATCACTCAAATCAGTTCTCTTGCCCACAGCCACATCTCAGACACGTGAAAAAGCTTGTGATGAGCTTAAATTACACCAAACAGGAAAAGAAGGTCAAAAAAGTCAATAGAGTATCTAATGGATTAAAAAAGTGATAAAAGACTGATAAAAGGCACAAAAAAATGACCAAATTTAAAAAGCTGCTTGTCAAGCTTTCACCACATATTTCTGATCAAGAGAATTACATTAGGACTTGGTTGATATTATTGTGGTGGGGGAAAAAAATATATGGTTTAATTTTATGACTATTCTGAAAACAGCAGCACTGGATAAAAGCTAGAAACTCTAGGATTCATTGAGCAGACAACTGCTGTTCTTACACAAAGGATTTCTCATCAAAACAGTATTTGTTCAAATGAAACTGTGCACTGATTTGCAAACTGTAGTGATGCATTTTCAATATGCTATTCATATTTTCTTATTACATCATTATGAACATTAAAGTGAATGAAGACCTGACCAAGAACCAAGAAGACATATAACAATCTTTTAATTTTAATTTTTGTCATTTCTAATTCTCCCAGTGACCCTGCAGAGGATAAACACTTTGGGGAATGAATGGAGTTCTAATACGCATCTTTAAAAAATAATGATGTCATGGCAATTCCTTAGTTAGTTTAGCCAATATTTACATTGCGGCATGCACATTGTTTCCGATCAAATCATGTAAATTGCCCCTAGCTGCTAGGGGTTATGTGTATATCTGGTCGTTATAATTTTGATGAATTTATGAAAATTATTATTTTCCTTCAGCACACGTTTCCTTCAGTTATAATATTTTGAATATTGATATATAAATATGTGTTCTAAATATTTATACCTTACACAAAATAAATGGTTCAAATCAGTCAAACAAACATGCTTTACTCCCATTTGAAAATTACAGTTGTTTCATTTCATGTTTGTCAAAATGCAAACATGAAATAAAGGGATGGAATATAAAATCACAATAAAGGGGTTCCTTGGTTTTAAAAGGTTTGAGAACCACATAAATGAATTCAAGGTATCACACATGAACTGCTTACGATGAAACTGTCCTTTATATAAAGGCTTTTATTCTTTGATAGAGGCATCTAGATGCTGTCTTAATGCACCACTTATTTCTAATGAATTAAGCATTTATTTTGGGGGTTTAAACTATCCCATTAAGCATTGTTTTAGTAAATCAAAAATAGAGTTGTTTAAATGGTTATGTATTTTATATATATATATATATATATATATATATATATATATATATATATATATATATATATAAAGTTTATGTCCCTCTTTCAGCAGTAGGCTATATTTTCTCATTAGGACGATCTCTGTGAATAAGGCTGAACATTGGACATTATAATGTCAGCACAGATATTACTCTAAGCGTTTCTAAAAAAAAAAAAACAGAAAGAATATATCACATTGCAAAGCACCATGAACAAAAAATTATTTCTTTGAGCGTCTTGCGCAGCTCCTGACTGCGATACGCGTAAATGAGAGGGTCTATAAGCGAGTTGCATATGATAAGAATCAGAAACAGGTTGAAATGGCTGAAATAACACTTGCAGTAAGGGTTTGTGGGACAGGTGAGGATAAGGATGAGGTGGAGGAAAAACGGCCCCCAGCAGATGATGAAAACCCCGAGCAGTATGGTCAGAGTGATGGCTCCCTTCATGCTAGTGGCTTGCCGGCGGCTCGTATGGAGGGCCATGATGCGTCTGGAGTGGACGTGCGCCAGGATGAACATGTGCAGGTACAAAACCGCCGTGAACACCAACGTCACACCGAAAAACGTGACGAGACAGGCGATGACCGCGTTATCAGTGTGATAAACGATAAATAAAGAGCTAGAGGTGACGCTGGTGAGCCACACCACCGCGATAATGGCCACGGCGCGCTGCGTGGTCATGATGCTGTGATACTGGAGTGCGTAAAAGATGGTGATATAGCGGTCCGCCGCAATAGTGCACAGGAACGACAACGAGGACACGACAGAACTGCAGATCATAATGTCTATCACATTGTCTAAGTGCTGTAACATCTTTGCAGTGACGAGCAGCAGCCCATGCTCCGTCAATAACATGAAGAGCGTCTCCACCACATTACTTACGCTTACCAGCATGTCCGACACCGCCAGACAGCAGATGAAATAATACATAGGCGAGTGGAGATTCCTGTTCTTGATGATGGCCACCACCACCAAAATGTTTTCCACCAAACTGATCAAGCCGAGCATTAGAAACAATTCCTGGGGGATCATGATTTGGGCGATCCCTGTTGCATTCATGTCACCGGGAGTTGCACTGCTGTTCAATGTGATGTTATTGTCAGTATTATACATGTAGTCCATGTGTTTCATGCTGAAGTGATGGCGCAACGAGTCGTTCATGCTCCTTCAGTTAGTTACCGTATTCAGTCCTTCTGAGTCTTTTAGATGTAGCCTAATTTTCCTTCACCACACCTTCAATATTAAAACAATTAAGACAGTTCAGTATGTCACAATGACCAGTTCCGGCAAATCAAAAATGAGATATAATATTAGAGATTTTAATCGAAACGATTATAGCCTACAGCTATAAGTAAATGCACACAAGCATGTTGTAGGCTACCTTTCAATATTTCTGCTGCACACAACGCAGTCGAAGTCCGCAAACATGCGCTCTTTACTGGGTACCGCCTCAGACTTGGCTACTGACCATTAAGAGTCAGAAGAATTTGTGCTTTACATTTTGTAATCATTTAGATTCTATCGTATCTGCGTTGTCGAGATTTGAAACTCACCAAAGTAATGTGAAACCACCAAAGTTATGTGAAACTAAAAACGCACGATGGTCCTCAAAGAAGGCAGCGGTCACAAAAACAAAACAACTAAACAAAACAAACAAACAAACAAACAAACAAACAAAAACTCATAAAACAAAAACATAAAACAAGAGCTCCTTTTATTGATTCCGTCCTCTCCTCTAAACGCAATGATGAAAATTATCACTGTCTCTCCCCCTTCCCTGTCATCTAAACATCACATGACACAAACCACAAATGTAAAAAGCTCATTTTGCTCTAAATTTAGTGCCTAAGCTTTATGAATATCACACATCATGTGGTTGTCCATCAGTATGTAGGTTACTGAGAAAATTCTTAAAGGGGCATTATGCAGGAATCCCGTTTTTGTCAAACAGCGACCCCTAGAGTTGCTGTGGAGTACTTGAATTTAACGTTACTGTCGTAAATACCAATCACTCAGAGCGTGACATGGCCTATTACATAGTATACAATAGTACATTGTGTTTAATTTGTCGTTTAATGAGATATAATATATGTTGTTAGTGGTGAGAATTTTCACGTGATTAAATACATAGATCCGACAATTATGAACTTTAATGGTCCAGAGGCAGAACTTTTGCCAAGTGTGTCAGAGGTTCTGGGTTCTAATCGGTACTAGTAGTATAGTTTATTTTCCTCATCAAAACCGATTGTTTATTAGTGGTTGAATTTCAAGCAGGGACATGTTTTTTGTGCATTAGGTTTTGTGATTTCACCATCGCCTCCGTGTGCAGTCTATGGTGAAGACAGTGCGCGCGTCACAACAGAACACTGTAACTTATCTGCACCACTGATCGCAGAGGCAACGAGCACTTTGGTCACTTGATTTAAAAAATAACACATTTCAGATCGCCTCTTATTTAACAAACAAACGAAATGAATGCTCTACTAGAGTTACCTGGAGATGTTTTATTTGTTTGTAATGGTACATCCGTGCCGCGAGAGGTTTCAATGGGGACATAACACACCCGCAAATTATGCCTATGCTCGTGTCCGACTCCTCGCTCGGTCAGTCTGCCGTTTCCTCTTTCTCTGTTCCTCCGACAATGCTTTCCTAGCTTTCTGCATCTTATATGCCGGCTCAGCCATGACGATAGTGTGACAAACTCCATCCCTCTATACCTTGTTCCTGTGTGTATGTGTGCAGTTGCCGTAAAGGAATATGTTACATCGCGAGAGCTGATATCACGCGATACTTCCTGACACTGAGCACGGCGGCCCGCCGCACCGAAGTTGCAAGTGAGGTTTTTGCGCTCACAGGCACCAGGGGGGGTCGAGACGCCCACCATTCAACCCGAAAGAAGTTATATAACCATTTCAATAACTCTGAAGCTGTTCAGTTAAGCTAAAAAAGCTGCATAGTGTCCCTTTAATAGGCTTCTTTTACTTTTCCTACGCAACTCTCAGTAATTTATGAAATTAGTAAATTGACCATACATAGGCTATGAAATTAATTTAACCCTCTGGGGTCGACAAACATAATAGAAAATAATAGAAAATTAAATAATAATAGAAAAAAACATTAATTAAAATAGAAAACATTGATCAATGATTGGTTTATTTAGTTTGATTGACTGAACAGGCGCTGTTATTTATATTGTTACATACCAAGTGATATAATTCAGCTGATATGGTGGCCTCAGGCTAGTGCATGCCACCAAATCACGCACTCTGGTGTTCTCTTGGATAAATGAGAACTGCAAGAACCACTGGCACCATTAACAACCCAAAGCATAGAGTCATTCTGTGAAAAAGATGCATTTTGAAAAGGCTTTTTTAAAGAAAATTTAGACTTTTTCAGACAAAGAATGTTATTAGGTGCCAGACACACTGCGTGTTATTGTGTTGTTTTGTGTGGGCACATAGCTTTCTTTTGTTTGTTTCTGCCATGTGCTATTGTCTTAAACCCACCCTGTTTCACCTGTAATCCACCTGCTGCCCCTCGTTACCCTCCTAATTTCCTTCCCTATTTGTTCTTCCTTTGTTCTCAGTCTTGTGCCAGATCATTGCCCACCCCAGGGGGCAGTTTTTGATTGTATTGTTTTATTTGTTGAATAAAAGCCCATTGAACTCTGCGTTTGAGTGCTCACTCCATGCTTCAACCCCAAACCTGACACCACACAAAATATATATAATCATTACATGGAATAATACTTTAATATATTTAAGCTTTGCAAAACACTTTTTGTGTTCAGTTAATTTTATCAAATGTTTTGGACACAGATTTACCTCTCATTTAGTACTTATTTTATTTCAATTCAATGCACATGTATTTGTATAGCACTTTTCACAATACCTACATATGCATTTTCTGTAAAGCTGCTAAGAACAATGTGTCTAAATTACAATTTAGAGTGATCTGTTATCAGAGGTGACTGTGTCCAAGTAAAATCCATATTTCAGAAATGTACAGTTCTAACATAATACAAATTATGCAGTCAGCTAACATCATGTCTTAATTTTAGGAAGAAACAATGAGCTCATTAAAGCAATTATAACAAGTTGTGAACATAATGTTTACAATATATAGAACATTTTGCAGTGGTGCATGTTGATTCAGAGTTGGCATCATCTGAAGTCCTTGCAGGAGTTGGACTCATCTATTGTTGTGCTGCATCCTCGATAAACAAGCTACAATTTGTCCAAAATGCAGCTGCTAGAGTTCTTACTAGGTCAAGAAAATATGATCATAGAACACCAATTTTATCATCTCTAAACTGGTTACCTATTAAGTTCCATATCAATTGCAAAGTATTGTTACTGACCTATAAGGCCCTTAATGATTTATCTCCTGTGTATTTAACTAATCTTCTATCGCCTTACAATCCATCACACTCTTCATTTTGAGTAGTTCATTTTAAAATAAAAATTACCCCATAATTTACTCACCCTCAAGCCATTCTAGGTGTATATGACTTTCTTCTTTCAGACGAATGCTGTCGGAGTTATATTAATAAACACCCTGACACTTCCGAGCATTATAATGGCAGTGGATTGCAACCATCAGTTTGAAGCTCAAAAAAGTGCATTCATCCATTATAAACTAACTCCACGCGGCTCCGGGGGCTTAATAAAGGCCTTCTGAAGCAAAGCGAATGAGTTTCTGTAAGAAAAATATTCATATTTAACATGTTACAAAGTAAAATTCTAGCTTCCGGCGAAACGGCCATGCGCAGTGTACTTACGCCTAAAGCGCAACATACGCGAATAAAGCGACATACTGCTGATATTTACGCTACGCCACGATGCACTGCGCTACTTCCGACATCACAAGTTGCGTAAGTTGCGCTAGAATTTTTTTTTTTACTTCTTAAACATGAATATTTTTCTTACACAAATTCATCGCTTTGCTTTTAGAAGGCTATATATAGCTAATAAAGATTTACGGTGGCCGAGAGAGCTCAACGCGCTGCAACTGAAGCAAACACATGCAAATAGAAAAAAACGTGTGCAAATAGAAAAAAAACATGCAAATAGAAAAAAACACATGCAAATTAAAAAAAACATCTTCATCAGTTTCACAACACGTGTGCTCCAAATACAGAAACGCGCTGCAAAAGTTCACAACACAACCAAATACAGAAACGCGCTGCAAATAACACTGACCACAACAGAAATGTTTCCAGGGGAAACAAACAAGTGACAAACCCGGCTGGGACGTGCTTATTGCTCGTGAGCTTCCCTATGCCCTACTCCCTTCGAAGGGCAGACGGCAGAGCCGTCTTTAGTTAGAGGGTAATTTTGACATCTGTGGGTTGTAAATTAAACGTGTATATATATATATATATATATGGCTGTATGTAAGCACAGTATGATAACAATTTAATTTATTGGCTTTTCTTACTAAACTACTTAACGTTCAGCCAAAAAAATTAGTTTCTGCTATGATTTTAATTTAGAACGTACCATGTAGTACTTAGTACTTACCTTATCACATTGTATTGCAATGACACTTAAATGTCAGGGCAAATATACTGTGTAATTAAAACGTTTTTTTGTTTTGTTTAAGTAGAGTACCTTTCTCTGTAATTACTGTGCAAACAGTGTTGTTTCGTATTGTTACATAGTAAGAAGTGTTTGTTACCCGTTTCAACTGTGTATTTACAGGGTAAGTGTAACTCCTGCGGGCTGTAAATTAAAGTGGTGCTTTTTACTTTCTGTGTAGTTACAGGGTAAATACTTTGAAATTTTGCTTTGAAATGTTTTCGTAAAATAAAAGTCAGAAATTAAATGGGATCCTTTATTGTATATTTACTGCACTTACCCTGTAACTACACAGAACAAGGGGGTAACAAGCGTCACTTTAATTTACAGCCCGCAGGAGTTACACTTACCCTGTTAATACACAGTTGAAACGGGTAACAAACACTACTTACTATGTAACAATACGAAACAACACTATTTGCACAGTAATTACAGAGAAAGATACTCTTATTAAGAAAAAAAAAAAAAAAACGTTTTAGTTACACAGTATATTTGCCCTGACATTTAAGTGTCATTGCAATACAATGTGAAAGTTTATATATGTATGTTTAATTTACAACCCACAGATGTCAAAATTACCCTGTAACTACATTGCACAAGAACATTTTGCCAGAAATGTGATAAAAACTTTTATATACAACAGATGTACAATTTTTGCCTGGAATATATTAACAGAATAGGTACCTGTTAGTTTTAAAATAATTACATTATAAATAATTTGCTTGTATATCTGGTTGTACCCCTTTATTACCCAAAACTTAACATATTGTTCCCTTATACCTACACGGAGGTACACTATAATTACAGAAACGTACACTGTAATTTCGGTTTACTTACGCAGTTGTTTGCGGGTCGTAATATAAAGTGTTACCTAAATTTTTATTTTTACTTTACAAAAAGCTTTTAAAATATGCGTTATATAGGACCCTACATTACCTAACATTTCTTATGAAACTTTTCTTTATGAAATTTTAACCTAACATGAAACAATTTGTACAGTGTAACTGATGTATAGATAAATATCTTTCCTTCATGTTCTTCTTCTCTATCTTTTTTATTTATTTATTTTAGTTTTCAGCTCATTGTTCTTTTCTCATTTGTATTCTGATGACATTGAACATATTGCTAATACATTTTGTATATTGTATACAAGTTGTGTCATAAAAATGTAATCTCTATATGTTTTGCAAAAATAAATAAATAAAGTAGAATTTTAAGCTGTAGTGTAAGTCTATGAGTGTAAGCACCAGCACATCCCAGCCGGGTTCGTCACTTTTTTGGTTCCCCTAGAAACATTTCCGTTGTGGTCTGTGTTATTTGCAGCGTGATTCTGTATTTGTATTGTGAGCTTTTGAAGCGCGTTTCTGTATTTGGTGGTGTTGTGAGTATTTGGAGCCCACGTGTGTTGTGAAACGGATGAAGATGTTTTCTTAATTTGCGGTTGTTTTTTTATTTGCATGTGTTTTTTTTCTATTTGCATGCGTTTTTTTTTTTTTTTCTATTTTCATGCGTTTTTTTCTATTCGCATGTGTTTTCTTCATGTTGCAGCGTGTTGAGCTCTCTCGGCCACCGTATTTATTAACCCCCCGGAGCTGTGTGGAGTTCGTTTGAATGCACTTTTTTGAGCTTCAAACTGATGGTTGCAATCCACTGCCATTATAATGCTCGGAAGCGTCAGGGTGTTTATTAACTCCGAATGTATTCGTCTGAAAGAAGAAAGACATATACACCTAGGATGGCTTGAGGGTGAGTAAATTATGGGGTAATTTTCATTTTAAAGTGAACAAAGTTTTAAAGGTCACAAAACTCTGGGCTTCTGATTGTGCCTATCAGAAAGGTCCACTAAAGGAGGGAGAGCGTTTTCACAGTAGGCTCCTAAACTCTGGAATAGCCTTCCTGATAATGTTCAGGGCTCAGACTCACTCTCCCGGTTTAAATCTAGATTAAAGACGCATCTCTTTAGCCAAGCATTCATATAATGCATTCATATAATGCATCACATTTACAGTTATATCAGATCAAATGCACATGATTATCCTTGCTAAATGTTATGACCAGCAGATACGCTAATTATTTTCTATTTGCTTCTCCGTTTTATCTCGGGATGCCCATCCTGAAGTAACTAGAGAGTATGTCGGCTTCAGTTTGAGTCTTTAGTATGCCATTTATTTTTTCCAAAGTTACTCCTGTTAAATTCAGGTATCTCTCTCCTGCGCTTATTATAATTTTATAATTATAATTTATCACTTCAGCCATTAATGAAACAAATTTCATTTTTCCAATCACTAATCTATCCGTGTTTATCTGTCTCTGAGCCAATACATCCCCGGTCCATTCCTGTGTTTTTATCTCTCTCCGTGTCTGCTCATTTTGTTTTTCTTTTTGGGCTGCTTTAGTATATGTCAACCCCTCAGATAATCTCAAATTTTTAAACTTTCACAGCATGTTTGTGAGCAATGCATCCCCCAAATCCAGCACTATGCTCACCACCACAATAGAAGGATTTTGCCTTCACTCCTTCGTCACATTTACCATATTCATGGTCACCCCCACATGTCGCACATCATCGTTTACCTTGCAAACAACACCAACGTGTCCATACTTCTGACACTTGAAGCATCTTAGTGGAGGAGGTATGTATGGTCTTACTGGCTTGGGTAACTTACATTGCCTATTTTTCTCCATCTGGCGTTCTTTCTTTCATCAAACTGAAGCATAACCGATGTTTCCACCACACAGAGGCGATTAGGTGTCTTTTTTCAGTAGATTTGTAGTTGGAAAAACTAAGCATAAAAAAAATTCAAATAAGGAGTAGACTGATTAACTCCATTCAGTTCATTATTTATAAATGTATTTTCTTTTGGGGATTTTGACACTAACTAACAGGCTACTCAGACATATTGAAGAAGAATGTACTTGCATAAGCCTATAATTTCACTTCATGTGATAAAATCTCACACCAAGATTTTATAAAGGAATCAAGAAAATTAGTCTGCAATCAACAATCAATATAAAATGAATCAGGGTTGATTCTAAAATTTTTGTAATGGACTTTGGTCATCAGTAACTGTGCAAAATGTTAAAAGATTTATATTATTATAAAGGCAAGAGACATGAGGTTCCATATAAAGTAAATTTAGACTCAGGAGCACACCCTACATTATATTTATACCCTTGTGAATATTTATGCACACATTGAAATTATTCTTTTTTGAGTACACGCAACAAGACATGCTGCTTTTCTTGGTTTTCTTTTTGTCATGTATGACCGTACCCTTTTTGAATCCAGAAATTTATGAAAGACACTTTAATGAAAAACTATTCATTCAAGTTTGGAAAAAAAATCAGATTTTTATATCAACAGAGAACAGACTAATGTTAAGGTTACTCTCCAATTAGTTGAAAACTACTCATTAACAATTAGAAATTGTTATTTTAAATGTTAGATAAATAATAATCAGAATAAGATCACATTAACAGCACTAGTTAGACTATAAAATAAATAATTCCACTTAATAGTTACCAAAGGACACCGTAGAATTGTATTAATGCTGAAAACGAATAAAAAAAAAAACATGTAAGGCTTGACCATGCTCGATTTGAGCTGGCATTTGCAACTGAACGGTACACACAATCATCTCTAAATCAGAGGGAACATGAGGACATAAAATCTTAACACAAAGCCCCTATTATTTTGTGACCTATGGTTTTACTGCTTCTTAAACTGGCATGAACTCTTTCATAATTTGCAACAGCAAGAATATGAAAGAGCTGTTAAAAATGCTGAAATATAATATGACATCTGTAAACATTTCCACAATTATTCTGGCACATAAAGGCTTCTGGCTTCATAAAGTGACCTAAAAAAAAGCGGCCTTTTCCTGTAGCTCAAACAGTAGATCATTGACGCATGTTGAACATGTTGCAACACCAAGGTCATGGGTTTGATTCCGAGGGAAAGCAAGAACTGATAAGAATGTAAATATGTACCTTGAAATGCACATTAGATAAAAGCATCAGGTAAATGTAAAAATATTTTGACAATACAAAATTTTAAACAGTTATGTCTTTGTAATATATAAAAATGGCATTTATTTTATAGAAATATAGCACAAGAACACTTTTTAATTAAAAAAAATGTATGTTTCAAAATATGAAGATGGAGACAAAAAAGTTGTGGACATTTGAGGAACATGTTCATATGTTAATATAATGAACTACACCAGAGGATATTTTGATAAGACACCTGTGTGAACTTGAGTGAACTGAATTCATACATCCCTAAAAAAAAAATTAACTCCATACCAAGTGGTTAATTTGGATAATGGATTATTTGAAATGTTGTTCAGAAAGTGATGGAGGCATTACCATTATTTGCCCATTAAAATTCTCACACAAAATTATTCCTGTGCTCACAGTATCATAATATCATATAATTCTGGGGGACCACACAGGACAATTGTATAATTGTATAATAAAGTGTGACAATAATAATTATAATAATCATTTTTATTTATATAGTGCCTTTCTATTATTTAAGGATGCTTTACACAGTAGATATAATAAAAAGTGACATTTTGAGTCATTTTACTTGGGGCATCAAGTTTCTATTCAGTCTGTCTGCTTGTCATTATTTACAATTTAGCAGGTTATATCAGCAAGCATTTTTTCATCACTTCTTTAGATATTGGTTGTTCTATATGAGATCATGAGCAGCCTGAAGGTGTGGTTGTCCTGAGCCTAAGCGAGAGGTGATATCTCACATGAATATTCCTCATGACCCAGCTTTTAGCCCCAGGTGAACTGGCAAACAAGGCCAGCATTTCAGATATTCCTCCACCCACAATTACCCATTAACACCATTAAATGATCATGTGGTGCCTTGAAAGGGAAAAATCTCAAAAACACAGCAATCTCAAAGCACATCTTGCTTGTTTGTTTGTTTGGACGGACATGTGGTTTTGGGATGTTTGTAGACACTCACAGACCATATGAGATATGTTCAAGGGATTTATTCTAAAGATAGTGTAAAAAAAGTCTATAGATTAGACTAGTTACAAAATGACAACAACGAAAAAGAGACAATTAAAAATCAGTGTTGTGAGATAGTGACACACCTCAATCCTTAATCATCTGTTCAGATCATTTTGACCTTTCGTGAGACTCAAGTGAGACTAATAGGAATGACCCCAAACTATAGCTCAGTTTCTCTTTGATATAACCTAGAGAGCATATGATTCTTTTTCAACATTGTCGTTGGATGTCTATAATGATTTGAAGGAAGAGATACTCAGCCGCGTCCGACTGTTATGTACAGCGTAAGTTCTTCTCCTTGTTACTTGAACCCATCAGCCAACTCCGCTCATATGCCTCTCATAGCAATGAAATGTTCAGAGATGTCCCACCCTCTGCAGGCACCAGTGAAAGTGGTTGAAACTTTAAAATGAAAATGAAAACAGAAAATAAAAAAACTATTTAAAATTTTTATAAAAACTATAAAAGCATCTAAATGCTACTAAAATAACACTGAAAGTAATCAGTAACTATGGAAACCAAACTAATAACAGACACATGCAAGGGGAACAAACACAGAGATAACTAAACTCAAAGAAGACAGACATCTTGTACACCCTCTCACAATATGTCCCTCTTAGCGCCGTAAACAAAAACTACACCGAGGTGGTGGGAGGAGGTGATGATGGCTATTCGGGGAGGGTCAGGACCCCTGAGAGGAAGATTCCATGGAGGAAGCCATGATGGAGCCAGAGGGATGAACCCAGAGGAAAAAATTTATTGGTCAGTGGTTGCTTTTCCTAAGCTCAGGAGACTTAGTTGTGATTCTCATATATCTCTTACATTGATACATTGTTGTATCAATAGCATTTTCTTAGGAGATATAAAAGAAGACACAAATGAGACGAGAAATATTTGAGAGCCAAAGAGTCAAAACTGAGAATGCTGTAGAAGAAACAGAGAACATCTCTTTATTGTCTTTCTGCAATCTCTTTCAAGACTCCATTATAGGAATATTTTATTGCTCAGAGGTTGCTCTTTTTAAGCTCATGAGACTTAGTTGAGATTATCAAATATCTCTTATTTTAGTATAAACAGTGTCTCAGATGTTTCTCCTAAAATTTCTTAGGAGAAATAAAAGTAGACGCAACTGAGACCTTAGAAAGTTCTGAGAAAAGGGAGTCCAAAATGAGAATGGGCTGTGAGAAGCATGAGAAATCTCTTTATTGTCTTGCAGAGGTTGCTCTTTTTATTATTATCATTTTATGCCATTGGGGTTTTTCACCTTTAATGGACAGGACAGTTGGAGGAGAGACAGGAAACAATGGGAAAGGTGAGAAGGAGCAGGACCTTCAAGTACCTTTAGCTGGGACTCAAACTCATGCTGTCTGAGGTGCAGTTGTGTCTCGATGTGGATGTGCTGCCCACAAGGCTATGGCTCTGACAGAGGTTTCTCTAAGCTCAGGATACTAAGTGTGTAACGCAAAGTTGAGATGTTGCTCAGAGAGCGAAAAACAACAGGTGTCGGAGGAAAAGATGCACGAGAGACGAGAGATGGCGTATTTTCCCCGTGTTTAATAAAATTACTTAAAGGACAAGTTCTGTATTTTACACTTAAAGCCCTTACACTTTCAAGATCGTTTCTGATGAAATAGAACGGTTACGATTAAAATTTGGACACATGCTGCTGTCCCGAGAAATTTCTGTTTCTGTGGTTGTACCCCCCCACCTCCACGATGGTTGCATAGGTGCACAGAAACAATCCTTCCTAAAACGCATTAAACTTTAGTTTACAAAGACGTTAAACTCACCGAGTGGTCAGGGGTGTTATGCTCACACACAAATCGCTGCAAAAGATGCTTTCCAACAGGTTTTATCGTAGGTTTTGTCTAACTCCATTTGACTTGACTTGGACAAACACTACGATAAAACCTATTGGAAAGCATCTTCTGCAGCGATTTTTGTCACACTCGTCCGCATACATGGGGATTGAGTGAGAAAAAGTATATACAAACATCCAACTTTGGTCACAATATAAAAGGAAATAAAAGAAAGAGTACAAAAGTCGGTAGAGCGGTTATCTCTTCTGTCAAATCTATAACTGACACTCTACGCGCATGCACAGTTCTCATTTTACCTCAAATCACCATAAAAGCACAAAGTGATCGTTACAGAGTCCCCCCTGGAAAAATATTGGCTGTCCTCAGCCAACAGCACTGTGAAAATACAGGAAATAAACAACTTCATACATGAATAGTTGTAAATACTCCCACCTCACAGAAATGCAAGAAAAATTGTGAGAAATATTGACATACATGACAGTTATTAACTCATCTTAACCCCTTCATCCGGTTACAAAAAGAAAATGTCACAAGTAAACAGAAAAAAATATTTTTCATAAACCCACAGCAATATACATTTTACAGGATAAGTTCCCATTTTATAAGAACAAAACACAACAATGTTAGTTAACCTATAAACAGTCAACAAGACTGACATGGCATGGTGTCATATTAATTCAGTGTCTAAATACACACACAGCATTGTTCAACTGATAGAGTTAACAGTGCCATGGGAGGATGCTGTAGATGAGGCATATGAGAGGAAGAAACTGCGGTATGCTCATCTGGCCACTGAAGCAGAACAGCGAGGATGGAGAGTCCAGGTTTATCCAGTGTAAGTGGGTTGTCGAGGTTTTGTGGCACACTATACAACCCGGTTCCTCAGAGACGTCGGATTCAGTGGCCAAGAGTTGCGTCGCACAGTAAAGAACTTATCTGAAGCAGCAGAAAGGAGCAGCAACTGGCTGTGGTTGAGACGGAAATATTCTGTCTGGCTCTGTACAGGCCGCCACATTACGGTTTCGTAGAATTCTTGAAAAGCTCGAAGAGTCTGTTGGTTTGTATAGTTTGCATAGTAATTACAGTTATTACATTCCTGTGTATTTTGCGTGAATGAAGGTTGGTGTTTGGGCAGATATTGTGTTTTGCGGTAGGTAGTATGCCATACGGAACCGTTGCCACTGAACCTACTTTAACGGAGACAGTGGGGCTCGACAGCCTTAGTCAAACGGGTTGGCGTGTATGGTTGGGTTGCGGAGAGATTGTGATTAGGTCACATGTGAACTACGAGGAAGGAGCAACCTCAGCAGCAGGAGGGATATAAAAGGACAGTAAGCTGGGCTGAGTTGAGTGGGGGACGGAGGGGGGTGACTCTGGTACGCCAGAGTCACTGTCGAGCCCTCTTGAGGTGTCGTGGGCTAGTCGACGAAACACTGAGGATGGAAGGTGCCAACTTGAAGACCCTAGAGATGTCCCCTATTAGGCTCAATCCAGACAGTTGTCGTGCTGGTCCACTGGGGAGACCACACTGTAGTTGCAGCCATTGTGTGTGCTGACGCGCCAAGTACACTGCAGCCGTTAACGCCGGACAGAAGGAGATTCACGTCACCATATGGAAAGATGCGTAAATGGATGGAGAAGCATAGGTTACTGTAAAGCTGCGTCTTAGTTTGTGCTTATCTTGGCGAAAGCCAAGTACAAATCAGCATGAAGTTTTAACATCTACTCTTGTGTAATGGAAATCAAAATTTATAGAACAGGAAAGTAAATTTTCATGGCCAGAGAATAACTTCTGTTGAACGTCTATAATAACTTTCATGAGGTTTAATGAAGATCGGACGATCAGTTTTGCTGGACAAAGCAGATTATTCGATAATAAATTGACCCCATGAAAAGTTATCCTTGGAATCGATCTATCCTAGACAATTGACATATTAATATTTAATTATAATTCGTTGTGATTGATTATTGATATATACAATTGCAAAAATACAATCTAATTTTGCCTACCTGTATGGAAAACTGACTATAATTCGTTGTATTCAGTTGTCCAGACAAACCGTTGGTAACTTATTCCCTTTAGAGGTAATTTTAATCAATGTATGCGATTACTGGACATATTCATGACCAGTTATTAAAATTATATTCCCTTTATTTGAGCTAAGAATCGCTACAATGCAAAATTCACTTTTATAAGGTGTTTGAACAGATGTGTGTCCACAGTGTGTGTAAACAACCAGCCTACAATGAAAGATGTTTCCCCCTACTCCTACGTATAGGGAAACCCCACCCACGACTGGTGACGATCTGCACTAGATCCCGCCCTAAGTGAGAAGCATCAGTCCGACACTAGATAAAAAGTTTGTTGGCAAACTTTAAGTTGGCTTGAAAAAGCCTAGCCAGAAAGTTTGAAGATTAGAAAGAAAGAAAGAAAGAAAGAAAGAAAGAAAGAAAGAAAGAAAGAAAGAAAGAAAGAAAGAAAGAAAGAAAGAAAGAAAGAAAGAGCAAAAATACTTTAATTTAAGCACACACTTCACATAGGGTCTTGGGATCCCAGACAAATTAAAGTTCTCTTACGAGAGGTTCTCTCGTATTGCGTAAGTTTAGCTTACGCTACGGGAAAGATTCATCTTCTCGAGATATTGAAGCCAAAAAATTATCCTTAATTTTGTATTCATTGTCAACGCAGTGCAGCAGCTAGCAGACCTAGAGCAGGCCATCTCGCGTGCTTATTGGCTGCCCTGCATGCATCTGCTGCAGCCTACCAGTGAGCCTCGCGTGACGTCACGCCCAATTGGATGGGCGTGGCTTAGCGTATATAAGAAGGGGCTCGTAGGCTGAATCCCTGATTTTTCGACTCTTCAGCGAGCTCTCCGCATCGCTGAATCAGAGAGAAGCCACCGCCGCCGTCGAACAGCGAACAGCCAGCTCAGGACAGCGCTGAGGAAGCCGGCCGTCTTCGCCACCTTCAGCCGCCGTGCAAGCTACGCTATCCGGCGACGTATCCTTTTTACATTGCTTCCACAGGAATTTCTAAAAGAGCGCGAGCGTCTTTCTAAAGATGCCTCGCACTTCCTGTGGCTCGTGCAGAGCCCCGCTCAGCGTTGGAGACCGCCACGTGATCTGCGCTCTCTGCCTGGGCCTGGAACATGCAGAGCTCGCCCTCGCGTCCGGCGGCTGCGAGCTCTGCGAAGCGCTTCCGCTGTCGACCCTACGGGCTCGACTCGAGGCTTTCAATCCGGATGCAGCCGCTCCGCCCCCCGGGGGACCGCGCAGGAAGAAGCGCCGTTCCCTGAGGCAGCCGGAGCCCGTGGCCACAGCGACGCGCTCGCCGGAGGATCTCCCTCGAGCCTCGCTTTCGCCCTCCCCGCCTCCCCTCCCCGACGCGCAGCTGCCGCTCACGAGCCTCACTGCCGTCGCATCGGAGGGGGAGGCAGAGGAACACGCCACGAGAGATTGCTGCTCTATCCTGGCATCAGACAGCGAGGAATGGTCGCTTCATTCCGGCTCCTCGTCGATCCAGGAATCCAGCCGTTCCCGCGCTGGAGCTGACGCGGAACTTATGCGCCTGCTGACGCAGGCCGTCGACCGCCTCGGGCTCGACTGGTCGCTACCGAAGGAACCCGCGCCGAACAGGCTCGACGGCTGTTTCCTTCAGAGTCGCCGCCGTGCAGCTTCAGCGAGCAGGCCCGCTCCATTCCTGCCGGAACTTCACGCGGAGCTGACGAAGTCCTGGAATGCACCATTCTCCTCGAGACTTCAGTCCCAGGCCTCCGCGTCGCTCTCCCAGGTGGACGGCGCCGCCGAGAAGGGATACACGGCTATTCCCCCCGTGGAAGAGACGGTCGCAGCGCACCTTTGCCCGCCCTCCGCGAGATGGCGGTCTCGGTCAGCCCTCCCGTCTAAAGCCTGCAGAGCCACGTCCGCCTTGGTCGGCCGCGCATATGCCGCCTCCGGCCAGGCCGCGTCTGCTCTCCACTCCATGGCTGTGTTGCAGATCTTGCAGGCCGACCTCCTCCGTGAATGGGACGAGAAGGGCCGGGATCCGGCTGCGGTTACAGATCTGAGAAGTGCGACGGATCTCTCTCTCCGTGCCACCAAGACCGCAGCTCAGGCTATCGGACGAGCCATGGCCGCGTTAACCGTGACAGAGAGGCATCTCTGGTTGACGCTCGCGGATATGAGGGAAGCTGAGCGGGCCACCTTTCTGAACGCGCCGCTCTCCCCCACTGGTCTCTTCGGCCCAGCGGTTAACGGGATCGTTGACCGTTTCTCGGAGGTACAAAAGACCACGCAGGCCATGAATCTCTTCCTGCCGCGACGCTCGAGCTCCGCTACAGGCCGCTCTCGCGAGAAACAAAGCCAGCCTCCTGTACGAGCTAACACCCAGCGTCCAGCACAACCGCAGCCTTCGCAGCGACGTCAGGGCGGCCGCCCTAGGTCGCGCTCGGACAGCCGTCACAGACCGCCGCCCCCCAGGGGGCCTCGGCAGAAGATTACGTTGAAGTCTGAGCATGCGAAATCCTCCTAACAAAGAGAGAAAAAAGACGCGCGTGTCCCGCCACGGCCGGACCGCCGTCAAAGCTCATTTCCCTGTCAGTCCCCTTCAGTCAGGCTACTGCAGTGGTTCATTTAGCAGCCAACGAGCCGGTTTGTTCACCCTCTCGCCTGCACACAAACGCCGTTTTTACGGCGACCCAGAGAAATCTCAAAAAGAGCATTATGTCTGGTCCGGCTCCCGCCGTCAGTGTTTTAAGTGTAGTGAAAGTGCCCACGCCCCAGTGTTCACCCCTACACACAAGCACATCAAATATCGTGTCACCCACAGAGCACACTCTCATAAAGCGCAGAAAAGCCGCTCGAGTGTTGAATGTAAGAAATGTGTCCACAGTGTTGTGCCCACTATCTGCCCGCTCTGTTGCACGGTCAAAACAGCAGGTTATGATTGTAAGTCCCGTGCCCGCCAGAGAGCGTTCACGCTTGCTATCACAAACCCCCCCCCGGGCGCCGCCCGCAAGTTTAAGTGTTATCATGAAACACAGGGCGATTATAAAACGCTCCCCATCTATTTTGATCGGGGCGTCACATGCATGTGTAAGTCTCGTGCCCGCGCAAACGCGCTCACGCTTACAGAACGCTTTTCTGCCCAAAGCGCCGCTCGCGCTTCAGAAAGTGAGGAAAAAGGGTTCCCCATCCCTTATGATTGGGACATCTCACACAAAGCAGCCGGTTTCGGCTTTCAGCGAGCAGCCGTTGCCCAGAACAGAGAGCGCGCGCGCCGCGCTCTCAGCTCCGGTTCAGTTTCACATGCCCGCGAATGGCGGCGATCTGAACCCGGAGGCCATTCGCCCCCTAGCGGCTCACATAGCTGCGTGGGAATCTATCCCGGGGGTTTCAGAATGGGTGCTGAGCACAGTAAAGCAGGGCTATACACTTCAATTCATTCGCCGTCCCCCGCGCTTTCAAGCCCGGACCGCGACGATAGTGAATGCGGAAGTTGCATACCTACTTCACGCAGAAATAGCAAAGCTGCTGTGCAAAGGGGCTATAGAAAAGGTGCCGCCTTCTCTGAGCGAGTCAGGCTTTTACAGCCGTTATTTTCTCGTGCCCAAGAAGGACGGAGCCTTCAGACCGATCCTAGATCTGAGACATTTGAACAAGGTGCTTGCGAAAAGACCGTTCAAAATGCTGACGACCAGGAAAATCCTCGCGCACGTTCGCCCGAGGGACTGGTTTATTTCTCTAGATCTGAAGGATGCCTATTTCCAGATACAGATAATACCCCGTCACAGGCGATTTTTGAGATTCGCCTTCGACGGTCAGGCATATCAATACACCGTCCTGCCGTTCGGCCTGTCTCTGGCACCCCGTACATTTACGAAGTGCATGGACGCAGCGCTCGCCCCCCTGAGAAGTCAGGGGCTGCGGATAATGAACTATCTGGACGATTGGCTGATTTTGGCACAGTCAGAGGCGGAGCTGCTGTCTCACAGAACAGTGCTTCTCAGTCACCTGGAAAGTTTGGGTCTCACGGTCAACTGGACCAAGAGCTCATTACTACCCAGCCAGTCAATCTCCTTTTTAGGAATAGAACTGGACTCGGTGACCATGTCGGCCCGTCTATCGGCGCAGCGCGCGCTCCGGGTTCGCCACTTAGCCGCGGGTTTCCAGAAGGGCAGCGTTCTCCCTTTGAAAACTTTTCAGAGGATGTTGGGCTGTATGGCTTCAGCTGCAGCGGTGCTTCAGCTGGGCCTACTGCGCATGCGCCCGCTCCAGCGCTGGCTGAATGCTCGCGTGCCCCGCCGAGCTTGGGTTTCTGGCGGTCAGAAAATCAGAGTGACTCAGACCTGCATAGCGGCTCTGCAGCCCTGGTTAGTGACCGACTGGTACCAGATGGGAGTGACGATGGGAACCGTCTCTTACCGGAAAGTCGTTTCGACAGACGCGTCCAACTGGGGTTGGGGCGCGCTGTTCGAGGGCAGACCGGTCTTCGGCCAGTGGTCAGACCAAGAGAGGGGGTTTCACATAAACTGTCTGGAGATGATAGCGGTCGAGAATGCGCTGAAGTGCTTTCTCCCGTTCATACAGGACCAACATGTTCTCGTCCGCTCGGACAACATGTCTGTGGTATCCTATGTAAACCGTCAGGGCGGTGTCAGATCCAGAAATCTCTGCAATCTGGCGGAGCGCCTCCTTATTTGGTCCCAGTTGCACCTGCGCTCGCTGAGGGCAGCGCATGTGCCGGGCCATTTGAACGACGGTCCAGACAAACTGTCCAGGGGCAACGTTCCCCCAGGGGAATGGTCCCTGCACCCCCAAACGGTCCAGAAACTGTGGCGCCTGTTCGGCAGGGCGGAAGTCGACCTATTTGCGTCAAAAGACAACGCTCAATGCCCGACGTTCTTCTCGAAGGACGAGGACGCGCTGGCCCAAGTCTGGCCCAGCCTCCGGCTATATGCTTTCCCTCCGGTCTCTCTGTTACCACAGGTAATCAAGAGAATCAGGGAAACGCGCCACTCGGTGCTCCTCATAGCCCCGCGTTGGGAGAATCAGATTTGGTTCCCGGAGCTGGCACGGCTGTCACACACAGCTCCGTGGCCGATTCCGGTGCGGGCAGATCTCCTCTCTCAGGCTCGCGGCACGATCTGGCATCCCCATCCAGAGCGCTGGTCTCTGCACGCATGGGTGATCAACGGGTACTCGTTGCCCTGCCAGAAGGAGTAATGAACACGATCACGCAGTCTAGAGCCCCTTCCACGAGAAGGCTCTACGCGTCTAAATGGTCGGTGTTCTCGGAATGGTGCGCTGACAGAGGTCTGGACCCGCGGACATGCGGGGTGGCGCAACTGCTCTCCTTCCTACAAGAGCTGTTGGAAAAGGGGAGGTCCCCATCCACGCTCAAAGTATATGTGGCGGCCGTGGCAGCGTTCGCAGAGTCGACGCACGGCCAGTCATTGGGAAGACATGAGCTGGTCATCCGCTTCCTTAGGGGAGCTAGGAGGTTGAACCCGCCGCGCCCCCCGTCGGTTCCCATGTGGGATCTATCTCTGGTCCTAGAGGCCCTGAAAGCCTTCCCTTTTGAACCACTGGATTCCGTGGAGTTGAAATATCTATCACTGAAAACCGTCTTTCTGACCGCACTGTCGTCAGTAAAGCGGGTGGGGGACCTACATGCGCTGTCTGTCAGCGCGTCGTGTCTTGAGTTCGGGCCGAATGACTCGAAAGTCATCCTCAGACCTAGACATGGCTATGTTCCGAAAGTGATGGGCACTCCGTTCAGAGCGCAAGTTATCTCGCTGTCAGCGCTCCCAGCATCTGACAGCGAAAGTGATGGGAGCCGCCTCTGCCCTGTCAGAGCGCTGAGGTCTTACATTACGCGCTCCGCCTCATTCAGGCGTTCGGATCAGCTGTTTGTTTCGTTCGGTGGGCGCGCCAAAGGTCTCGCCTCCTCGAAACAGAGTCTGTCCAGATGGATAGTGGACGCTATAGCAGCCGCTTATGCGTCAAAAGGTCTGCAATGCCCGCTGGGCATCAGGGCTCATTCCACGAGAGGCGTGGCCTCTTCGTGGGCATGGTCCAGTGGAATTTCTATCCATGACATATGTGTGGCGGCGGGCTGGAGCTCCCCGTCTACCTTTATCAGGTTTTATAACCTGGAAGTTCCTGCCTTGCAGGCTAAACTGTTGTCGGTTTAATAGAGAGGTGTATTCTGCCCAGGCTTCCTGCTCAGATCACTCTTACACGACCCAAGCTCTCCTGGTTGAGCTGCACTAAGTAGGGTATGTGCCATGTGCTTATACAGACCGGCGCGCTGCTCTGTATTCCCTATGTGTGCTTATGTACAAGTGATGGCCCGCTTGGCTGGCCACCTTATTCTCCACCTTATATGGGTTCCCTGAAAGTTCGGGGCTTCATGGTGGATGCTGGGCGCGCACGGCGTTGACAAAGTGTTCCCGTAGCGTAAGCTAAACTTACGCAATACGAGAGAACCTCTCGTAAGAGAACGATACTCGGTTACTGACGTAACCTCGGTTCTCTCTAGAGAGGGAACGAGTATTGCGTAACCGGCCGTGCTCGCGCCACGAGCGACTTCGCTTCAGTGGTCGAAAAACCAGGGATTCAGCCTACGAGCCCCTTCTTATATACGCTAAGCCACGCCCATCCTAGCGGGCTATGACGCTATGAAGGCGCGAGCGCCTCCAATTGGGCGTGACGTCACGCGAGGCTCACTGGTAGGCTGCAGCAGATGCATGCAGGGCAGCCAATAAGCACGCGAGATGGCCTGCTCTAGGTCTGCTAGCTGCTGCACTGCGTTGACAATGAATACAAAATTAAGGATAATTTTTTGGCTTCAATATCTCGAGAAGATGAATCTTTCCCGTAGCGTAAGCTAAACTTACGCAATACTCGTTCCCTCTCTAGAGAGAACCGAGGTTACGTCAGTAACCGAGTATCGTTTCATCCAAATTTGGTCTGCTCATGCAATGCCACTGATACCAGCCTTTGCAACTGTCCCGTTCAATCTAATATATATAATATATATATATATATATATATATATATATATATATATATATATATATATATATATATATATATATATATATATTTCTCTAGTCTTGGGTGGCTCAGAGTGGAGGAGAGGGTTTCTCAACTTAAACTGTGTTTAGTTTATAAGATAAGAAATAATCTGGCACCCAAGTACTTATGTGATTATTTTTCAAAAATTAGTGATACTCACAACTACTGCACCAGGGGGAGTTCCACAGATTACAGGCCTTGCCGTTTTAAGAGCTGTGTGGGAAAGTACTCTTTCCTATACTCTGCAGCTGTCTTGTGGAATGGTTTACCTTTAAACCTGAAACTATTGAACTCTTCCTATTATCATTTTAAATTCTCAATTAAAAAATGGTTATTAAACCAATAATATAATACAAAGAAAGAAAAAAGTAAGGAAATAGAAAGTCTTGAAGTAGTAGGAATATTGTATTGTCTGCTTGTTTATCTGGGATTTTAGCCCTTGTTTCGTTCTTTTTATCTTGTTTTATTTGTTTGTATTTTGTATGCCCCCTTTTTTGTTTTTCAATGTTTTTAGTCCATGTACTGTTACTCATCTTCCATCTTAAGGACCACAATGGAAACAAGCCTTTTGGCTTTTTTGTGTTTTTTATCCTTTTGAACACTTCATGTTGACTGTTGTTCAATAAAGTTATCAATAAATGAAATTTTTCAACAAACCCTTTATTATTAAAATTGTAAATACACTGTCATGTATATATATATATATATATATAAATGACATTTTTCAACAAACCCTTTATTATTAAAATTGTAAATACACTGTCATGTTAAAAACAAAGTGAAAAATAAACGTGTCTGGTTGGTGTACAGGGATTGACCCAAGTCATCATCTTTGAAAAAGAATCAAGGTGTGCAATTTAGCAAACATATATAACACAAGAAATTAAAGTCTACCCAGATTAGAAGTGCTTCTGCAAACTAGAAAATTGGAGGGTATATGAAACATATGCACAAATATTTGTAACATCTAATGCTTGTAAACAAATACCCCACAACTGGTTGTATGGGCCCTGTGTTTCTGTCATATGTGCCACTTCTGTGGCACCCTGGAAACAACTTCTTTTTTCTTCCTTTCTCACCTTATGGCCAGCAGTGAGAAAGTTTACTGCTGCCTTTACCACTGGAGTTTATAATTAATATTATTATGCCAACACATATTTTGGCAAACTTATAAAACAATACGCTTTAAAGACTCTGAAAGTAAGACAGAAACATAAAACTACTTAAAGGTGCTGTATGTAACTTTTTCACTCTACTAAGCATAAATATACCATAATATGTTTGCATATATTTAGGAAACATGCTAAGTTCACATACTCGTTTCTCTGAAAAACACTTCTACTGCCAGTTATTTTACTTTTAAATGTGCATTCCGTGTTGGAATGTCTGTTTTTGTTTTGGTCTGTGTGATCTCGCCCACTGCCACACCCAATAGCATTTCGACATCCCGATGCCAGTTGGCAGGAAACATAGCGTATTGCAGCCAGCAAACAAACTGGGTCAGATATTGCAGATTCTACCCAATCAAAAAGCCTCGGTATCCATCTAAAAATCTCTATCAACGAAAGCATATTAAAACGCACATAAATCAACTCATCAACTTACGATTGGGTCAACTTACAGCTTAAGTCTCCTTTGCTTTCATTGTCAATTGCGCTTATTCCTGTTGCGTGTCCTCAAACTGGCAACCCAGAGCGTCGAGTCTGAGGAGGTGAGGGCGGGGGAAACAACAATCTCCGATATTTAGAATTTGGACTGCAGTAATTATTTCAACCACTAGCTGTCATTCTTACGGACTGCACATTTAAACGCTATTGGCTCATTTAACAACACCTCTGGTAAATCATTGGCTGTATCAAACATAGCTGTACACGACACAATATAACAAAATATCAACATAGGCTAAACTGTTGCATATAAATAACAGAATATAAGCTTTTTTTAAAACTTTGTTCAAAGTAGGCTAATATTAGTCTCTCTGTTTATCCCGAGGGATCCTCTATGGTGGACCTGAGCCTGGACCCATCCCAACATCCTGAAGTGCCAGCCTCATCAGCCCTGTGAAGGCCTCATCGTCACGACAGCCATCGGCACTGATCCTCAACAACTCGTCTCCATACCGGCGTGATTACTTCGACTTCCTAACAGATGGAAATGGATACTCTAAATGTTCCGATCCAATCTGACTTGTAATGCTGGCCGAATCATACACTTTTCCTTCGTTGGCCAGAGGAGAACTGGCCCCCGACTGAGTCTGGGTTCTCCCAAGGTTTTTTTCTCCATTCTGTCACCTGATGGAGTTTTGGTTTCTTGCCACTGTTGCCTTGGCTTTTGGCTTGCTTAGTTGGGGACATTTAATATTCAACAATATTATTGATCTGCCTTAAGGTTGGACGATGACGCAATTTTCTTCTAGAAACAAACTTTGTTGTATTATTTTCATGTTATCACTGTGAAGCTGCTTTGATACAATCTGTATTGTAAAAAGCGCTATATAAATAAAGGTGACTTGACTTGACTTGTAGTTATAATTTGGATATAAATAAGGATAATTGTAGAATGTAGTTGATTCCAATACAAGTCATTATGACTACGACATGAAGATACAGATTCAATTATTTTTCACCGGAGGTGCTAAAGCCCTATTGTTTTTGACATGTTCACTTTTACTATTTTTATGAATACATAATTTTTTTAGGCCTTTGCCATGCTCGAACATCAGACCTGCAAAAAATTTAAAAGTTATGTGGAGCTTAGTCTTGGGCATGGTCGAGGGGCTTTATAGCACCCCCCCCAAATGCAGGCTGTGGGGTATTTGTTTGTGGTGAAGTTTCTCAAATGGTCACTGATGACATTATAGAGAGGACAAATGGTGCGTTCAAGTCCTCCTTGGAAGTTCGTACTTACGAGGTGCGAAGTCGTGTTTACGACGGCAGGTGTGTTCAAGTCACTTTCGTCTGAGTAAGATGGCGGTGTACTTTCTCTTAATTAATTACACAAAAATACAGCAAGGTTCTTAAACTCTAGTACTAGAAAATGAAGAACAAAGAAATATGAATCAGGTGTACTTTTTTTATGTTTTTATTTAATTTATGAAGCCACTGCAAACTTTATCGTTACATAACACATTGTTATATTATAATGCCATCATATTCTGTGCAAGCAATTAACTTACTTCGCTGTACATAGAAAAGCCTGACAATATCACTGCTAAATACCTTTAAGTATTGTGGTATTCCGCCATTTTTCTCACTGACACGCCCCCAACTCGTAAAGGTCGGGGCTTAAAGAAAATCCTGAGCTTCCCACTCGTATTTATGACATTGTAGTGGCGTTCAACTCGTAAATACGTTCTTTACAAGGTGACTTGAAAACCAAAAGTTTACTTGGTTTTATCTGACTCCTCCCAACAGAAAGTCAGCCATCTTAGTTGGAATCCGCGATTTTTACATTTTACAAAAATCTAAAAACTTAGAAAACTTGCATGTAAATTATGTTGTTTAAACATACTAGGTACATACTAGTTTTGAGTTATTTTAGTAGTTAAGTTTATTTTTTAGTTCAATAACAAAAATAACTAAACTTCAAACAATGCTTTTCTTGAGCACAATTTCAATCAATTTTAAATGTTTAGTTGTTGTTTGATTCCAAAAGAGTAGCACATGGATAAAATGAATAAAAGAAAAGAATATTGAAAGGTTATTCAGAATGTATCAATATTCTTGATAAAAGCTTTGACAGGTTAACAAGTTTTTTTTGTTTTGTTTTTTTGCATGGGATGAAACAGGGTCTGGTACACTGGCCTGACAAACACAGAAAGTCTAGTTTCTAAATATTTTACATTGGTGAATTGGCAAAAAACTGTTTAATTGGTGTTCATTTATTTAAAAATACAGAATATGAATATATATATATATGAATATATATATGAATATATATATATATATCATACTCTTGGCTTTGTAGATCAGTTATCATTGTTGGGTGTTATAAATCAGGATGTCTGTTTGAGATCATCTGAAAATCTGACCTGATTTAGTTGAACCGATCATGTTGGTCTATAGAAATGCACTAATTTCTCAAGACAATCAACCTTTAAA
This sequence comes from Tiaroga cobitis, assembly GCA_030578255.1. Taxonomy (NCBI): domain Eukaryota; kingdom Metazoa; phylum Chordata; class Actinopteri; order Cypriniformes; family Leuciscidae; genus Tiaroga; species Tiaroga cobitis. The sequence goes on along the minus strand of CM060598.1, from coordinate 47,576,608 downwards.
ATTAAAACATGTATCTCATCCTCACACAGGATATACCCAAGCCCTTACCCAAACAAGAAACTCAAAAAATAAACATTTAATTTTGCTATTGCTAAAACAGTATTACTGCAATTACTAAAACAATTTTGTTCATACTTTAATTCAGCAACATTGTTTTACTAATGTTTCCTGATGATTGTTATTGTGTTCTAAACAAGGTAGTTCCACTTTATGGTGGGTGCTCAGAAATGATGCTTTCAAGCCTGAAAATACCAGTCATAATATTCATTTAAAAAAAAGCCTCTCAAGTCATGGCTTAATGAACATATTTGTCTCTTCATATAATAAAATAGGAGATGTGGACCACAATTAAGTACTAGTCAAGTAGTATGAATTAATTGGATCTTTTAATATATAGGACAAGCAGAACATAACTTTAGTCACTTTTTTTTTTTAATTTGAAAATCGTGCCCTTGTTGATCCGTCAGTCCCATTCCTCCTCGTCTCTGTCCTGGTTGTCCTCCCACTGAGGTTCACGAAACTGGATGTTAGCCAACATGTCCCTCATGGCCACCATTAGTCTATTCACTTCCTGGTTCAATTCATGGCCGGCACGGGCAACTTCCTGTCTGTCTTCAGGCCTCTGAACATGGAAAAAAATCATTAGCAGATGCAAACCATACTTTTCCTTTTTCACATAACTTATGAAGCTGATCATGGTAGTATGGCATAAAAAAGCATAGCTTGCATAGCCAGAGGCAAAAGGAATTCAAAGACTACATGACTTGACAATAACTGAAGGTATTTTAGTGTTAGAAATAATGGGCTGTTTGTTGTAGTCCTTGATAGGATTTCTTAGGATAGTAGAACACACACACAACTCTAAAAAACACACCTATATATTCTTCTAGCATGTGTCACTAGAAGACTATATTTTCTCAAACACACATTAACTCAGCATGAAAACAATTTTTCAGGATACTGTATTTTAAAATTATTGCACATGCACTTGTGGAACAGTCCTTATGACGGTTTACAGGTGGCAGGCAATTATGTTCACAGTTACAATAGCTTTGGACACTAAAGAGACCTTCCACTGACTCCGAAAAACACCAAAAGAAAGATGTCCAGGGTGAACATGCCATAGGCCTGCTGCTGGGAGGCCTGAGGACTGCAGATATGGCCAGAGCAATAAACTGCAACGTCTGTTATGTAAGACACCTAAGACAGTGCTATAGGGAGACCGAAAGGACAGCTGATCATCCCTGCAGTGGCCAAAATCAACTCGTTACAAATATGGTAGGAATATCATTTCTACCAATAAAGATTGCTTTGTAAATAATCATGATTTATCTCTTCCTGATTTGTCTCAACTCCTCAGAATATCAGATTGCACAAAAAAAAAAAAACTTGGTTGCAACAGAAACTATGGACTCTCACTTTTGTAGCACTTTAGATATAGTTGCTCCTTAACGCTTAAAGAAGATTAAAGAAAACAGTCCGACAGTATATAACGAGCACACGTTCTCTCAAGAGAGCAGCCCGGAAAATCCGTCCTTTGGATAAGACGTTAAACCGAGGTCCTGACTCTCTCTGGTCATTAAAAATCCCAGGATGTCCTTCAAAAAAGAGTAGGGGTAAAACCCCAGCATCCTGGCCAAATTTGCCCCTTTGCCTCTGTCCATCATGGCCTCCTAATCATCCCCATATATACTAATTGTCTTCATTGTTCGGTCTCCTCTCCATCAATAAGCTGGTGTGTGGTGGGCGTTCTGGCGCAATATGGCTGCCGTCACATCATCCAAGTGGATGCTGCCCATTGGTGGGCTTTGAGTACCCAGAAAAGCGCTATATAAATGTAACAAATTATTATTATTATTATTATTATTAAAATGGAGCGCAGTTGAAAGGAAAGTATTTCTAATGATTTTTTTTTTAAACTGCTCGAGCTGCTTACTTTTTACTCTTTTGAAAGAAAACATAACCACAGGTATTTATTTGATACAGTGGCTGAAGTAACAAAAAAAGCATCAACAGATGCATACATTTCCCAACAGCATAGCAGTAATGTCAGTTTGTCTATGAAGCATTGCAAGATCGGACTCCTGAGTATATAAAGGACATGTTAATCCCTTACCAGTCTCAACGTCATCTACGCTTGTCTCAGAACATGCTCCTAACCGTCCCACGGTCTCGCTTAAGGCATAGTGGAGAGAAGATCACGCCTTTTCTGTTGCAGCTCCTGCACTTTGGAATTGTCACGGTGTGGGTTTTGTGTTTTGTTCCTTGTTTTTGTCTGTCATGTGTTTCCCTGTCTTTTCATGTTCAGCTGTTCCCCGTTTTGTTGATTAGTTTCCCCCATGTGTTTCTGATTAGCCACACCCCCTTGTTATCTTGTTTAACTTGTTTGCCTGTGTATTTATACCCTTGTTCTTCAGTTGGTGTTTGTCGGTCGTTGTTTAATGTTGCTTGTGTTCCTACTTCTGAGTACCTTGTTCTTAGTTTACCTTGGATTACCTGTTTGTTGCATTATTAACCCTCTGGGGTCGGAAATCACGCCGGCGTGATCTGCTCACTTTTTTTCTTATACGTAAGATCAAAATCAACAAAGTATTTTGAGTTTGTTTTGCACTGATAAGTTTTACACATCAGTCAATACTGTTACTGTTCGTTACCGTCTTCTCTTTTGTGTGTACACTCTTATTAACATCAAAACCTTGTGTTTTTGTAAAATAAATAAAATAAACAGGGTGCGCTTTCAGCTCACTCTGTCTCCGCAAAAATCTTTCTGAAACGCGTCCGAAAAATGAACTGTAACTCAGTAAATACTTGTCACAGAGACACGAAAGATTTCTCTTTATGAAGCTGAAATTCTCTTCTTTTAAAAGAAGTAATTTATATAAAAAAGCAACTATTCTCAGTTGATGTAATCTGTATGAAAAGAGAGAGATGTCGGTCTTTTTCCTTTCACCTAACTATAGCGTATGGCGTGTTAATGTGACCACGCCCACTGAGAGCGCGCGCTATTCAAACGTTAATGTTGAGGCAAGCCATGAAAACGCCCACATCAGAACGCCCTAACCTTTATCTCGTCTTGCTGAGCAGTGAGGAATAATTCCTGGAAAAGTTAACTCAGTTACCTGTTTCATTTCGAGGAGCACGGATTCAGCTGATGTAGTAAGTCATTTATTCTTAAGTGCTTTGTTCTAATCGCGTTATTGAATAGTGTCTGTAAACTGCACAAAGACTGTTTAAATATTAAATGCATGTCTGTGTGCGAATGAATGGACGAATTCACAGACGCGCGCGCACTGTGCGTTCATTCACTCTCGCTCCAACATTAGTAAGACTACTGAGATTTGTTCTAATCGCGATATAGAATAGTATCTGTAAAATCAAAAAGACTGTTTAAATATGAATCGGGTGTCTGGGTGTGTGAACGAACGAACGCACAGATGCATAGCCTACTGTTACAGACGAAATAGATTCGAAAGTTTTTACGATAAAATAGACATCAAATAAGCTTTAGTTAGACAGTTTCTGCTCATATGTTAAATATATAGTATGTTTTATAAACTAATCAACTGTTATCCAATGCAAGCTTATAATACTTTATATGGAAAAATAATTTTGTTTCCAACTCTAAACAATGACCCATATAACCTATTTGACCAGGATTTGTTTCCAGGTATGACTAAAAATGGATTTTTGACTTTCATTTATATTTTGATTATATATATATATATATATATATATATATATGTATGTATATGCATGTTGTCCTTTCAATTTTTCCTTGTGTGACACCTGAATGAAAGGCTCATTATTATGCGGGTCAGGTGAGAATCACCTAATTATTCATGATGGGGTTTGGACTGTTCACGCCCATTCGCATATTGCCTCGGCAAACAAAAAAAATGTTTTTCACAATAAAACCCAATTCACAGTTTTATGTGAATGATAAGGCAGGATGTTTTTCAGATCATTTTGAAGAAAAAACACTAGGCAACAACATCCATTAGTCAAAAGTAATGTGGACACATATTTATTATTATTGTTATTATTATTATTATTGTAGCCCTGTTTGTGCTAAATATAGTGTAATTTCACCTGTGCCATTAATATGTTTATAAGCAACTGAGAAAAACACAAATGTCACAGCATGTCAGAACATCTCAAGGACCCCAAAAACACCTTAGACCCCAGAGGATATTAAAGTGCTTGCATTTGGATTCACTCTCTGCTTCATCCTTGCTGCAACGTAACAGAACGACCGACCAATATGAATCCAGCAGCATAGATTATGTCTCTCCATCAGGGAGATGGGCCCATAGAGGAGTACGTAAAAAAATGTATTGAACTGGCAAACGTAACGTCTATGGATTCTCAGTGCCTCATGATATTTTTTAGAGGGGGACTATCTGAGCCACTCAGTTATTTCATGCCCTTGCATGATCCTCGTGGAACTTTAGAGGAGTATCTTGACCTGGCCCTTGTGTTGAGCGGCTCAACTTTTACTGTGGGTTTGGTGGAGGAGGAGCTCCGCAACCCCACAGAACCCGAGTCAGAGACCGTCCAGCCAGAGCTTCACGTCAGCCACGTCCAGTCAGAGCTTCACGTCAGCCACGTCCAGTCAGAGCTTCACGTCAGCCACGTCCAGCCAGAGCTTCACGTCAGCCACGTCCAGCCAGAGCTTCACGTCAGCCACGTCCAGCCAGAGCTTCACGTCAGCCACGTCCAGCCAGAGCTTCACGTCAGCCACGTCCAGCCAGAGCTTCACGTCAGCCACGTCCAGCCAGAGCTTCACGTCAGCCACGTCCAGCCAGAGCTTCACGTCAGCCACGTCCAGCCAGAGCTTCACGTCAGCCACGTCCAGCCAGAGCTTCACGTCAACCACGTGCAGCCAGAGCTTCACGTCAACCACGTCCAGCCAGAGCTTCACCTCAACCACGTCCAGCCAGAGCTTCACATCAGCCACGTCCAGCCAGAGACTGTCCACGTCACTTCTGCCGAGCCAGAGACTGTCCACGTCACTTCTGCCGAGCCAGAGACGCTTCACGTCACTTCTGCCGAGCCAGAGACGCTTCACGTCACTTCTGCCGAGCCAGAGACGCTTCACGTCACTTCTGCCGAGCCAGAGACGCTTCACATCATTTCTGCCGAGCCAGAGACGCATCACGTCACCTCTGCCGAGCCAGAGACGCTTCACGTCACTTCTGCCGAGCCAGAGACTGTTCACGTCACTGCCTCCGAGCCAGTGTCTACGGACAAGATGGCCGAACCAGAGACTGTTCATATCACTTCCTCCGAGCCAGTGTCTACGGACAAGATGGCTGAACCAGAGACTGTTCACATCACTTCTGCTGATCCAGAAACTGTTCACGTCACTTCCTCCGAGCCAGCGTCTACGGACAAGATGGCCGCCTACGAGCCAGCGTCTACGGACAAGATGGCCGCCTACGAGCCAGCGTCTACGGACAAGATGGCCGCCTACGAGCCAGCGTCTACGGACAAGATGGCCGCCTCCGAGCCAGCGTCTACGGACAAGATGGCCGCCTCCGAGCCAGCGTCTACGGACAAGATGGCCGCCTCCGAGCCAGTGTCTACGGACAAGATGGCCGCCTCCGAGCCAGTGTCTACGGACAAGATGGCCGCCTCCGAACCAGTGTCTACGGACAAGATGGCCGCCTCCGAGCCAGTGTCTACGGACAAGATGGCCGCCTCCGAGCCCGAGTCTGTTCCTGTTCCCGAGCCTGTTCCTGTTCCCGAGCCAGTGTGTGTGTTGTCTGTTCCCGAGCCAGTGTGTGTGTTGTCTGTTCCTGAGCCAGTGTTTGTGTTGTCTGTTCCTGAGCCAGTGTTTGTGTTGTCTGTTCCTGAGCCCGAACCAGGGTGTGTGTTATCTGTTCCCGAGCCAGTGTGTGTTTTGTCTGTTCCAGAGCCAGTGTGTGTGTTGTCTGTTCCTGAGCCCGAGTCTGTTCCTGTTCCCGAGCCCGAGTCTGTTCCTGTTCCCGAGCCAGTGTGTGTGTTGTCTGTTCCCGAGCCAGTGTGTGTGTTGTCTGTTCCTGAGCCCGAACCAGGGTGTGTGTTGTCTGTTCCCGAGCCAGTGTGTGTTTTGTCTGTTCCCGAGCCAGTGTGTGTTTTGTCTGTTCCCGAGCCAGTGTGCGTGTTGTCTGTTCCTGAGCCCGAGCCAGTGTGCGTGTCGTCTGTTCCCGAGCCAGTGTGTGTCATCTGTTCCCGAGCCAGTGTGTGTGTCGTCTGTTCCCGAGCCAGTGTGTGTGTCGTCTGTTCCCGAGCCAGTGTGTGTGTCGTCTGTTCCCGAGCCAGTGTGTGTGTCGTCTGTTCCTGAGCCCGAACCAGTGTGTGTTTTGTCTGTTCCCAAGCCAGTGTGTGTTTTGTCTGTTCCCGAGCCAGTGTGTGTTGTCTGTTCCTGAGCCCGAGCCAGTGTGTGTTGTCTGTTCCTGAGCCCGAGCCAGTGTGTGTGTCGTTTGTTCCCGAGCCAGTGTGTGTGTAATCTGTTCCCGAGCCAGTGTGTGTGTCGTCTGTTCCCAAGCCAGTGTGTGTGTCGTCTGTTCCCGAGCCAGTGTGTGTGTAGTCTGTTCCCGAGCCAGTGTGTGTGTCGTCTGTTCCCGAGCCAGTGTGTGTGTCGTCTGTTCCCGAGCCAGTGTGTGTGTCGTCTGTTCCCGAGCCAGTGTGTGTGTGTCTGCTGTTCCTGAGCCGGTGTCTGCTGTTCCTGAGCCGGTGTCTGCTGTTCCTGAGCCGGTGTCTGCTGTTCCTGAGCCGGTGTCTGCTGTTCCTGAGCCGGTGTCTGCTGTTCCTGAGCCGGTGTCTGCTGTTCCTGAGCCGGTGTCTGCTGTTCCTGAGCCGGTGTCTGCTGTTCCTGAGCCGGTGTCTGCTGTTCCTGAGCCGGTGTCTGCTGTTCCTGAGCCGGTGTCTGCTGTTCCTGAGCCGGTGTCTGCTGTTCCTGAGCCGGTGTCTGCTGTTCCTGAGCCGGTGTTTGCTGTTCCTGAGCCGGGGTCGCCCGAAGGGTCTTCACCGCCGTGGCCGCCCGAAGGGTATTCACCGCCGTGGCCGCCCGAAGTGTCTTCACCTCCGTGGCCGCCCGAGGGGTCTTCACTGCCATGGTCGCCCGAAGGGTCTTCACCGCCCTGGCCACCCGAGGGGTCATCTCCACCCTGGCCGTCCGAGGGGTCGTCTCCGCCCTGGTCGCCCGATGGATTGTCATTGGCCTGGTCGCCTGCACAGCCTGCTTCACCCACGGTCCAGGTCCGCCCTCACTCCATGACCCAAGTCGGTCCCCTGCACGAACCTGGCCCTCCGTCCCTCCCCCAAGACCGCCTCCACTTCACCACCCTCCTGAACTTTAGTGTTTTCGTTTCAAGGGGCGTCAGGAGCCGCCCATAAGGGAGGGGGAGGGGGGGGGGGGGGCAGCAATGTCACGGTGTGGGTTTTGTGTTTTGTTCTTTGTTTTTGTCTGTCATGTGTTTCCCTGTCTTTTCATGTTCAGCTGTTCCCCGTTTTGTTGATTAGTTTCCCCCATGTGTTTCTGATTAGCCACGCCCCCTTGTTATCGTGTTTAACTTGTTTGCCTGTGTATTTATACCCTTGTTCTTCAGTTGGTGTTTGTCGGTCGTTGTTTAATGTTGCTTGTGTTCCTAGTTCTGAGTACCTTGTTCTTAGTTTACCCTGGATTACCTGTTTGTTGGATTATTAAAGTGCTTGCATTTGGATTCACTCTGGATTACCTGTTTGTTGGATTATTAAAGTGCTTGCATTTGGATTCACTCTCTGCTTCATCCTTGCTGCAACGTAACAGGAATGTGTTGCCATTACCTTTAAAACCCTTGTCAAGCATGGATATTTTTAAAAAGGACTTATTTTATCAAGCTTTTGGCGTTTAATTAGGTCTGAGAACTGTGAGTGATTGGTTGTATGATTTTCTTTATGTCATGTTTTGATGTTATTTTATGTTTCTATGTATTTTAGAGTTATTTACCATTTATGGACAAGACTTTGGTCCATTCTAATGGTTTTGAAAGTGCTTTATAAATAAAAGTTGAGTTGAGTAATGTCTTTATACATTTCTTAACTTACAAGATCGATAAAATCAGAGAGGAAATTATAACCATGCAACTGCCTGCTACCATATCGCATCAGACTGCTCACTACAGACCCCCGAGGAACAATTCCATTTGCTATACTGTAGAAGAAGAATTGTCCAAACTTGTTAAATCATCTAAATCAGGAGTCCATGATTTTCAGGGCAAGGGCCCCTTAGGCGATAGAGACATGGAGCAGGGACCCCAATACAAAATGTGACAAACAGAGCTATATATTAAGCATATAGCCTTTGATATTAATAGAGACAAGGAGCAGGGACCCCGATACAAACTGTGTCAAACAGAGCTACATATTAATCATATAGCCTTTGATATTAATAGAAACCAACCACTTTATAATAGTTATAATATATTAAGACAGTAGATTAGAACTATGCACATTATTGTTGTTGCACATGCACCATTGTCTGTATATCTTTTCATTGTTAAAATTGAGATTTATGCATCATAACAAGCATACATGATGCGATTAAAAAATAAATCACAATTACATAGTTGATATTAAAAATGGGATGAATGGTAATCTCCTACTACTAAATTATTAACAAAGCAGCGGTTTTATTTATTGGACCAAAAACTTTGGCACGTAATAACATAGAATACTAATATTTGATGGCTGCTGTCAAGTCTATGACTTAAATTAGGAACATGGATGTGTCATTTGATAGTGACATTCCTAACATTTGTAAAATTGCATTTTTCCATTTTATAAATATCTCTAAATTAGACACATGCTCTCAATGTCAAATGCAGAAGTTAATTAATGAATTTATGACCTTAAAACTAGATTATTGTAAGGCTTTACTGAGTGGTTGCCCTGCACGCTTAATAAACAAACTCCACCTTTCTTGTCCTGTTTGGGAGGCAGAAACACTCGTCAGCTTAAATCTAGATTAACCCTCTGGGAAGAATGGGAAAGAAAGGTGATTTAAGCAATTTTGATCTCAATTTTGAGCCCATTGTTGTTGGTGCCAGACGGGCCGGTCTGAGTATTTCACAATCTGCTCAGTTACTGGGATTTTCACACACAACCATTTCTAGGGTTTACAAAGAATGGTGTGAAAAGGGAAAAACATCCAGTATGCGGCAGTTCTGTGGGCGAAAATGCCTTGTTGATGCTAGATGTCAGAGGAGAATGGGCCGACTGATTCAAGCTGATAGAAGAGCAACTTTGACTGAAATAACCACTCGTTACAACCGAGGTATGCAGCAAAGCATTTGTGAAGCCACAACACGCACAACCTTGAGGCGGATGGGCTACAACAGCAGAAGACCCCACCGGGTACCACTCATCTCCACTACAAATAGGAAAAAGAGGCTACAATTTGCAAGAGCTCACCAAAATTGGACAGTTGAAGACTGGAAAAATGTTGCTTGGTCTGATGAGTCTCAATTTCTGTTGAGACATTCAGATGGTAGAGTCAGAATTTGGTGTAAACAGAATGAGAACATGGATCCATCATGCCTTGTTACCACTGTGCAGGCTGGTGGTGGTGGTGTAATGGTGTGGGGGATGTTTTATTGGCACACTTTAGGCCCCTTAGTGCCAATTGGGCATCGTTTAAATGCCACGGCCTACCTGAGCATTGTTTCTGACCTTGTCCATCCCTGTATGGCCACCATGTACCCATCCTCTGATGGCTACTTCCAGCAGGATAATGCACCATGTCACAAAGCTCGAATCATTTCAAATTGGTTTCTTGAACATGACAATGAGTTCACTGTACTAAAATGGCTCCCACAGTCACCAGATCTCAACCCAATAGAGCATCTTTGGGATGTGGTGGAATGGGAGCTTCGTGCCCTGGATGTGCATCCCACAAATCTCCATCAACTGCAAGATGCGATCCTATCAATATGGGCCAACATTTCTAAAGAATGCTTTCAGCACCTTGTTGAATCAATGCCACGTAGAATTAAAGCAGTTCTGAAGGTGAAAGGGGGTCAAACACAGTATTAGTATGGTGTTCCTAATAATCCTTTAGGTGAGTGTATATATATAATCCAAATATAAATGAAAGTCAAAAGGGCCTGTGACGGAGGAAGACACCAGCTTCAAGAACCTTTTCCTCCGAAACCAGTTAGTCACCATTTAGGCAGTACGGCCTGCCCCCACGCAATGCCCACTCAACAACGGCGTGACCTGATGCAGAAGGCCTCTAACACACAAGGCCTCCTCAGAAAGGGTTCCTAATACCCCATTGACTTTGAACTGCAAAAACCAGAAGGCACACAGCATGACCACAATGCAAGACTCTTCTACAAAGTTCCTAGTCAGCATTGGACATAACATTTTTTAGGTAGATGAAAATGTGTGTTCAAAGAGAAGCAAGATTCCGCATTAGTAAAATTAGAATTTTACTGATTTAAAGGGATACTTCACCTCTGGAAAGATGAATGTGTATTTAAAATGGGTCATTTATGTAGAAGAAATGTGAAATTAGTTTTGAATTTGGAGCTTTCTAGACTGAGAAAAGCCAGAAAATTTATTTTTGGCTTATGTGGATGAAAGATGATAACTCCCAGAATGCACTTGCTTCGCTGCCCTAGGAGGCCACGCCTACCGGTAACAGAGCGCAGTAGTTAAACAACAAGTCTAGGGTACTAGTGAGTCTCCATGATGAGTCTGCCCGAAAATGTGTTTCGAGATCGCCCAAAATGTCCGGGATTCGGCTTTTGCGTTCTACAGTCGCCATTCAATATGTTTACTGTGGCGAGCAGGATGAGGCTAGGGCCGCGGGATTACCAATGAGCGACACCTGTGAGACGCACTGGTCTCGTATCTATCACGGAGGAGCGGGAATTTTCTTAGCAATGTTAAAACGCACATCAACCGATCACTTGTTTAGCGTTCATGTAAACACTACATTCAGATTCACCAATCGGAATGAATTCAGTTAGATTGAAACAAAATGTGTGCATGTAAACAATGAATGGCGACTGCAGAAAGCAAAAGCTGAATCCCGGACATTGATGCCCGGACATGTCTGGGAAAAAGAGGACGGTAACCCCTACTACTCACCTTTCTCCACAGAACAAGAGCCTGCTAGCTTAGCTTCCAAAAAAAGATGGCTGACACTATGTGTACATTCTGTGAGTGAGATCCCACCCTCTATGGCCGGGTTGAAAACATGCGGAACAGCCCCTACTACTCACTGTAGTCTTTAGCCTCTGGTCAAAAAATTACGCAAAATGACGATTTTTGCGTCATCGGAGGATTTTTTCCAGACAAAAAATATATAAATCTCTCATCTCAGGGGGATATGAGGGTGGAAAGCATGGTAATTCGAAAATACTACAGGTTTTCAAATAATACAAAGCTTAATGCTAAATCCTGAAGTATCCCTTTAAAGAAAATATTGGATGGATGTGTAAGCCTCACGTCAACAGACTATTCATGGCTCTTTTGAAACATACAGACATTTGCCACATGCTGGTTGAATTGGCACTGCTGCACATTAGTTTCCATGACAATGACTTGTTACAGGAAATACTAACTCCAAATAGGGCATACGTCACCCTGATACCAGATTGTAAGCAAACCACCTGAGCTGGGTAACATGACCAAGCGCCCCTTCGTTTAAACTACTGTTAACCTAAAAGTGTGCATTTGATCATTCCGATCCGAATAGGACACAACATGTGATACACATTTAGATCACATTTAAATGCAGATAAAACGATAGCTGGAATTGATATCTCTACTGTAGGTGAAAGAGCCTTAAGACATCTTAGCATATGTCCAAATGGAATCGGTATAAGGTTAATTCTGATTTTGGCAGAGACATCCTAATTTCAGCATTAAATGGATCATATAATGCCATTTTCATACAACTTAATTTGATTCTTTAGGGTCTAAATGAAAAGTTTGTAATATACTTTAATAAAAAATTCTCATTAGTATTGTAAGATAACACTAATTTTACCTGGTCAAACACAGCTCTGTTTTCAGCACGCCGTTTCAGTGCATATGCCTTTAAATGATAATGTGCTTCGCTCACTCAGCCCCTCTGTCCTGCGGGCGTTTAGACACAACGCACGTGGAGTGTTGCCTTGACAACAGTCGAGGGTACATTTTGTAGAGAGAATGCCAGCGGGAGTCTCTGAGGACACATCTGTGCAACCGGATCAGTTTGAACCGGAGTCGGACCCGGAACAAGATGACGGCCGCAAAGAAGTTCGACAAGGCTTGAACAGGACGTTTCTAAATGGTTGGTTAACATAATGTCTTTATGTACTGGCTGGGTAGAGTAACATAGTGAGATGTATGAACGCTATGTGTTTACTGATGTATACGTACTCAGTTTGTAATAACACAATAACCATAACACGTTGTTCATTATAAACGTGGGATTATGAATTATATTGAGAACATCGTATAGAAAACATGCCGTAATGTACCCTGAGTGTAAACCTTAGCCGCATTCATCGTGCAAGCGGTTTGCAAACGATGAATATAAAACATAAAATTTTACACTCACTTCTCTGGAGGTGCAGCAGGGACATGAATAGTTGGTACCGATTCTCTTTTTCAGGAGCAGCTTCTTAGCAAAACCAGCTTTATACTGATCCTCGTTTATAAAGCATGGCTGGTGAGAAAAGATTCGCGAATCACGCAAACATGAAAGCATTGACGTTGCTTGTGGGAATATTCCCTTCGAAAACAAAACTCAGCCATTTTGTCTTCAGCGGTTCGGATTTAGGAACATCAAAATGACTGCTGTGTTCGTTATTACACCCAAGAACAGAACACCACAATCGCTTAGACGCCATTCTGCTCCAGCGTATCAACAATGACGGACTATGATGACAGCTCGCTCAGGACGTATCAGGACGTATCTGACGTTCACTGTGGTAGATCGATTGCTCCTGCCTGATCGCTGATCGATTGCTCCTGTCTGCCTCGCTGCCTGCTGTGTGTTTGTTTGCTTCGAGGCTGTAAGCTTCGCCTGAGCCTCGTATTTCTTTATGTTTTGAGCCATCATTTACTATCTAGTTGTTTATACTACTAAATACAGCTTAACCAACATCTCAGATTAACCTTACATCTCTAGCTTCCGTTATTCTTAACACAGCACGCTAGTAACTCGCTAACGTTAGCCTGCTAACGCGCCACCCGTGCGCTCATTTATTTATTTATTTTCTCTCGCGCACCCGCGCCTTTGAGTTCATAAAGTCCAGGTAAGTAAGAATCAGTCAACAAACACGGTGAGTAATGTCTTCTTGTCCTGTTATTGTCACCTGTGTCACATGTCATATGTTTAGTATAGCCTTCTCCGATGGCAATATAGGATTTATATGTGATAAATGCAAGGAGACAGTCAGGCTGACGGAGAAGATTTCAGAACTAGAGACACGCATCCAAACTTTAATTGAGGATGGTAAGAATGCTAGATCTTTAGATAGTGTTTTGGATGCGCCTAGCATAGTGAACTCTTTACATGATTCGGTTCCGGCTGAAGTAGAGCCCGTGCAGCAGGGCAGATGGGTGACCGTGAGAGATCGTTCTAGTCGTGGATCAAAGAACCACTCTTCCGTTCCGATTCCCATAACAAACCGATTTGCCCCACTCAGTGAAACACCCACTGAGAATTCTGTTGATTGTGCCCTGGTAATTGGTGATTCGATCACACGGAACGTGAAAATAGAGACACCAGCCACCATAGTCACATGTTTGCCGGGAGCCAGAGCGCCTGACATCAAAGCAAATTTAAAAGTGCTGGCTAATGCTAATCGTAAATTCTCTAAGATCATTATTCATGTCGGCACTAATGATGTTCGACTCCGCCAGTCGGAGATCACCAAAATTAATATTAAAGAGGTGTGTGAACTCGCAAGTACGATGTCAGGCACTGTAATTTACTCTGGCCCCCTTCCTGTACGCAGGAGTGATGAGATAGTTAGCCGATTGGCCTCACTGAACGGTTGGCTGTCGAAGTGGTGTCCGCAGAATAATATAAAATTCATAGACAATTGGAAAAGTTTTTGGGGCAAGCCTGATCTGTTGAAAAGAGATGGTATCCATCCCTCCTGGGCTGGTGCTGCTCTTCTCTCTAGTAATTTGGCTCATAGTCTTAGAGATAAAACATGACAATCTGGGGCTCAGGTCAGGAAGCAGACAGACTGGCTAAACCGACCGTCTGCTAGCGGCCTCACGTCACCAAGGTCAGATAAATCCCATCACATAGAGTCTCTTTCACCTAGATGTCATCATATAGAGACTGTGTCTGTTCCCCGAATTTGGAACTCCAAAAAACGTCAGGTTAAAAATTTAATTGATGTTCAACAAATAAAAAACAGATATAATACAGATGAGCAAATGATAAAGCTTGGGTTGCTGAATATTCGATCCCTTACTTCAAAATCTCTCATAGTTAATGATATGATTTCAGATTATAATCTTGATATGCTGTGTTTGACAGAAACCTGGCTAAAACCAAACGATTACATTATTTTAAATGAGTCAACCCCACAAGATTACAGTTATAAACATGAACCTCGTCTGAAAGGCAAAGGGGGAGGTGTTGCTGTAATTTATAGTAATATTTTCAAAACCACTAAGAAATCTAGCTTTAAATATACTTCTTTTGAAGTATTGGTGCTTAATGTAAAAATATATAGTGTAAACGATAAATCACATTTGAGAATTATGCTGGCTACTGTATACAGGCCACCAGGGCACCATAAAGATTTTATCAAAGAATTTGCGGACTTCCTATCAGAATTAGTATTGGCTGCAGATAAAGTACTAATTGTTGGTGATTTTAATATACATGTAGATAATGAAAAAGATGCATTTGGATTGGCATTTAAAGACATTGTAAACTCAATTGGAGTTAGACAACACGTGTCAGGACCTACTCATCGTCGTAATCATACTCTAGATCTAATATTATCACATGGAATAGATGTTGATACCGTTGAAATTCTGCAGCAGAGCGATGACATCTCAGATCATTATCTAGTCTCATGTAAATTACATTTAGCCAAGGCTGCAAAGCCGACTCCGTGTTATAAATACGTTAGACCTATAACTTCTGCCACTAAAGATTGCTTTATCAATAATCTTCCTAATCAGTTTCATCATCTCAGCATCCCGGATAGCTCAGAAGAACTTGATATTGCAACAGAAACGTTTAACTCTCTCTTTTCCAGCACTTTAGACGCAGTTGCTCCGTTGCGCTTAAAGAAGATTAAAGAAAATAGCCCAACGCCGTGGTACAGCGAGCACACCCGGGCCCTTAAGAGAGCAGCCAGAAAAATGGAGCGCAACTGGAAGAAAACTAAACTAGAGGTATTTCGGATTTCATGGAAAGAGAGCTCGATTGCTTACAGAGAGGCTTTAAAAGCTGCTAGATCTGCTTATTTTTCAAACCTATTAGAAGAAAATAAACATAATCCAAGGTATTTATTTGAAACAGTGGCTAAACTAACGAAAAAGAAAGCTTCAAGCTCAGAAGTGTCCAAGCAACACAGCAGTGATGACTTTATGAACTTCTTCACTTATAAGATTGATAATATCAGGGACAAAATTATAACTATGCAACCGTCTACCACAGTATCGCATCAGGAAGTGCATTGTAGTCTCCCTGAGGAAAAATTTGATTCATTTGTTGCTATAGGAGAGGAAGAATTCTGCAAACTCGTTAATTCATCTAAATCGACAACTTGTATGTTAGATCCTATACCGACTAAGCTACTGAAAGAGATGTTTCCAGAGGTCATATATCCTCTTCTTAATATCATTAATTCATCTTTGTCTCTAGGATACGTACCAAAAACCTTTAAACTGGCTATGATAAAACCGCTTGTTAAAAAAACACAACTTGATCCTACAGAATTAGTCAATTACAGGCCGATCTCGAATCTGCCTTTTCTGTCAAAGATATTAGAAAAAGCAGTATCTTCACAACTGTGTTCCTTTCTAGAAAGAAATGATATCTGCGAGGATTTTCAGTCCGGATTTAGACCGTACCATAGCACTGAGACCGCTCTCATTAGAGTCACAAATGATTTGCTCTTATCATCCGATCGTGGTTGTATCTCTCTATTAGTGTTACTCGATCTTAGTGCTGCATTTGACACAATTGACCACAACATTCTTTTAAATAGACTAGAAAACTATGTGGGCATTAGTGGAATTGCACTAGCATGGTTTAAATCATACTTATCTGACCGTTATCAGTTTGTAGCAGTAAATTAAGAGATGTCTTATCGATCACAAGTTCAGTATGGCGTACCACAAGGCTCAGTACTAGGACCGCTGCTGTTCACTCTGTACATGCTACCATTAGGAGATATCATTAAGAAACATGGAGTTAGCTTTCACTGTTATGCCGATGATACTCAGCTGTATATTTCTTCAAAACCCAACGAAACTTACCAATTCACAAAATTAACGGAATGCATAGCTGATATAAAAAATTGGATGACTAGTAATTTCCTACTACTAAATTCTGAAAAGACAGAGATTCTAATTATTGGACAAAAAACTTCCACACGTAATAACCCAGAATACTGTCTAACACTTGATGGCTGCTCTGTCAAGTCTTCGTCGTCGGTTAGGAACCTGGGTGTGCTCTTTGAGACCAACCTTTCTTTTGAAAGCCACGTGTCTAGTATCTGTAAAACTGCATTTTTCCATCTTAAAAATATATCTAAAATACGCCATATGCTCTCATTGGGAAATGCGGAACAATTAGTCCATGCGTTCATGACCTCAAGGCTAGATTATTGTAATGCTCTACTGGGTGGTTGCCCTGCACGCTTAATAAATAAACTACAGCTAGTTCAAAACGCCGCAGCTCGAGTTCTTACCAGAACCAGGAAATATGACCATATTAGCCCGGTTCTGTCAACACTGCATTGGCTCCCTATTAAACATCGTATAAATTTTAAAATATTGTTGATTACCTACAAAGCACTAAATGGTTTAGCTCCGCAGTACTTGAGCGAGCTCTTAACGTATTATAGTCCTTCACTTCCATTGCGATCTCAAAATTCCGGTCAGTTGATAATACCTAGAATATCTAAATCGACTGCAGGCGGTAGATCCTTTTCCTATTTAGCACCAAAACTTTGGAACAGTCTTCCTACCATTGTCCGGGAAGCAGACACACTCTGTCAGTTCAAAGCTAGACTAAAAACACATCTCTTTGACCTAGCATACACATAACGCACTATAGACTTCTATAAATTCAATGTTAGGCTGCATAGATTAGGTCAGCCGGAACTGGGAACACTTCCGTTAAATCTTGATGTACTCGCTACATCATAAGAAGAATGGCATCTACGCTAATATTAGTGTCTTTGTTTATCCCGAGGTTTTCCCGCAGCCTGCCGGATCCAGGCCGTGTCCAGATCTGACGAAGGAGATCCGCCTGGACCCGATGACAATGCAGTGCTGAAGTATCCACTATCCTCTCCCTATGAAGGATCCCTTTCCCACTCTACAGATAAAGCGTTGTGAATTCCGGCTCGCGTACCCCGAAGTGATAAAATAAAACAAAATTCTGTATCAAAATTTATAGGCAAGAAAAGTAGTTTGTTTAGGCTGGGTTGTATGAATTATAAACCTGCGCACATATTTTAAAAAGCACATAACTATAGAATCAATTCTGAATGAGCATGTGAACGCCGTCAGCGTTAATCACAGGTTCGCGTTTAAAAGTCTGATCATTTCGACGGAGGTGAATCAATCAAAGTTAACTTTAGCTGGAAATAACATTATTCAAGAACCGCTATAATGCCAAAACAATCTGTTACCTTAAATTATATGTTTATCTCTGTAAAGCTGCTTTGAAACAATCCATTGTTAAAAGCGCTATATAAATGAAGATGACTTGACTTGACTTGACTTGAAACGCTGCTGTCAATCAACAACCGTGGGAGGGGCGTCCGACCGTGTGACGTCACACGGTCGAACGGCTCGATTTGAGGCAGGGGAGAACATAAGGAGATTAAAACAAAAACACTGGATAGATTTTTTTATCATTATATGATGGTTGTGTACAGGCACTGCCAACACACATTTCAGTACAATCAACTTGAAAAAGTGCATGTACCATTATATGACCCCTTTAAAGAGCAAGTCAGCTTGACAAAGGAATCTCATCTCAGCGGCATGTAATGATTTCCATTACACGAGCTGATTTGTACTCGGCTTTCGCCAAGATAAGCAACACTAAGCAACACAACGCTGCAGTGATGAAGTATTTGTGTATGATAACCCGGACGTAAGCATCACCTTCGTAAACTGGATAAAAACTTTCTTCTCAGCGTGATGACGTGTGATGTCCCTGACAAACCTCAACATTGTTACAGGCATGAAAACGGGTCAGGGGTGAAAAAGGTGAGAAGGATATAACCCCTCTAGGGGGGTCCGGGGGCATGCTCCCCCGTAAGAAAATTTTAAATATTCCATATATTAAAGCATCAATCTGATGCATTTTTAAAATGCATTTTTTTGCCAACCTGGGGAGAGCTGGAGAAACTTAACTTCAGCCATTAGTCAAAAATATTATGGCCTCCGTAGCGTTAGCTAATAACAATAATTTTTTTTTAAAAAGACCGATACCGATCCGTTACCAACGCAGTTTAAAAAAAAAAAAATCAAGTAGAATTTCTATAACTGTGTGTTGAACTGATAATCACTCTTTTGTGTGTTAAACACAATCTACTTAATACAGACAACTTCCTTATAAAGAAAAACAACAACAACAAAAAATATGATCATAAACTATGACAAAAATTATATTATAAACTAGATTAGTGGGTAACTCAGTAAAATTTAGTCTAGAAAAACAATAATTTTATAAAATCAGAACATTTAGTGAAAAAAAAAATATATTTAGTGGGGAACAAATAAGAGACAATAAGTGTAGCACTAAATCTGGTAAAACGTTACACATTGCTCTTTGTATTGTTGTAAAATACATTCATGAAAAACAAGATAAAAATCAAAAAAGATCAATTATTTTATAGTCTACTATAAAATTAAGAAAATATATATAGCACAAATGTATAGCACAGCTGTTTAATGAGGCAGCAACATATGATAGATAGGGCAGAACAGAACAAAAAATACTATTAATAATCTTTCATTGTGCAAAAGTATTATGATATGATTATGAAAGACTCCAATAGAGTGCTGCACACAGCGCTTATGCGCATCCCGAGCGCTGAATGATGCGCTTGAGGCTACACGAGTCAGCGCGCAGCTCTTCGAGTACGCAGTGAAAAGTTCAAAGCACAAAGGAAATACATATCGATGCAAAGTGTATTATACAGTATCTATCTATGCAATAGTTTATTGAGCCTTTTCTTTTAACAGTTTTAAATTTCAGTTACTGTGCGCGTGAAGAACAATGATAGTGCCCTCCAGTGTTGTGATCTAGACACGCGGTAAAGGAACATGATTGAGGTACTACAGGAAGATAGTCAATTTATGCGAAACCACAGAGCTTTATCTACAGATCAAGTATAATAGTATTAACATTTAATTATCTTGGAGAGAGTTCATCGTTGCCGAACGCGACGCGCTGTGCTGTTTGAATGCTGAATGACTGACGACGCGCGGTGCTGTTTGAATTCTGAATGGAGAATGACTGACGACGCACTGTTTGAACGCTGAATGGAGAATTACTGACAGCCGCAGCTGAGGGAAAAGTTTACGTGAACTTGAATTTAATGACTTAAATATTCATTTCTATCTCACATTATACTATAGTATGGCTTCATATATATTATACCCCCCCCCCCCCCCCCCCCTCCCCTCCCCCCTCCCCTCCCTCCAAACATTTTCTCATCGAATCTACACGATTCACGTAGGTCACCTATTTTGGTTTCAAAACGGCGAATTTTGCCGAAAGGTGAGTGATTTTCATGTCTGTTGTTAGAGATGTTGGGTTAGGGTTAGTTCACCAAAAAATGAAAATGATGTCCTTGTTTACTCACCCTCATGTCTGAAGATATTTTTAATGAGATCTGAGAGATTTCTGTCCCTCCTTTACAGTAAACTATGCTTCTACATCCATTTACGATTCTTTCCATATGGTGGTGTGACTTCCCCTTCTGTCCGGCATTAACGGCTGCAGTGTACTTGGCGCGTCAGCACACACGACGGCTGCAACTACAGTGTGGTCTCCCTAGTGGACCAGCACGACAACCGTCTGGATTGAGCAGAGTAGGGGACATCTCTAGGGTCTTCAAGTGGGCACTTTCCGTCCTCAGTGTTTCGTCGACTAGCCCACGACACCTCAAGAGGGCTCGACCGTGACTCTGGCGTCCCTGAGTCACCCCCCTCTGTCCCCCACTCAACTCAGCCCAGCTTACTGACCTCTACATCCCTCCTGCTGCTGAGACCTAACCACAAACCTAACCACAATCTCACCATCTCTCCGCAACCCAACCATACGCGCCAACCCGTTTGACTAAGGCTGTCGAGCCCCACTGGTGCGTTAATGCAGTTTCAGTGGCAACGGTTCCGTATGGCATACCACCTACCGCAAAACACAATATCTGCCCAATATTCACGCCCGTCATTCACGCAATATACACAGGAACATAATGACTGTAAATACTATACAACCACATCCGTCTCAACCACAGCCAGTTGCTGCTCCTTTCTGCTGCTTCAGATAAGTTCTTTACTGTGCGACGCAACTCTTGGCCACTGAATCCGACGTCTCTGAGGAACCGGGTTGTAGAGTGTGCCACAAAACCTCGACAACCCACTTCCACTGGATAAACCTAGACTCTCCATCCTCGCTGTTCTGCTTCAGTGGCCAGATGAGCATACCGCAGTTTCTTCCTCTCATATGCCTCATCTACCGCATCCTCCCATGGCACAGTTAACTCTATCAGTTGAACAATGCGTGCTGATCTAGACCACAAAACAATATCTGGTCGTAGGTTAGTGGTGGCAATCTCAGGTGGAAAAATAAGCCGTTGATCAAGATCAGCCAGCATCTTCCAGTCCTTAGCAGCTTCCAGTTGTCCTGGGAGAGAATTGGTGTTAACACCTTTTCTTGGTGGTTGCTCGCCTGGGCGGAGGAATATTGTCTTCTGCGTGTACTGTTTTGCTAGAACAGGCGGCAACTTATTGGTCATACTACGCTTGCCTTCCAATGCTAAAGCCAAACATCACAGTACTTGGTCATGGCGCCAAGTAAACCGACCTTGGCTAAGAGCCACCTTACATCCTGTCAAAATGTGCCTTAATGTGGCAGGTGATGAACACAAAGGACAAGAGGGATCCTCTCCTACCCAGAGGTTTAGGTTCTGCGGTGATGGGAGAACATCATATGTTGACCTAATAAGGAAACTGATCCTACTCTCTTCCATTGATCAAAGGTCTTCCCAGCCCATCTTGCGTTGTTCCACACTCTCCCATCTGATCCACTCTCCCTGCTTGGCCTGGGAAATGGCCTTTATACACCTCATCCTCTCCTCCTGCTTTCGCACCTCGTTGACTACCAGCTTCCTCCTTTGAGCTGGGCCTGCCTTGTGCCATTTAGGAGGAGCTAAACTGAGCCCAAAACCCCCACTTCCATGCTGTACCTGTCCCACGATATCACCAATTTGAAGGTCAGCCTTTGCCTCTACTACAGATTTCTTTGCTGACCACTTTCTACTAGTTTTTAAACTGTACCGGTATTTATTATTCTGCTTTGGTTGAAGAAATCCAAATGGCAGTATTGCTTAATCTGTTTCTGATGAAGAAATCTCAGTACAGTTATATATACGTAGACTTGGCTGACGCTCCCCTTTCGACAATGTAAAGGCCTTACAAATAATTGTTAGATTGATGCAATTCATCTAAATTTTAACTGCATCTACAAGCATAGCTACCTGGCGATCAAAACTGTGTTTCACTCGCTGAAAGGAATGTCAGTATTCATGCACGAGATGGACGTAACCAAGTATGCTTAGACAAGCTTTGACTTACAGCAAATCTATTTCCTTACTCTTTAAACAAGTACAAGAAGTTGTTTAAAGTAAAGAGAAGAGTTACATGAGTAAAATTTGCAAATGCCAAACCATATTTGCACTTAACTGAATGTAACATCAAGTTTTTATTTTATCTCGTTTAAACATGCATAACTCGTTTAACCCTCTGGGGTCTAAGGTGTTTTTGGGGTCCTTGAGATGTTTTGACATGCCCTGACATTTGTGCTTTTTTCAGTTGCTTATAAACATATTAAGGGCACAGGTGAAATTACACTCTATTTAGCACAAACAGAGCTACCATAATATGTGAGCAACATGTATGTACATGTTTGTATTTGAGAGAATATTGTTTATGCATGGTTATTGAAAAAACTAAAAATTAAAGTTTCTGAAATAAGGCCACAAAACACATACTAAATATGTGTCCACAAGACTTTTGATTAATGGATGTTGTCGCCTAGAGTTTTTGCTTAAAAATGATCTGAAAATCATCCTGCCTAATCATTCACATAAAACAATAGATTGTTTTAAATTGTGAAAAACATTTTTTATTTTTTTGGAAAGGCAATATGCGAATAACCGTGAATGGCCCAACCCCCTCATGAATAATTAGGTGGTTCTCACCTGAGAAGACAAAGATCAGCATAATGAGCCTTTCATTCAGATGTGTCACACAAGAAAGAATGCAAGGACAATATATATACATATATACACACACACACATATACATATATATATATATATATATATATATTTTAGGGCTGTCAAACGATTAAAATATTTAATCGCGATTAATCGCATTAATGTCATAGTTAACTCGCGATTAATCGCAATTATTTTTTATCTATTCTAAATGTCTCTTGATTTTCTTTTTGTCCCATTATTTTTTCTCATTTTAATGCTCTCAACATGGAAAAGTGGATCGGCTTGCTTTGTGCAAATGTTTTTTATTGAAAACAACATTGACATACACTGTGTTCAATTTCACACTAACATTCTCACTTGGAGCAAATAATCTCTCAATGTAACACTGTCCATTAATAAAAGGGTGAAAGGAATACTGACGAGGTCCTGATATTGACGAGGGGTCGGAGAATTCGCATCAGCTGTGTGTGTGTGTGTGTGTGTGTGTGTGTGTGTGTGTGCTTGGCCATCAAGTGGTATTTCAGACTGGACACGCTGCGATGATGATAGCACAGTTCACAATTCATATTTTCGAGATTCGAGACAATTCGAGATTTCTTTCAGAGATTCATATTTAAACAGTCTTTGTGCAGTTTACAGACACTATTCAATAACGCGATTAGAACAAAGTACTTAAGAATAAATAACTTATACATCAGCTGAATCCGTCAAAATGAAACTACCGGCAATTCTGAGGTAACTTTTCCAGGATTATTACGATAGTATTATTCCTCACAGCGCAGCAAGACGAGGTAAAGTACAAGATTCTTATTAAACTGGATGTTTTATCCAGCTGATGTGGGCATTTTCATGGCTTGCCTCAACATTTGCGCTTGAATAGCGTGTGCTCTCAGTGGGCGTGGTCACATTAACACGTAATACGCTATAATCAGCTGAAAGGAAAAAGACTGACATCGCTCTCTTTTCATACAGATTACATAAACTGAGAATATTTGTTTTTTATATAAATGACTTCATTTAAAAGAAGAGAATTTCAGCTTCATAACGAAAAATCTTTCGTGCCTGTCAAGGTTATTATAGTTTTGCATTTTTCATTAGTTTTTATTTTTATTTAGTTTTGACTTTTTGTTTTCAAATTCAGTTTAGTTTTGATTAGTTTTTAAAGTGGGTTTGCTAGTTTAGTTTAGTTTTTTGAAAATGCTTAGTTTTAGTTTAGCTTTTATTAGTTTTAGTGTTAGTTTTAGTCTTTTTTTTGTAATTTGGGTTATTTGTCAGGGGCAAGATTCAAAAAGGTCTGAAAAAAGCATTGTGTAATAATAACTCAACAAAAACAGACAATTTTAGAAAATGTATTCAACAATAAAACCAGTAGCTACATAAAATGTACATATGGGCACAAATATGTAAACCGTCTACACAAGACTCCGCAGTAAGTGCAAAATGTGTAAGTGACGTGTGCCAGGAAAAAAACCTAAATAGCCAACAGACTAAAGAAGACACATGAACAGCATGTATTCAACACATTTTTGAGCCACACAAGACATTGCTGTCAGAGTGTCAGGAGCTCAATCTCTTCACCTCTTACAAAATCCACACATCTTCTATACAAAATTCACACCTGTAGCGACGAGTTTGTTTTGGGGAATTATTAACTCAAATGGGGGTAATATTCATAAAATAATGAATATGTATTATCTAGGGGTGTGACGGTTATTATATAACCGTGAGACCGACGGTTATAGTTGAACACCGTCATTAGAACTCTATAACCGCCAAAACCGTGTTATTAAAATATTTTTCATAGAGAATGTTTAAATACTAATATCAGCTTACGAGGGAAACGGAGGCGGAGTTAGTGGTGGTGCTTCTGCTGGAGAGGATTCGGGAGAAATCTCTGCCCCATCAGAGCACGCGCTGACACGGAGTAAAGCCTTGATTATACACGACGCGTCCGTTTCTTTTACTGTCTATGGTCCGCACGAGCGCGAAGGTGCGCGCGGCAAAAATGACGCGTTGGGTGCGCAAGACCCCATTTCGCATTGCAGTGTGCACAGCTGTTTTTTGTAACAGCGCGCGCGGCGTCGCATCCGAGGATGAACGACTTCAAGCCGAATCTGCCCAAGCATGTATCACCGCACCGGCACGTCTAAATTGCAGTTCATTGCAAAGTTTTTTTTTGTTAAGGTTTGTTTACTGTGTGTGATTTATTTAAAACAAAGCACGTTCATTGTAAAGTTGTTTTGTTTGTTAAGGATTTGTTTACTGTGTGTGATTAATTTAATGGAAAGCACATTCACTCTTCTAGTCGTCTTGCTGTTCATTTTAAATAAACGTTGAGCAAGTAGATGAGTGTCTGCTCCTTTATTCAAACTAAGTTGTCACATGCATCTTTATCTCAAGAGACCTAGCAGATCTCCAGCAGGAGCAGCTTAATGGTTAATGAGTCACATGTCGGTGCAATAGTGCAGTTCTTTGTTAACTTATCAGAGAAAATGCCGCATGGGCACATCAGTATCGGTAATTCAATTAATTCCACGCACTATTTGCTTCGTGTGCAGTTCATGAAGAGAGGGGAGCTCTGTATAAATCCGTAACTTAATTAAGAGTCCCATCTGCTTTTTGTCACAGTCCCTGAATCGAAAGAATGAAAAACTAGCAATTTAATCCAATGTCCGATGTGATCAACTGGTTGGTGCTACACACCCTATAAAAATTCCACAGCTGTACAATTTTCACACCCTATACTAAATTTACCCTATACAATACTCATCTGGATTGAGGCAGCAAATATTTAGCCTGGATGCCAGCCCGAACCCCGCCCACAACATTTTTTGGTCGGGAAGTTCGGTCTGGACTCGATCCATTGAGGAGTAATTATGATCGGTTCAGAATTAGTCGGGCCAATCAAATTGCCAGGGCGGGCTTTATACGATGATGGACAGATGATCTGCAGTTACGTAATCATCACGTTATCAGGGCGCTTTCACACTTGGTTCGATTGCCTGTTCCGAACCCGAGTTCGATTGCTCCCCCCCTCCCCCTGATGGACTGTGTTCACATTATATTATTTGTATCCGAACCACGGTACGATTGCGTCATCAAGCTGCAGCTGGCGCGTAATCATGTTGCTTGGTAACCGGCGCCGCTATGAATGAAAAGGCGTCAAAATGGATAGAATTGCTCGCTTCACATTTGTTCTTTTTTTTAACCTTTGGTTTTGTTTTCAAAGAAAAGATACAGAAACACACTTGGGTATGTCTGCCGCAAAAGTACTAAAATCGTTCCAAAGACAGCTGGCTGTCAGCCGAAGACAATTTTTGCGGAGGCGAGCATAAATCATCTCTCTGCTTGCGGTGCGTCAATCCCGCTTTTCGTCAAGGTAAGTGTACACACACAAACACACACGCGTGCGCACTGACAACTGTCCTGTCGACCACATTATACATTATACGTCATCAATAGCGGTTCACTTCCGCGGTTTGGTTCGATTGCGTTCATATCAGCAGTGAACCGTACTGGAGTTCACATGAACCGTACCCCAGACCACCTTTTTAAGCGGACCCGAGTACGGTTCGCGGGTACGCACCCGAGTTCGGAAGACAGCGTTCACATCATCCAAACGAACCGAACTCTGACGTCATTCGAACCCGCGGGTGCGGACCAAAAGTGCTAGTGTGAAAGCCCCCTCAAAGAGCGCTTGGGTTGAACTGGTTTCCCTCAAAGATGACTGCAGCTGGAGAATTATGATGTATAGATTCCGCTATTGCGTCTGTTGTAAAAGAAATTGACAGCACATTCATTTTGAAAGACGAACAGAGAACTGCAATCAAGGCATTTGTTGATCGGAAAGATGTGTTTGCCGTCCTTCCTACGGGATTCGGCAAAAGTTTATTTTATCAGCTGGCTCCGATGGTCGCTAAGAAGATGGGACGCAATAAAAACCCTGTGGTCGTTGTGGTTTCTCCTTTGGTCGCACTCATGGAGGACCACGTAAAAGAAGCAACACTCATTATTTTACTACTACTTCCTAAAAAACACTTACTGCGTTGCTCTGATTGGTTGTAGGTCTATCCAATTGAGTACATCATTTTTTTTTCTTGGTTCAGTTAAGACACGCCTCATAATCAAAGCCCTATGGAGCAGTATCAGACTCACTTTCTGACTAGACTATGAGTATGACGAAGTCATAGTAAGACTCAACACAGCAAATATTCAGTGTAAGAGTAAAAAAATGACATAACATTATTTAATATTTGAATCACAGCTTATATAGTGTTTTGACATCGACAACCCAACTGCATTTTACCTCAAACTTGCGACTAGTTAACTTTTTAAAGAAGGAGCAATTGCTTCTCGGGTCGACATTAACACACTGACAAAATTGTATTCAGAAGTAAAAATATTTTTTATAGCACAAAAACAAGGAGGTGCAAGGAGGGGAGGGGCTGTGTGTGTGCGTGCGTGTGCGCGTGTATGTGAGAGAGACGCGTGAGTGACAGAGACGGAGGGAGAGCAGGTAAAGGAAATGCAGCTGAACGAATACGCTGCTCTTACGTTATTTTCACTATGAAAGACATTGACAAAGACAAAATTATAGAGTAAATGTCCTTAGTTTTCATTTTATTTTAGTTAGTTTTGCCAAACATACATTACAGTTTTAGTTAGTTATAATTTTTTGTAATGCCTCGTTTTTATTTTTATTTCAGTTAACGACAATGTTTTTTCCCCCCAAGTTTTAACGATTATAACCTTGGTGCCTGTTTGACAAGTATTTACTTAGTTACAGTTCATTTTCGGACGCGTTTCAGAATGAACTTCACTGACAGAGAAGGGAAAATTTGCATCATGTCTATTTTTCTTTATTTGACAAAAAGCAGAACACTTTGTTTTTATTGTGAGTATCCACAAAAAATATACACTTAACAGGATCTAATGATGTACAATACTTATATGTAAGATCAAAATCAACAGAGTAATTTGAGTCTCTTTTGCACTGATAAGGAAAAAAGTAAGCTCGTCACGCCGGTGCGATAGCCAACCCCAGATGGTTAAAATGTGCAGACATTCTTCATGGACTCTTGAATTGCTCTGACATGCACTGATTCCCATGAGAACAACTTGTCACAGGAAGTGCTAACTTGTGTGACGTCATATTGTAAACAAACCAGCCTAGGTGGCTAAGCTAACCCAACCTAGTGTCCCTTCAGATTAGGCTAAGCTAAATAATAACTTCTTCAGTTAGCGGTTAGCATCATTTACTTGAAGCCTTTAACTACAGCTTGTGTGTATGCAGTGCAAAGTGATCTAAAATACTTTTCCTTTAACCCCATTTATGGTTTGTAATTTTTCACTTTCTCTTTCCTTACCTTCAATTCTTCTCAGCTGAATTTCACCTTCACTATAATTCACTGTAATTTTGCCTGAATCATAAAATCACACACTGTTCGTTCGTTGGCCAGAGGATAACTGGCTCCCGACTGAGCCTGGGTTCTCCCAAGGTTTTTTTCTCCATTCTGCCACCTGATGGAGTTTTGGTTCCTTGCCACTGTTGCCTTGGCTTTTGGCTTGCTTAGTTGGCGACATTTAATTATTCAACATTATTTTTGATCTGCCTTACTTCAGGTGGACGATGATGCAATTTTCTTCTAGAAACAAACTTCTTGTATTATTTTCATGTTATCACTGTGAAGCTGCTTTGATACAATCTGTATTGTAAAAAGCGCTATATAAATAAAGGTGACGACTGACTAGTTTAACCGTAGTCCTTGTTGAATGCTGTCGGCTAAATTTGCAGTTACCTTAATTAAATCTAAATTTCATTACATGTAAACTGTGTAGCTAGAGAAGAATTCTTAGTAATAGTAATGAGAGTTTTCATCAGCATGTTGACTAAACTTTTGGAGGGAGGGGGGCACACGGTGTGGTCTTGAACATGAAGCAGCTGTGACCCACTATGCTGTGACCCACTAACAGCTGTGACGTACAACACAGAAGCGCTGCGCAGTTAAACTACGTGAACTAACTCGAGGCCCACAGAGAATAATTTTTTCGCTTGATAAACTTAAGATTGAGCCACTGTAGTCACTTGGACTATTTTAACGATGTCTTTAATAACTTCTCTTAAACAACTTTTCTCGTCGTCTTAAACAACCTTAGCTCTGAATTCTTTAGTGTCATGCATTTGTCTCTCACCCTTACTCTCACTCACTCCACAAGAGTGTCAAAATGTAACAGAGGTATGGTTTAACCTCCCAGACGGGAGACCAAAAGGACCGACTAGCAATCACGAAGAATACTGTTCCACCCATGGCTGCTGACAACCTACAACACCAGAGCCAAACGTTACTGGACCATGAGAGAAGAGGACCAACGACACATGACCCCAGCCAGGGTTACAGCCACACCGGGTTGATCAAAATTATCACCTCTTTAACCAACCTTATGGATATGAAACAGAAGGTAAACAACCACACATAACAGATCACAGCTTCCCGCAAGGAGCGGACATGTGCTCAAAGCCTTACAGAACAGCTAGAGACTGAGGCTCAAACCAGAATCACAGCTGCTGGACTGAGTAAGCCCAGGACCAGCACAGAACCGTCACCATGGCCATAGACCTAGACACAAGACCAACAGCTGGGAGGAGCCATGGAAAAGAACATCCTCACCCAGCAAACACCACAGCAGTCTATAACAACATCCTTCTCCACACCTTTCACACAGGTGCCAAACAGAGGCTGCACAAAGACAGCTGGAAACGCCTGCGCCTGCTGCTAGCATTAGCAAAAGAGCTCCTTGAACAGGACTCACCTGAGGAGTACTGACAAACCTTTGACTCTTGCCCAACATAACTCAGGCAAGCTCAAATCAGCACTGCCGCCAGAGCAGAGTAACACTGCAGACTTCAGACGCCTGGTGACTGGGTGCAGAACCAAGGGCGAAATGACCGTCTGCTGCCGGTCTAAGTGGTGTCCGCAAAATAAAATCATATAGAATTCATAGACAATTGGAAAGGTTTTTGGGGCAGACCTGACGTGTTGAAAATCGATGGTATTCATCCCTCCTGGGATGGTGCTGCTCTTGTCAAGTCAAGTCATCTTCATTTATATAGCGCTTTTAACAATGGATTGTTTCAAAGCAGCTCTTCTCTCTAGTAATTATGGCACATAGTCTTAGAGCTCAAACATGACAATCTGGGGCTCAGGTCAGGAAGCAGACAGACTGGCTAAACCGACCGTCTTCTAGCTGTCTCGCGTCACTGAGGTCAGATAAATCCCATCACATAGAGACTCTTTCACCTAGATATCATCATATAGAGACTGTGTCTGTTCCCCGAATTAGGAAATACAAAAACTTTATGTTAAACAAATAAAAAAACAGATATAATACAAATGAAAAAATGATAAAGCTTGGGTTGCTGAATATTCGATCCCTTACTTCAAAAGCACGTATTGTTAATGATATGATTACAGACTATAACCTAGATGTGCTGTGTTTGACAGAAACCTGGCTAAAACCAAACAATTACATTACTTTAAATGAGTCCACCCTCCAAGATTACGGTTATAAACATGCACCTCTTATGAAAGGCAAAGGGGGAGGGGTTGCTGTAATTTATAGTAATATTTTCATAATTACCAAGAAGTCTAATTTCAAATATAATTCTTTTGAAGTGTTGGTGCTTAATGTATCAATATCTAGTGTAAATGATGAATCACGTTTGAAATTTGTGCTGGCTACTGTATACAGGCCACCATATGGCAAGCCGTTTTAGCTTTTATTCATTTCCAGGATATGAATTCTTGATATCAACAATTCAATTCTTGATATCAACAATTACATTCTTGATATCAACAATTTAATTCTTGATATCAACAATTAAATTGTTGATATCAACAATTAAATTGTTGACATCAAGAATTAAATTTTTGATATCAAGAATTCAATTGTTGATATCTACAAATTACATTTTTGATATCAAAAATTTAATTCTTGATATCAAAAATTTAATTCTTGATATCCACAATTGTATTTTCACTAGTAAAATGTCACCATAGGCTGCCATTCAAAACCAATTGTTGATATCAAGAATTGATTTCTTACTAGTTGAAATTCCAATTTCACATATCAGAAATACAATTATTACTAGTAAAAACCTTTATTTTTGATATCAAGAATTCAATTGTTACTAGTTGAAATGTCTATTCTTGATATCAGCAATTGAATTGCTACTAGTAACAATGTTCATTTTTTATATCAATAATTCAATTTTTACTAGTGACAATTTTAATTTCTGATATCATGAATGTGATTGTTACTAGTAAGAAAGCCATTTTAGATATCTGAAATAATATTGATATCAGAAATACATTTTCAGATATCAAAAATGATCATTTTTACTAGTAACAATTGAATTGTTGATATCAAGAATTGACATTTCAACTAGTGACAATTTAATTATTGATATCAGGAATTCACATTTTTACTAGTAACAATGTAATTATTGATATCAAAAATGATATTTCTACTAGTAAAAAATCAATTCTTGATATCAACAATTAATTTTGAATGGCAGCCTATGGTGACATTTCACTAGTGAAAATACAATTACAGATATCAGCAATTAAATTGTTGATATCAACAATTTAATTGTTGATATCAACAATTACATTTTTGATATCAACAATTCAATTGTTGATATCAACAATTCAATTCTTGATATCAACAATTCAATTCTTGATATCAAAAAATGTAATTGTTGATATCAAGAATCCATATCCTGGAAATGAATAAAAACTAAAATGGCTTGCCATACCACCAGCGTGGTGGTTTTAATATACATGTAGATAACGAAAAAGATGCATTGGGATTGGCATTTAAAGACATTCTTAACTCTATTGGAGTTAGACAACATGTGTCAGGACCTACTCATTGTCGTAATCATACTCTAGATCAGGGGTGGGCAAACTTTTTGGCTCAAGGGCCACACTGGGTTTTAAAATTTGACAGAGGGCCGGCTCAGTGGCAGATTATACCAGCAAACACATTTACGTGGATACGTGGATCACGTAATTTACGTGGTAAATAAATTTATATGCTATAGATATCCCCATTTAGCATTGTTATATTTTGGGGTTATTTTTTTTATTTTATTTTTTTATATTTATTTTAATTCTATATATATTTATATTCTTTTTAAATATTGTTTATCCTTAGTATTATTTAATGGGCCTAACAGTAAATTAGAAACAAAACACCAGCAAGTGTACACTTAGAAGAGTAAAAATTAGAGAAGGTTACGTTAATTCAACTTTATTAAAACTCCATATGGTAATCAAATTGCACTTAATACACAAACGTCATACATTTGTGAAAAAATAAAATAAACAAATATACCAATTTATTTTAAGTATGATAAATAAAACGTAAAAAACAAAAGCAGATAAGAACATTTAATGAACAAAACCGATTTCTGTACATGGCAGAGACGGGAGCGCAGTCGAAAGCCGGGCGATAAAGTTCGGTAACCGGAAGCAGTCCAAGAGACATCTACAAATACAGAGGAGCAAAGAAACTAAATATCAAATGAAAAACTAAAAAATCAAATGAAAACTAATCAGGCGTACAAGTGGTTACAAGCATTTTTTTTTTCTCTGAGTTTCCAAAAAAGGAAAAAACATTAAAGTGCAACAAGGAGCCTTGTTGCGCTTAAGTCGCTGTCTGTTCAAGGAGTGCTGAAATGTCAATGATTCAATCGTGCCAACGTTCTGTTTCCTGGGATATTAGTTATAAATTACATATAACAAATTACAAAAAACAGTCTGACTTTGCAGCGTGAGCTTTGCAATGCAACCGTTATTTAGTCACTGAATGGTTTCCATGGTGACGCGTCATTGCTTGTCAAGTGACACACCGCAGCACAGCCACAACAGCTCTGAATGAATGAATGATCTGCTTTATTCAAGTATTGCAGAAAAAAGGCAAAATGAATGTGTGACAGGGATGTTGATTCGATGAATGGGTGATGGAAGGAGACAGAGGGTCGGCGAATACTGGGGCTCGTGCACTTTATTAAGTTACTTTCTCTCCCCACAGCGCTTACTCGCGCTCACACAATTAATTCAGAATATTTCAAAAATAAATCACATATAAAACAGTACTCTTCCCGCTGGATACAGCTTCTCAGGTCACAAATGTAGCAACACTTTCCACTGAATACAGCTTGCAGGCCAGCGTTTTCTCTCTCGACAGCGTGCACGAGCTCCCAGCAGTCTCTCTCTCCCCACTCTGTCAGCTCGGCTCCGCCCTCGCTCTCCCGCTACAGACCTCGCTGAACCACGCCCCCCTCGCCACCGAATGCAATTTTTAAGACATTTTTTTAAATATTCGACGGGCCGGATTAAACAGCCTAACGGGCCGTATGTGGCCCGCGGGCCGTAGTTTGGCCACCCCTGCTCTAGATCTAATATTATCACATGGAATCAATGTTGATGCCGTTGAAATTCTGCAGCAGAGCGATGACATCTCAGATCATTATCTAGTCTTGTGTGACCTTCATTTAGCCAAGGCTGCAAAGCCGACTCCGTATTACAAAAATGTTAGACCTATCACTTCTGCCACTAAAGATTGCTTTATAAATAATCTTCCTGATCAGTTTCATCATCTCAGCATCCCAGATAGCTTAGAAGAACTCGATATTGCGACAGAAACTTTTAACTCTCTCTTTTACAGCACTTTAGACACAGTTGCTCCTTTGCGCTTAAAGAAGATTAAAGAAAATAGTCCAACGCCATGGTACAACGAGCACACTCAGGCCCTTAAGAGAGCAGCCAGAAAAATGGAACACAACTGGAAGAAAAACAAAACTAGAGGCATTTCGCATTTCATGGAAAGAGAGCACGATCGCAAACAGAGAGGCCTTAAAAACTGCTAGATCTGCATATTTTTCAACCCTATTAGAAGAAAATAAACATAAGCATCAGGCAGTGCATTGTAGTCTCCCTGATGAAAAATTCGATTAATTAATTACTATAGGAAAGGATGAATTTTCTAAACTCGTTGAATCATCTAAATCGACAACATGTATGTTAGACCCTATACTGACTAAACTACTGAAAGAGATGCTTCCAGAGGTCATAGATCCTCTTCTAATATCATTAATTCATCGTTGTCATTAGGACACGTACCAAAAACTTTTAAGCTGGCTATGATTAAACCGCTTGTTAAAAAAAACGCAACTTGATCCTACAGAATTCAATACACTCAATTACAGGCCGATCTCGAATCTACCTTTTCTGTCAAAGATACTAGAAAAGGCAGTATCTTCACAACTATGTTCCTTTTTAGAAAGAAATGATATCTGCGAGGATTTTCAATCAGGATTTAGACCGTACCATAGTACTGAGACAGCTCTCTTTAAAGTCACAAATGATTTGCTCTTATCATCCGATCGTGGTTGTATCTCTCTTTTAGTGTTACTCGATCTTAGTGCTGCATTTGACACTATCGACCACAACATTCTTTTAAATAGACTCGAAAATTATGTTGGCATAGTATATATATATATAGTATTATAGTATCAAAATGATTAACACGTGCAAGCACACTTATCAATGAACTTGATACATGTTGCAGAAATGTTTTATCCATGCCTTTCAACTTGCGTGTGCAAAATTCAAAATTTAATGAATGTGAAGCAATTTGTACAAATAGAGACATTTTTGTGAATACAAATGTTTTCCTTTGTATTAGTGTATCATAATTTGCACATTCAACACAGAAGATGTGCATGTGTGGATCAGGTGACACGCCAGCATTCATTGACGTCTTTTCTGAGTCTATCTCATTTGATTCATTTGGATTTTGAGACTTTCTTTTCGCGGTTTTTAAGCATTTCACAACCCACACACAAACAACTACAAATGAATAGGCCTGGTGCTAATTATTAATGTGTGCACAACTACCCATCTATTTGACAAATTCACAAATGTGCGTCACTACATTTAAACTAATACAATACAACTTGTGTGTGCAAAATCCAAAATCACATGAATGTGCAGCATTTTGTACAAAAAGAGACATAGTTGTTAATACAAAACCTCGATTTTGTATTAATGTAGGCCAGAATTTGTGCATGCAACAAGTAAGATGTGCATTTGAGGATCAGGTGACACGCGTGCATTCCTTGACTCGTTTCTGAGTCGATCCTGTTTGATTCATTTGGATTTTGAGACTTTCATTTCGCGGGTTTCGCCTGGCAAGATCCACACACACTGTCTGAGAAAAGCTGCTACCACTAGATGGCAGTGTTCTGCTAAAACAGACAACGGCAGCATAATCAAGCGTTCTTCCGCATTTAAGACGCTTAATGAGAGTGATATTGATGCACCAAATTTAGTACACAATAATATAGGCCTACCTATACCTATATCGACTCAGAAAAGACGTCAATGAATGCACGCGTGTCACCTGATCCACACATGCACATCTTCTGTGTTGAATGTGCAAATTATGATACACTAATACAAAGGAAAACATTTGTATTCACAAAAATGTCGCTATTTGTACAAATTGCTTCACATTCATTAAATTTTGAATTTTGCACACGCAAGTTGAAAGGCATGGATAAAACATTTCTGCAACATGTATCAAGTTCATTGATAAGTGTGCTTGCACGTGTTAATCATTTTGATACTATAATCATCCCATAGGTTTAACCCTCTGGGGTTGGCAAACGCGCCGGCGCGTTTTAGTCGATTTTTTTCACATAGCAGCAAAATAGACTTAAAATACTCCGTCATTTTTGGTCATACAGACTTAATAAATATGAAAAAATAAACTGTTAAATGTCTACTTTTTTATGTGTCCATTTACAATCGAAATAAAACATTGTGCTTTTGTAAAATAAAGAAAATAAACAGGGTGTGCTTTCTGCCTCTCCATCTCCGTCTAAAACTCAGCGAATAATATTCACCCAGGCATGAACAATATATCTTTACAATCATTTAAGTGTGTACTTTTAAATTATCTAATTCAAAACTAAAACAAATATCCTCTGTTTATGTAATCTATATAAAAAGAGAGAGATGTCAGTCGTTCTCATTACGGCTCGTTATCTGTTAATGTGACCACGCCCACGGAGAGCGCGGGCTATAGACCCCTTTTCAGTTAGTAAACATGGTGACGTTTTTTTTCGGGCGGAGCTTAGGTGTAGGCAGAACGATCCCTCTGGCCGCTTCACTAACGTTAGTTTGCAAGTTTTGTTAGCTTGTTTTTTAACAATGACTGGAGAAAATCCGATTTTATCTTAATGTGCAAGGTCACTCAGTGTCCAGGACCGCGATTGTTATTTGCAAAAGTTAATTTTAATGGACGGAATCAGATTGGCTGAGCCTTACACGCTCACTCAATGCATGGACGATCTGACAGGATTAACGTTAACGCTACCTCCGGTTGAGTGGCCTGACTTCTACACCTATCCGATAGAGAAACTGAGGGCATATAAATCTGTAGATGCCTATAACTATGTGCTGAATGGTCATGTAAAGACTTGTGTGGTACGATCCGCAGTTCTGCCTAGCCAGCGCCAAGAATACGACAATGTAAAGAGTGACATTACGGTGCAATTTTAATGATGTGAATATTTTCTAGAAATAAAAATTCCAGATACAGCATATACATTTTTCATTGATTCTTGCACCCAACAACACAATAAGATGACATTTAATAATAATAATAATAATAATAATTCTTATGTAGCCGAATCTGTGCTGGTTTGAATTAGCCTTGAATTATAGGGTAAAGTCTCAAGGTGTGCCTCTAAAAGTGTCCGGGTGAAACAGCATGCTACTTTTATTTACCCGCCACGGTGGCTGGTAGGTGAAGCGAGTTTACCAGCCACAACACAAAATCACCAGCATTTGGCTGGTGATCCATCCCTGATGCAAACGCCCACATCAACTGGATAAAACACACCAAGTTTAATCATATTA
This sequence comes from Tiaroga cobitis, assembly GCA_030578255.1. Taxonomy (NCBI): domain Eukaryota; kingdom Metazoa; phylum Chordata; class Actinopteri; order Cypriniformes; family Leuciscidae; genus Tiaroga; species Tiaroga cobitis. Next base: position 47,539,926 of record CM060598.1, on the reverse strand, counting down.
AATGTACGATGTCATCTTGCGAGGCTGTGAGGAATAATCCAGGGAAATTTACCTCAGAAGTGCTGGTTTAGTTTCATTTCGAGGAGCAACGGATCCAGTTGAGGATTTTAAATAGTATTTTTTTTTATTCTTAAGTGCTTTGTTCTCATCGCGATATGCAATAGTGTCTGTAAACTGCAAAGAGACTGTTTAAATATGAATCGCGTGTCTGTGTGAATGAATGAACGACACAGAGACTCACTGTTGTTTACTATGTTACAGACATTTTGTTGACAAGTTTTGGATAGATTATAAAAGTTTTTAATGTAAAATAGACATCAAATAAGCTTTTGTTAGCCAGTTTCTGCTCATATGTTAAATATATAGTATGTTTTGTCAAAAATAAACTCATCACCTAAGATGTTATTATAGTGTTTGTTCCAATGTAGGCTATATCAAACTAATGAATCCTTAACTTTGAAATATGTATGATAAAGATTACACTTGAAATATTTTTAAAATTGTAATTGTTGTTAATTTACATGTGAACACTTTTGAATAAAATAGAAAAAAATATATTAACAAGGTAGGTGTAAAAGAAATCTTAATAGGTCAATATAAGCCTTCTCATTAAATTATTTATTATAGTTTTTTATTAGTGACACATTTGGGGAGAGGATATATTCCCAAACTTTCTGAAAGTACAGTATGAGAATTAACTGCACAATTACTAGAAATGTTTACCATGGCTATTATACAATTTGCATGAATAAAAAAATTGTGGAAAAAGACAATTCTTTTTTCAAGATGTTTCCAACTCTAACTTTGAACCAATTCTGTAGAATGGCCCATATAGCCTATTTGAACAGGATTTGTTTCCAGGTATGCCAATGTACTAAAAGTGGGCTTTTGACTTTCATTTATATTTGGATATATATATGTATACACATACATACACACACACACACATATATATATATATATATATATATATATATATATATATATATATATATATATATATATATATATATATATATATATATATATATTTTGTCCTCGCATTCTTTCTTGTGTGACACAGCTGTGTGACAGGCTCATTATGCAGATCATTATGCGGCTCATTATCCAGGTCATTGTCTTCTCAGGTGGGAATCAGATCATTATTCAGGATCCTTCACAAGCCCCCCAAAAACACCTTAGACCCCAGAGGGTTAAATCATACTTATCTGACCGTTATCAGTTTGTAGCAGTAAATGAAGAGATGTCTTTTCGGTCAAAAGTTCAGTATAGTGTACCACAAGGCTCAGTACTAGGACCGTTGCTGTTTTTTCCATCTTAAAAATATATCTAAATTACGTCATATGCTCTCAATTAAAAATGCAGAACAATTAGTTCATACGTTCATGACATCAAGGCTAGATTATTGTAATGCTCTACTGGGTGGTTGCCCTGCACGTTTAATATATAAACTACAGCTGGTCCAAAATGCAGCTACTAGAGTTCTTACCAGAACCAGGAAGTATGACCATATTAGCCCGGTTCTGTCAACACTGCATTGGCTCCCTATTAAACATCTAAATCTATTATTTCAATAATAGAATACGAATTTATATAGACTGATCACCTAACTCTTGAGGACACGACTTAAGGATAGGCTCTTTAGTTACTGCGAGATTATATTAATATCAGGGACGGGATATTGTATAATTAGGAACGGTATTAATCGTGAGATTCCATCACAACAGATGACGGATAATCGTTTGCACCTTCGAACCTATTTCAGGGAGTGCGTTCTCGAGACACCAGGCACTGTTTTGTGCGGATGGGCAGCCGGTTAGAATGGTGTCGTGTTAGCGGCCCCTAAGTTAACTAATGAGCTTCGCAACGGAAGTGAATCAATCAAAACTTACTTTAGCTGGACAGTAACTTTATCCTAATGCTGTTTGTAAAGCCTAAACAATCGGTTACGGTAATTTCTATTATAACTGTAAAGCTGCTTTGAAACAATCCATAATGTTAAAAGCCCTTTATAAATGATGGTGACTTGACTTGCTGCCCTTTTGCTACCAGTGCTAGGTCAGTCTGAAACTCTCTCTACGCTACACAATGCCTATAACCACTTTCTACAAACTGACTTCAGGTGACACACTAGGCACCTGCTGCAGAGACCCGGACTTGGCAACTGACTACATCACCCACCGTGGAATGAGCACTGCTCCAGGAGACACAAACCGGGTGTCTGATCTTTCTGCACTTTCAACATCGCTCGTGGTTGTCCATAGGAGGGACAACAACGATCGAAATGGGGAGGAATTATGTAACGACTGAGACAATCAGACACATAACTATTTGTTACATTTAACAAATAAGCTTCAAAGCCCACTCTTAGGAATGAAACATCCCCCCAAAAGAGACAAGAGAGCAGGAAAGGTTTTAGTCGCCAGGGCGACGATCAGATAAGATGTCTTTATTGCTGTGAAAAATGTGGTCAAGACCTAGGCCATAGGAAAGACCTACAGACCTTAAAACAGACTTTCCTGCATTAATTTATCAACGAACTGATCTATAAATGAACATGGATCCCAGAACAGTTTGTGAATGATTTACTGTCTTGTGTATTGTCTTTTAATACTATTATTATTTTGATAATGTGTATTTTACAATAGAATCAATGGTCAGTGTAACCTCACCTATACCATGTTTGGTCTCTATAAATTGGTACTTTGAAGATTGAAATGATCGTGTTACCTGCACAACATATTAGTATTAAAAGAATCTTTCATAGTTTCTTCATCAGCAACCAATCCAGCTGCACATGCAAATGAGCATGCATAAAACAAAAGATCCATAAATCGCCAACAGAGGAACTTTCCCGATTGGAAATTCCACCTTTTTCATTGGTCAAGCAAACCTGGAGAGGTGGGAGTTTTCTCAGGCTTTATAAGAGACAAATTAAAGACTCTCTCTTATTTTTCTGGTTTCTACTGCTGCTTCTTCGGGTTGATGTCTGTGGGGACCCCCACCGGGGCTCATGGGCATCGGCAGGCCTTGACCACAGCCTGCTATGCCTTCACTTTCCCAACAGAGTCAGACTGTAATTTCTTCATTCCAGCTCAGAAGAAAACTGCAACTTTACCATCACTGAATGGACAACCATCAACTCTTCCGACTTCCTCCCTTCTCCTGATTGCTCTGCGTGGCTTCTCTGGCCCTGGGCCGGCAGGCCACAATCTGCAATCCAGCCATGTGCTCATGGAGAGAGAGAAAACCTTCAACCAGAACAGAATCAAACAAACCATTCGAGTTCATCACTGTTTTTTTCCTTCAATGCGGAAGAAATCGTATGAAACTCATGGAACCATCAAAATCCTTTTTCAGGAACTTCACGAAATGCTTTCACTGCAAAGGCCATGCAAGTATCCATTTAATGAGGTGCTCTGAAAATAATATGCTGATGGTTCTTTTCATAGTTAGATGAATCTTTTCCATAGCTTCATTCCCTGTTTACGGTTTCATTCTGTCACTTTCTATTTTACCCATGTATGTGTGATTGTGTGAATGTGTAAATGTTTAGCTTAGTTATGTTTGTGATTTGGTTAATAAAACTTCTGCACAATACGCATTTGGTTCCGATTCTCTGCTTGCAACTGTAACAGTGGTCGCCCAACAATGTAAAAAATTTGAACACACACAAAAAAATTTCTTAGAGAACCGAACTCGGGTCTCCAGCGTGGCAACGCGGAGTCCTTACCGCTAGACCACAGTGACGATTACTTTTTGTAAACAGTGTTACATCGACCCTCAGTCCCAAGGCCTCGAAAAAAATTTTTTTTCCGTTAATGATCGGGCGCCAGACAAGTATACACCTGCCACACAGATTTATAATATTGTCCCGGATAGCTATAACAACAATGAGAAAGTATTTGTTACATACAAAAAGAAAGAAAAAAACGAAACTACATAAGAAATTATATGCACTTTCTTTAATAAGATTAGAACGTTTTTTCATCTACACAATTTACTTCAAATATAGTAGAAGAATGAACAAAAGAAAAATCAACCCTTTAAATCACAGTAGCACTATATCTTCATGTTCAAAAAAGTAGAGAGAGAGAGGAAAAGAAAAAGAAAAACTAGCACTCTGCGTTAAATCTGCAGTGTGTGCGTGTGTGTCTGTACGAATTGATTTCGGGTTTGGGAATATAGCAACGCAACACTGACCCAAGTTGGCAGCACGGGTGGTCAAGATGAGTGACTCGGGAACATCGGCAGGGTCAGTCCGTCTTTGCTCCTCCTCTCCACGATGCCCGAAAACACACTCCTCTCACATAATCCACCCGCAATAACAGCATCCAACGGGAAATTGACGCACTCCACTCGACAGTAGAAGCTGAACCTCTAAACTCTTTAAATCATGCCGCTATATACTCATTTCCGTTGTTAATTTTCCTCTCCTCCAATTGTGCCAGAGTACAGTTTGGGAGGAGGTGACAGAGAGTGAAGGTACTGAAAGTAGTAGTGAAGGAGAGTGAAGGAGTGAAAGTACAAAAAAAATATCTATATTGCTACACAACAAAGTTTATTTTACGATTTAGATTTTGACTACAGGATCTTAGCAGTACTGTACAGAAAGAAAGACATTTCCATCCCCCTCAAATTAACATTTCTTAGAATTAATAAACAATTAACACGGGACGGGAGTGTTCACGGGACGAACAGGTTGATTGATTGTAATATTAATTTTACTAGATTAAATTAATTCTATTAACTGATTCAAATATTTATAATTAGTTATAAGTTATAATTGATTATTAATATTTATTTCGAGCTATTTTGCTACAGCGACTAGTCAACATCAAGCTTAAAGTGTCATAGCAGAGCATTAAAGTTGACAAGTCAGTGCCGCTTAGGGTGCAGGCAGGATAAACTGAATTATGGTGGGCAGCCCACAGGCTGTCACATTCTATAGTTGAAGTGCTAGAGTGAAGCGTTAACTTTTTCCCCGCAATTGACAAAAATTTCCACAATTTGTGAGAAAATGCTTCCCCACTATTGACGAAAATTTCCGGCTCTCTGTGTTTTCAGTATTATACGGTAGGGAGCGCTAAGACACATCTTCTGAAAGAGTACTGAATCTCCTAATCAAAACACATGCAAAGATGATGCAAAAACGAGCTCTCTCATATGTAATCATATGCATATGTAAAATAACGCAATCATCAACATTAAACAGCATATAAATAAAAACTGCCTAATGTTACTGAATAAAATGTCGACCCAGGACGAGCTATAGGACTGTGAAAATGGTCAAAAATGCTGGTGGTGTCTGGCAACATTTTTTTTTTTGACGCTGGCAGTATCCTATAATAACAAGTAGTTGTCCACTCCTTGTCTACGAGAAGTTCTAATTGCAGAGGATTTTAACTCTTTGGTAGGCTGCTCAATGAGAGCCTTCTCAGGCAATATTGCTGAGGTGCTGGTGAGGTATACCAAAGCATGTTGTGTATTCCCCCTAATCTACTCTACTCTTGGGGCATTTAAGGACTGAGCCCTGTCCTGCAAGGGAGAGGGGACGGTTGTACTAGCCAGGACTTTCCTTGCTATGGAGCATAGATGCTTGGGGGATTTTTCCCTTGCACGTGGTATATTGGCTTATGGAGAAGCCACTGTATAGCTTTTTGCAAGTCACGTAGGATACACCCTTGGGGTTGACATGCAAACACTCGCTGGTGTCTGAAAGTGAGTTTTGAGCTCAGAATAGTTTTAAATGTATTAACTGTTGAAGTTAGCTGGTAGCCTGATATAATAACATGGGAAAGGAGCATCGGTATTTACCGTCTCCTGACCACTCCTCAAGCCCCAGTTGGCCCACTTTGGACCAAGGTATTTGGGTATTTGGACCAACGCAACTGGCAAACTGGTAAAACACATGTTAACATATGTACAGGTTGCAAATGTGAGGTATATGCGTTAATCGAAGAGATGATTGGCTACCGTGGCTGGAGAGTACACTTCTACATAATCAGCTTCTGAGCTTTCCTCTCCATCATTCATAAAAAAATGAACTATTTTAATCCAACCACTGCGCTGTATTATGCATGAGATCGCATTACAGCAGAGAATTCAAATGTTGCAAAAGACTGTTTCAGCGCTGTGTTCACCTCTGCCTGTTCAGTTTCGTGTAGTCCTTTAGACACACATGTAGTAACTGCATGCTTCCTCAGTACAGTAACACAAAAGTGTTGTTTGCATTTTCCCCACGATACGGTCAAGAGCTGATGATACATTTTCAGATACACAGAAAATGATGTAGACAGAACATCCAAAGAAGAATGTACAAAAAGGTAACTATGCCTTTTTTCTTTCCATGTTAAAGTCAAGTCACCTTCATTTATATAGCGCTTTTAACAATATAGATTGTTTCAAAGCAGCTTTACAGTGATAATAGGAAATGAAAGTAACAGATTGTTTTGGCTTTACAGCAGCTCTAGAATAAAGTTATTGTCCAGCTAAAGTTAGTTTTGATTAATCCACTTCCGTTGCAAAGATTGATAGTTATTAACATAGGGGCCACTTACAGGACACCGTTCTAACAGAAAACCCTTAATGCGCTCCGGCCTGCTATATATAAAAAAAAATGTCTCAAAAACGCAAATTTGTGAAAACGCAGACGGTATGCGCATTTGAATATATATGTATGCAAGCGTGTAGTCTTTCTCGACAAATTGACCTCAACAAACAATCTGTCTGGCCTTAAAAATTCATAATACAGAACTTTTTTTAATCGCTTCCATAAAACCGGTCCATGCGAACCAGAATTATTTTATATTTATAATTTCTCAACCATTTACGTTCACTTAAGACATAACCAACTATGTTTAATAGGATACTCGCAAAGACGGCCGGTTTTACATAATTTTGCATGAATTCATCAGTTCAAGTGCAAGAGTTGAAAGAAAGTCAATGCAGTATTCAAGCGAATGTTTGCACACAGTAAACTTCTTGTCCTGTAAAACTCCTGTAATAATGTAGGGAACCACTTGTTAAACAAATCATGTAACAATTAAAGTTTTTACTTATATTTATGATTGTGTTTTACTCCAAATGGTGCATGTGTGCTGAGTAAACATTCAGCAATTAAGAGCATGCAACAGAACTCTCTCTTTTTACCATCAGTAGAATGTGTCTCGTTTTACCTTCTTTGCTATTGACATATCCGACCGAACTACAAATTTTACAGCGATGTCTGTAAAGGGATTTTAAAGGGATGTGTGCGTGACCAGCTCGCACGTTCGTGCTACTACACGCTCAATCCACTCCGTGTATTGTTTATCAGCTTGCGCACAGCAGCTATATAGGTGCAAATATTTAATTAGTTCTATTACTTCAATACATTTACTTCACAGACATCCTTTTCTGATATTTCCATTCTGCTCCCTGTTGTCAGTGTTTCTTTGTCACAAGCACTGCACTGTACACGCTGTGTGGTATTGGTTGTTGGTATAAGAGCATTTTAAAGAGTACAAGTAGATGAGTGTAGTATCGGGCTCGATACATATACATACGTACATACATACATACATATATATCAGTCGTGGGGGGCAAAGTCATTTTACACTTATTTGGCGCTCCCTATTTTTGCAAGTGTATTATTAACACATTAAAGTCTAGACCCTGAATATAAGACAGCCCCATTTATTAAGTAGAATTTTTTTTACATTTTTTACAACAGGTGACATCATACAGTGAACAGAATAAACACTGCACAGTGGGACCGGAATCTCACCTGCCACACGCGAACCACCCAACGCAGGCCCATAAACGAGGACAGACACGCAGGCCCATAAACGAGGGACAGACACACAGACCCATGTACACCAACAGACATTCACCAGTACAGACACACATCTTACAAAATAAAACAGTAAAAAAAAAAGGTAGACAAAATAAGTAGAGATAGGCGAGGAAGAAGACACAAAGGGAAAAAGATACAAGATAAAATGACCGGGGTAGAGAAGAAGAAAAAAATGGATCAGGGGGACAAAATCCAAAAATCACAAAACCCTCCAAATCAGGGGACAAGCTGAGGGAATCAACCAGCCCCAGGAAAGGGTTCCACGTCTCCAGAAATGTTGAGATAGAGCCTTTCAAAGAGGATCTGAGCTTCTCCAGCCTCAGATTGTCAAGCACCTCTTTAATCCAACGGTCATGTGTAGGGGGGTGGGGGAGCTTCCAGTTGAGCAGAATCAGCCTTCGAGCTTGCAAGGATGTAAATGCCAGGGCCCACCTCAGCGCAACAGGGAGATCAGTGTCTGGGGAGATGGCAAAGATGGCTGACAAAGGGTTGGGAGGGATAGTGTGCCCGTAGGCTCTACTCATGGTGTCAAAAAAGTTCATCCAGAAAGTTGTCAATTTTGGGCAGGGCCAGAACACATGAATATGGTTGGCAGGGGACTGTTACGGGCGTAACAGGTGTAATACCAGTGGGATATATTTTAGACAATTTTGCATTTGTGTAATGAACTTTATGAAGGATCTTGCATTGGATTAGTCCATGACGAGCACATATGGAGGAAGAGTGGACCATAGCCTGAGCATGGCCCCACTGTTCGTCCGTAATAGTCATGTTCAGGTCGCCCTCCCACGAGGCTTTTGAAAGGGCAACAGGGTACGCAGAGGTCGATCCTAGTGACTCGTACAGTACAGAAACGCATTTTCTACGGTTGGGGTCTGTCGCCAGGAGGGAGTCTAATCTGAAAAAGGCGGAAGAGGTGTGATTTTGGCAAAATGTGAAGAGTAGAGAGCTTTGTGAAGGATGCAAATATACCATCCTTGTATAGGTCACTAACACAAATGATGCCGTTACTATGCCAGGCCCTGAATGCCAAATCTGACCCAGAGGGAGTAAAGACATGGTTTTGGAGCAGGTGTCAAGACGGAGGGGACCATGTAACCCTAAACCCTTCCTAATCTGACTCCAGATCTTAAGTATGAGGGATACAATCGGGCACGTGCCTGCAGATGTTGAAGGCAAAGGGAGTTGGAAGCAGAGGGTGTTTTTGCAGGTTAGCTGCCCAATAATATCGTCTAAAGTTAGGGAGTGCCAGATCCCCCCCCCCCCCAGACTTAGGGGACTGTAGTATCGCTTTGCGGATCCTGGCGGGTTTGCCGCCCCACAGAAATTTAGATATCGCTGTGTCCAGCTTGTCGAAAAAAGATTTAGAAATGAGTACTGGAATGTGCTGAAACAGATAAAGGAATTTGGGGAGGATAATCATCTTAATCAAACTTGCCCGGCCAACGAGGGAGAGTGGTAGGACCAACCAGCGGTCAAAATCAGTTACAGTTTTTGCGACCAGGGTAAGAAATTTTTGCGGAACAAGTCTGACACGGCCGTTGTAATATGAACCCCCAAATAGCTAAATCCGTCATCAGCTCACTTAAATGACGATAACGAGTGTGGGAGATGCTTAGCCAGAGAGTTTATCGCTAGGAGCTCACTTTTCTGGTAGTTGAGCTTATAGCCGGAGTACGCACCGAACCATTCCAGAATATTTAAAATCACAGGGAGTGAGTCGACAGGGTTAGAGATGTACAGGAGCAGGTTGTCCGCATAAAGTGCAATCCACAACTTTGAGTTATGCCAGATCGTGTGATGCCCTTGAAGCCGCCCTCCACGAGAAGCCAAATGGCCAGAGGTTTTATCGCAATGGCGAACAGGAGTGGGGACAGATAGAGGACAGCCCTGTCTGGTGCCTCTCCGAACTGAGAAAAGGGGTGATTAGTTTGAACCGAGGCTGTCAGGGATGACTATAATAGTCTGACCCATAGAATAAAATTATCGGCAAGGCCAAACCTGTCCATTGCCTCATACAGATATCCCCACTCGACCCTGTCGAATGCTTTTTCGGCATCGAGGGACACCAAGATTGTATCATTACTTGACGAGTGAATGATGTCGAGTAGGCGCCTGTGTTATGGAAAGACTGTCGGCCAGGCATAAACCCTGTCTGATCTAGCGAGATAATGGAGGGCATGAACGGTTGAAGATGGAGTGCAAGAACCTTTGCGAGAATTTTGAGGTCCACATTGAGAAGTGAGATTGGTCTGTAGCTGCCGCAGAGCAGGGGGTCTTTTCCCTTCTTAGGAATTAGGGAGATAGTGGCTTTAAATATGGTATCCAGAAGGCAACGCTGCTGAAAAGCCTTGTTGTACATATCTTTTAATATTGGTGCGAGGAGAGCGGAAAAGGTTTTATAGTACTCTACAGTGAAGCCATCCTGCCCCGGGGATTTACCACTCTGTAAGGAGTTAATGGCTCCCTGAACCTCAGCGGTGGTTATAAGGCCATCCAAGTTGTTCACTGATTCTGCGTCTATTTGGGGGAAAGTCTATCATTAGGCGTCCCGTTCGCAATCAGTGTGGATCTCGCCTGAGTTGGTTCTAATGGCAGGAATAAGCCGTAAGGATGCCTCGGCTCTGGCCCGATGAGCCAAAAGTTTCCCAGCTTTATCACCCCGACTCAAAAAAACGCTGTCTAGATTTGAGCAAACGGAGCTTGGCTTTATTTGTAGATTAGAGATCAAAGTCTGTCTGGAGTCTAAGAAGTTCTCTGTAAAGGGTATGGTCCGTGTCGGCCGCGTATTTGTCATCAATGTTCTTAATTTTCTGTAACAAGTCTACCGTTTGGGATGCTTTGACTCTTTAAATTAGATACGAAGGAGATAAGCTGTCCTTCGAGTGATTTGAAGAGTGATTTGGGACTGTATAAATCACTTACAGAGATCCTCTGCTAATAGAGAAGAATTAAACCACCACTGCCTGAAGGAGTTAAAGTGAGCACAGACGTATAGGTCAAGGGAAGTTGGTGAGTGATATTACGATACTGTGGTAGTCGCTGGATTTAATCATGGAGAGCAGTCTATCGTCTAGGAGGAAGAAATCTATGCGTGTGTAGGTGTGGTGCACGTGAGAAAAGAAAGAGGTCGTGGGTGATGTGTGTCTCCATGGGTCGGTGAGGCCAAGTCGTTTGGCGAAGTCATGCAGAGTTTTGGCTGATTTGCTTAAAGAGTGCAGTTTGTTTGACGATCTGTCTAGTATGGGGTCTTGAAACAAGGATTAAAGTCCCCACCCACAATTAAATTATGATTTTCGATGTTTGGTAGCGATGTAAAAAATGTGGATATGAATGAGCAGTCATCCCAGTTAGGGCCGTAAACGCAGGCCAGAATGACGGGTGTGTTTTGCAATTTGCCAGCGACGATAAAGCGACCGTTGAGGTCCGACGCCACTTCTCCTGGTTCGAACATGATGTTTTACGAATCACAATGGCGGTGCCTCTGACCCTACCATTAAATCTGGAGTGAAAAACATGGGCAACCCAGCCCCTCTTTAGTCGTGTAACCTCCCTGTTGCAGAGGTGGGTCTCCTGAATAAAAAACACATCATCTTTGAGCTGTTGCAAGTGGGTCATTATCTTGTCGCTCTTAGTGGGGCTACCCACCCCCCTCACATTCCATGAGATGAATCTAATTATGTTGTTCGTGCTTGACATACCTTATTGATATTCCTTCAGTAGGCAAAGCGGGGGTTGCGGGGTGAAGAGAGAAAGAAAGAAAGCAAGAAAGAAAGAGAGAGAAAGAAAGAAAGAAAGAAAGAAAGAAAGAGAGAAAGAAAGAAAGAAAAAGGGGGGGGGGGGGGGGGGGGGGGGTGGACAACACAACCACACACACACAGAAACCTCTGACCTGAAAAAACCCAGATAACAAACAATATTCTAAGTGTCACCCGCCATTCGTGCAGATCTAGCTCCGCCGCCACGCCGCAAGGCGAGTTATCCGTCCTCCCTGGGTCCCGAGCTGCATCAACGCTGGGAAGCGATGAAGTCCTGAGCGACTTTCGGGGAGGGAGGTGGCGTCGCGGTACGGCTTCGGGCCTGATGAACAGCCTGGCAGGGAAAAGGAGAGTCGGTCTAAGGCCCAGGTTGTATAATTGCTTCATCATGGCCCGGTATTCAGAGCGTTGTTCGGCCACTTCAGGAGAGTAATCCTCGAAAATTTGTATCTGAGAGCCCCTGTAGGTCAGTTTGCCCTGTGACCGTCGAGCTTCATGCACAACCAACTCTCGTTCTTGAAACTTAAGGAACCGAATGATAACCGACCGGGCTTTGCAACCAGGCCCTGATTTTGGAGCTAGGGAACGGTGGGCTAGTTCAGGGGTAGAGTTCAGTATTTGGTCGCCGAGAACCTCCACTAAGACTTGAGAGAAAAAAACATAGGTTGAGCATCTTCAATGTTCTCTGGGAGGGCCACTAACCTTATGTTGTTTCTTCTCTGAGCGGCATTCCAGGTAAACAAGCTTGGTCTGTAGCTTAGCGTTCGCTTCGGATATCGCGGCCAGCTCGGCTTCCATGGCCTTCATGTCTTGGCTTGTGGAATCTGCAAATGTTTCCAGTGACGAGAGACGATGTTGGTGGTCCAGTAAGGTGTTCTGGAATTTGTCAACCCACTCCTCAAGTTTGGAGAAAGCGGTGTTAAATTCCGCCTGGAACTTAGTCATAAGAGAAACCTTGTGTTTAGCTAGCATATCTCCTAGCGCAGGTAGCACGGTGTTCGGTGGGTCGTTCTCTCCTTTCTGGTCCCCTTTCTTCGATCTGCCGGTCATCCTCTCAACGCAGCGAGACAATGTCAAATATAATTAAGTGTTGGGGACCGGGTGGAGCAGTTTAGCAGGACTATAAGGAAGGTTTAAACATAGAGGTTGGGAGCGAGGCAGAAACGCGACTCACTCTGCCATTTCCTACACCGGAACTCCTGATGTATTTTCATGAAAAAAAAAACAGTGTCTTCTATTCTGAATAATATGATATATTGTGGAATCGACTAATTCTGATCGAGAAGAAAACAGTTTGTTTAGCTGTTTCTTTCTTGTAGACAGGCTAAGGCCACCTGGATGACCTTTAACTTTTTTGACACAAAGCTATGTATTTGGTGATATGTAAAAAGTGTTTCCTATCAATATTTTAATTTGTAGCAATCTGATCAAAGGTAATCACCTATGACACAAATCCAGATTGACCAGGTTAACCAAAGTATTTCCCAAATTTAACCAATACAACAATGAAAAAAAATAAGGCCAGCCAACCCAATCGAATGCCTTCTCCGCATCTAACGAAATGACTACACCCTAGGCTTGCTGCAGTAGTCGGTGTTACACGGTGTTCGGCCGTACACGATTACATTACCTGCCCCCTGTGGCACGGCCTCCACTGTTGTTTTGCATTTATAGAAATAAAAAACCGTTTAGTCAATTTGAAAAATGGGGGTAATTATAAACTGAAAGCAGCTGCTCTGCTCTATACACCACAAGCTGCAGTCACAGCAAAGTGCAGCAGCCACTTATCACGTGACGAGAGTAAGGTGAGATGACTGACAAGACGATGGTGGAGGATTTGGTGCGCAACAGATCCAGAGTGCCATTGACATACATTTTATCCTGTAAAATGTGTGGCCAGTACCACTGCTCCCTATACGCAGAGTATACACGAGCACTTTCAAAGGCGATTTCAATAACAGTTGTGCAGTCATAGATATTAGAAAAGCCGACAACAACGGTTAGCCCTGTTATAGCAGTTAAACCTTTTAGTGTATTAAAAATATATTTAATCAGACTTAAGACAAGATATGATACGATTAAGTCAAGAAAGTCTCTTAACATTTCATCTAATCATCTCTTAATGCCCACCATCGCCAGCATGTAACCCTTCCAGAACAAAAGATAATACAGTTCCTGGCTGTCAGCATAAGTAATAAGAGAAGAGGAGATCTTAGGAAATTAAACTGGACACCACTAATGTGAAGTTGGTAAAAGTTCATACCTTATTTACACTTAACAATCAAACTTCCTTGCATGCAAAACATTCATGTCCCTTTGAACAATATTGGCCTAGTTTTAAAGTCATTCAGCCACTTCAGGACGGGATGTATCAGTCTGGTGGATGGAAGTTTAGGCAGGCCACGTCACGTCACGCCACGTCAATCCTCCACGTCATTCGGCTGTTTGAAGAACTTGGCACCTTCATACTGCACTCTGAGGACCGCCGGATAGATCATGGCAAAGCCCACTCCCTTCCTTTTCCTAATGATCACAGCTGAGAGATCCTTGTAGATGAAGATGGTATATTGCTTGTACAGTAGCTTTCCGGCAGCTTGAGCAACTTGTAAGATGCGGACTTTATCCTGAAAGTTATGAAGTTTTAGGATCACAGTGCTGGGCCTCTCACCTGGGGCCGGTTTCACAAAGCTATTTTAGACCGGTCTATAGTGTTAGACAAGTCTAAAATTTGCTCATAGACTAGACTAATGCAAGTTAGACTGTTTCACAAAAATAAAGACTGACTTAATTTAGACCAACAAAAAAAAAATAGACACCTTACCCCCAGGCTAACTTAGGTCTAAGACTCTATGTTACCTTGGGAACCAGCAGTAACAATCAGTTACATTACAAAAAGCCAAAAAAAAAGGGAAAATGGCCCTTACCATATATATTCATCACCATTTCAGTGGTGTCTTTAAAGTGTAAATTGCAGGTTAAATTTTTCACGAAGATAATGCAATGTGCTTACTAAACAAAGATAAGAACCACCCACAATTGTTTTTTATGTTTTTTTTAATACCATAATGCTGCATATAATATGAAAAGTCGGTACGTTTTACAGTGGTTTTAAGCACGCCCCCTCCTTTCCACTAGGCTAGGCGTGACGTCATAAAAGGGACTCCAAGCTTTTACTGTCTATGCCTGGTCTATGCTCCAAGCCTAGAGTTACCGTTAGTCTAAATGCAGACCTGCGAACCTAGAAGAAATTTTATGAGTTGGATAACAGGCTGTTAACAGTAAAGCGTCCGTCATTTAACAAAATTTTAAAACACGAATGGATAATACAAAAAAGCTTTGACATTTTGACATAAAAAACACAAGCAAGAACTTTGCCTGTCAATTTTTATTTTATAAATATCTTCTCTCTCTGTGTGCGCGAGTCTGTGTTTGTGAGAGAGCTCGCGCAGCATTGATACATGATATCATACAACGGTAATTTTTAATCCATAAGTACGCCAACTAACTCGCAAGTTTTCATACAAAATAAATATGTAACATAATTCGTTACTTTAGTTATTAACATAATAACGTAACGCATGCAGGCTACCTTTCTCAACACTGAGAATGAAAAAATAAACGCCCGTTTCTCCAGATTCGCACTTAACGTTATCAGTCATCCACAAATCACAGCACTTTCATAATCACTAAGACATAGCGATTTCAATTTTATTTAGATTTATTTGTTCAACATTACTTGAGCCTTCAATAATTTGCATGGCTGAATATCTTCCTCTTATCTGAGTTACCATGAATGAATTACGGAGTATTTTTTAAATAATCCATGCGATCACTCCCGTCCCGTGTGATTACCAATCCATTTTAAATGAACTCAAATACAATATACTCCACATCCACCCCAGCCCGTTTACTTTCAGGAGTCAGAAGTACCGTGACTACTGTAGGCCTACTGTCCTCACTTAAATCAGTCAGACCCGGGGCGCGTGCGAGTCGAGGGTGGATCGAGCGGGATTCTTTATTGGTGTCGATTTTCAGTCTCTTTTTAATCATAGGACTTACGCATCTGTCAATCATCTCCGCTTGCAATTTGGGGAATGAACCCAGCGCTATGATTAGTCGAACTCTTCTTCTTTTGCTGTTGCTTGATTTGAGGACGGCGAATGCAAAGAGGCGTCACCAGGTTTTTGCGTAGTTTAGAGTGACAAATCGTACCAGCGTACTTTGAGGTAAAAATGCGTGCCCGCTACGCAAAATGCGTACATGTTGGCAGGTCTGTAAACGGCAAGTCGGCTAGCAGTTATATTGGAGACCTAGCTAGCAAAAATGGTTACCTATTGTGTTTGTGCGGGATGTACGAATACATCAAAAACGGGGGAGAGGCTCCAAAAGTTCCCCAAGGACAAACGACTGATTCGTGCCTGTAAGTGTTAGCATACCCGAGGTAGATCTCGGATATGCAAGCCCGACCCTACCCGAGCACGTTGTGTCCGAGCCCAGCCCGGCCCGACACATTAACTGTAATTATGAGCCCGAGCCCGACCATTTTTTAATCCGTGGGTCATTATTATAACTGACGTTCTCAACTACTTTCTATGTTACTTTCTCCCGCCCGCAACATTTATGTTTTGTCCCGCTCCCGCCCGCAAAAAGACTTTTTTTCTGTACCTCCAAATACTTTCAAGTTAGCCTACGTGTCGCCACCATACACATCAGCATAAATGCTGAATCCTAAATCCTGATAAATTATTTGTTATTAAAGCATTAACACACAAACCACACTGTTATAACATAAAAACAAGCAGGCTAACTTACAGTCATGCATGGTTTGGCATGACTGCACGCAAAGTGCGCTCCCATAATAATTCCTAAAAAGCTGACATCAGTTCATTGCGATCTCACACATCTCTGTTATTATCAATGAATATTTCGTAATATCTACACTTTGTTTGTTATAATTCGAGGATTTGCCAGCATACAGAATTCATCACTGAAAAAAAAGGCCGTTTTGAGCGGTGAGGGAAGTCTATCGTAAATGCTTCTGATTGGCCATTGCGTTCCTAGAAATCAACACATATGTCTGTGATTGGCTACATCGCTCAACGCTGCAAACATGTTATGAATAGAAACTCTGGCCTGTAAATCGTTTCTATTTTGTTTTAGTTGTTCTTGTTGCTTTTCTGCAACAGATGAATAAAAATGTATTAGTTTTTATGTTTTATTCATAGATATTTCTAGTTTGCGGGAGTCCCGCGAATCGTTTTATTCTCCCTCAACCTGAACACACAGAGTGAGTGCATTACCGCCCACGCTCCCTCTTATGACGTCATCACCCAGTTACTGTAAAAAAACATGCTACCTTTGAAGAAACCCCAATAAATGTTATTTTAACGCATTTTAAGACAGAAATTTTTAAATATATACATATTGTTCTTCAAAATATATTTTTTGTGTTCAGCAGAAGAAAGAAACTCATAGAGGTTTGGAACAACTTGAGGGTGAGTAAATGATGACAGAATTTTCATTTTTGGGTGGAGTATCCCTTTAAGTTTTTCTTGGGGACCTCCTCCCGTTTTGGGATATTTCCTCTTAAATATTTATTTTTTTGGCATCTTGTACCATGTTTTGTATCTTTTCTGTACGTCTTTAACGCTTCGCTCAACGGTCAGATTAATGCTGTTAACTGTCGTAGCAATCTTTTTCCAAATTAAACATTTCTTCTTGTTACTACATTCTCCACTAAATTTCCCAAGTAAAATGTCCTTGTAACTGTTATACTCCTCCAACAAACACATATTTTCCGCTGGGGTAAACTGCACTGAACGGTTGAATGCGCTTACTCGATCCGCCATGTTTTTTGTTTTGAAAAGTCTCTTATTTGACCCAGAATGCATTGCAGTGTTGTCCTACTTAAGATACTCAGAGTCTTAAGTGCTTTGTGCAACTGTCTGATTTAGATGTCTATCTGAAGTCTGACTATCTACTATTATCTAAGCCATAGTCAAAGTCTATCTTTATGAAACTGGCCCCTGGGGTAGGTTGGTGAATCAAGATGCTGTGAGCGCGTTCTATTTTGATCTGGTCATGCTTAAAGTTAATATTCAGCAAGCTGGGCAGCCAGGATTTGAGAAACAGAACAGGGTTAGTATTTTCTTTGCCCTCGGGACCCAAGGGTCACCGTCATCTTGCCCAGATCTGCATTATCCCTGGTAACTGTGTCTTCCATCATGGATATAGATAATTCAGCTCCAGGAATGCGGTTTTCCACCTCCCTTATTCACGACACGATGAATAAATTTTGTTTTCAAGTGCTTTGTTTACTCCTGCGAGGACTTCCGAAGTAATACGCTTAACCCTCTGGGGTCTAAGGTGTTTTTGGGGTCCTTGAGATGTTTTGACATGTCCTGACATTTGTGCTTTTTTCAGTTGCTTATAAACATATTAATGGCACAGGTGAAATTACACTATTTAGCACAAACAGGGCTACCATAATATGTAAGCAACATTTATGTATGTTTGTATTTGAGAGAATATTGTTTATGCATGGTTATTGAAAAAACTAAAAATGAAAGTTTCTGAAATAAGGCCACAAAACACATACTAAATATCTGTCCACAAGACTAATGGATGTTGTCGCCTAGAGTTTTTGCTTCAAAATTATCTGAAAATCATCCTGCCTAATCATTCACATAAAACAATAAATTTATGTTTTAAATTGTGAAAAACATTTTTTTTTTTTTTTTTTGGGAAAGGCAATATGCGTGGGGGCGTGAACGGCCCAACCCCTTGTCATGAATAATTAGGTGGTTTACACCTGAGAAGACAAAGACCCGCATAATAATGAGCCTTTCATTCAGGTGTGTCACACAAGAAAGAATGCAAGGACTGTAAATATATATATATATATATATATATATGTATATGTATGTTGTCCTTTCAATTTTTCCTTGTGTAACACCTGAATGAAAGGCTCATTAATATGCGGGTCAGGTGAGAATCACGTAATTATTCATGATGGGGGTTGGACTGTTCACGCCCATTCGCATATTGCCTTAGCAAACAAAAAAAAAAATTTTTTTTCACAATAAAACCCAATTCACATTTTTATGTGAATGATTAGGCAGGATGTTTTTCAGATCATTTTGAAGAAAAAACTCAAGGCAACAACATCCATTAGTCAAAAGTAATGTGGACACATATGTATTATGTGTTTTGTAGCCTTATTTCAGAAACTTTCATTTTTAGTTTTTTCAATAACCATGCATAAACAATATTCTCTCAAAAATACAAACATGTACATTTATGTTGCTCACATACTATGGTAGCCCTGTTTGTGCTAAATATAGTGTAATTTCACCTGTGCCATTAATATGTTTATAAGCAACTGAAAAAAGCACAAATGTCACAACATGTCAGAACATCTCAAGGACCCCAAAAACACCTTAGACTCCAGAGGGTTAACAGGATCTAATGATGTACAACACTTATATGTAAGATCAAAATCAACAGAGTAATTTGAGTCTCTTTTGCACTGATAAGGAAAAAAGTGAGCTCGTCGCGCCGGCGAGATAGCCGACCCCAGAGGGTTAACTAGTGTGTCCATTTTGCCAGTGGTTAACAATACATACGCCATTTTAGGTGTACGCACAGGAGTCGCCATTTAGATTGTTTTCATCTTCTGAGCGTGCAATTTAGATTGAGCCTTTTGTCTGAAGTACCTTGCATCTACCACGCCCAAATTATCACAGACTAAGGAAAACTATTCAGTCTGAAAAAAAGTTAAATTCAAAGGGTTTCACCCAGAAGTCGCATTAGATTTTGCACTAGGGGTGTAATGGTTCAAATTGCTCACGGCTCGGTTTGTATCACGGTTTTAGGTTCACGGTTTTGGTACGGTTTGGTATGTGCTATGTTCAAGGAAAAAAGGACAACTGTCAAATAAAATGAAGAAAATAATAACAAATAATCTAACTACAAGCAACAGCACAAATAAATACAATAGAGCAAAGAAACAAATAAAATAAACAGTGCTTTTCAGGTTTTTCAGGTAGGTCTAACAGTTTTTAGGTACAGAAATTGAGTAATCAAATGTAAAATAACTTTGCATATTTGACTGTATAAATTAAAAATGAATCCTTAAAAGTTACAAAAGCTATTCAATAAGGAGCAGTGAGTGATTTCCTTGTATTTTGTTTGATTACCATTAAATACACAGACAGCAGGAATATTAGGCTGCTGTCCCTGCTGCTGTGACAATACACAGATCCAAAATACTGATACTGTTATAGATGCTTTGTCTCTCGAAAACTCGAAAAATTTGAATATTGTGCAAAAGTTAATTTATTTCAATAATTCAACTTAAAAGGTGAAACTAATATATAATATAGAGTCATTACATGCAAAGTGAGATATTTCAAGCCTTTATTTGTAATAATTTTGATGATTATGACTTACAGCTTATGAAAACCCCAAATTCAAAATCTCAGAAAATTAGAATATTGTGAAAAGGTTCAGTATTGTAGGCTCAAAGTGTCACACTCTAATCAGCAAATTAATCCAAAACACCTGCAAAGGGTTCCTGAGCCTTTAAATGGTCTCTCAGTCTGATTCAGTAGAATTCACAACCATGGGGAAGACTGCTGACCTGACAGTTGTGCAGAAAACCATCATTGACACCCTCCACAAGGAGGAAAGCCTCAAAAGGTAATTGCAAAAAAAGTTGGATTTTCTTAAAGTGCTGTATCAAAGCACATTAATAGAAAGTTAAGTGGAAGGGAAAAGAGTGGAAGAAAAAGGTGCACAAGCAGCAGGGATGACCGCAGCCTGGAGAGGATTGTCAAGAAAAGGCCATTCAAATGTGTGGGAGCTTCACAAGGAGTGGACTGAGGCTGGAGTTACTCCATCAAGAGCCACCACACACAGACGGATCCTGGAAATGGGCTTCAAATGTCGTATTCCTCTTGTCAAGCCGCTCCTGAACAACAAACAACGTCACCTGGGCTAAAGAAAAAAAGAACTGGGCCAGGTTCCCCAAAACGTTTTTATTGCTAAGTAGTTCTTAACCTATTTCTTAACCTCTCTCTTAACTTTATGGCACGATTCCCGACACGTTCGTACGCTAAGTAGATCTTCTGTAAGTCACACTTTTGTAAGGTTGGTCTGGACCATTCGTAAGCTCTCTCTTAGCGTTGTTTGAGCTCAAGACGCTAGTCGCCGCCACTGTGCAGCAGTCTTTAGAAATCAGCGCAGCGCAGTACAAGTCAAACTATGGTATGTTGACAATGTTGTGGCTCAACAATGATTTTATGTTATGGACATTTTAAGACTAATAATAAAATATGTTCGCAATGGATACAGGCCTATTTATGAAGTTACCTTTATTTGTTATCAGAACTAATATGGTGGTAATTAGCCTGGGCTATTTCGTAATGTCATTAAAGCGTTTAAATTGGCAATCACTTTTGATAATTAAAATCTGGCAAACAATTTGGCTCTAAATGGCTAAGATCTATAAATGGGTAAGCAGGGTGGTGTCCAGTAAGCGACCAACTATGGCAGCGATCCAACGTGTCCTTGTATTGAATCAAAGACGGCGCTGGCCGCGGAGCAGTTTAGTCCATGTCAATTTTTTTATTCGGCAAAACTTAAGCCCTTTTGACATTTTGCCTGACGTGGCTATATTAAAAAATAAATTTGCCTCCCAAGACAACTCATTATGGAGCTGCTGGACCTTCTAAGACCTGCGCTTGCCAGGCTAACGTGGCGGCATTTTGCTTTAAGCCCTTAACCCTCTGGGGTCTGAGGTGTTTTCGGGGTCCTGGAGGTGTTCTGACATGCTCTGACATTTGTGTTTATTTCTGATACTTGTGACATTTTCATGGCTAAAGTCTGATTACACTGTATTCAGCACAAACTCTTCTACAATAATATGTCAGCAGCATGTATGTAAAAGTTTGAAGTTTTAAGATAATGACGTTTATGCGTGGTTTGTGAAAAAACTAAAAAAATTGTCACTGAAATAAGGTCATGAAACCCATACTAATTATTCCTTCACAATACTTTTGAAAATTGTACCACATAGCCTAGAATATTTGCTCCAAAACTATGTGAAAATCATCCTGCCTACTCATTCAGATAAAACATTATTATGATTTAAAATTTGAAAGACATGTTTTGTGTAAGAAAGCTTTATGCGGGGAGGCGTTAACCACCCATTAATATTAATGGGTTGACACCTGAGAAAGACAAAGACCCTCCCCTAATGGCCCTATTAGGTGATATCATTATGAGGAGCCATGCACAAAGAATGAGGAGAGACTTAAAAAAGAATGGCTTTTAGATTGTTTGGATTTATTTACAACACAACATAATCCAAAGATACACAACAAATGACAAAAAAGCACATTAGTAAACACACTGATCTAAAGACAGAGACTTGGTCAGTCACACACCTTTGTGCCATTCCTAAAACATAGTAGGCTACATACCTGTCATCTCCAAGGTGTTTGATTTTTCACTTTACCATGTTCATGTACAGAGACTCATGTGAATGTTGAAGTTAGCAGGACTCATCAGTGGGGCATCTGGTCCCAGTATAAAAAAATAAAAATAAAAAAACAGCTGTAAGCATGCTGATTTCCAGAGAAACTATAGGGCTGCACGATTTTGGGAATACATTTTAGATATTTCTGGTTAAAATTGCTTTTTAAAATGTACAAAATGCACACACACACACATACATACACATCTCATTTCATAACATCATAACGAATGGAAACATTTGGAGTAAAAACAAAGCCTATGTTTGTCGTGTTTTGCTTTCAAACGGACTCAAACTCACAGCGCGTGCAGAGAACATTTACTGAAGTGATCGAGCCACTCCAAACTATTAAACATTATTGTTACCATATTATACATCTGGGGTTTCAGCAGATATCCACAAACACAGTATTTAACAGTAAACACGGATCTAAACATTATAATATTCACTATGTTAGAGTAAACACTCGCGAGCCTACTTTTATCATGCTGTTTTATTATCGAACAAAAAAATATCCTCGTGTACAATAATAATTTCAACATGCTTCTGTCTACATATAGATACACATACATGTACGACATAAGGCTTTTTACTCCAATTTCATTTCATAACATACATTTTAGTCTGGCACCAGTTTAACATGTCTTACCTTAAAAATCTTCGTCTTCAAATCGCGTTCTTCTAATTCTTCTGAGGTTAATCCAAGTGAAACAACACAGCACAAACACATCCAAACTCGATGAAAAGCAGAGAGGAGTAAGTTACTAAAGTCTAGTCTCCGATTCTTTGTTTTGAGGTGAAGAGGGCGTTAACAGCTCTGCGTTCCTCCGCGTGGATCATTTGCATCTGAACAGCTCTTGCGCGCGTGGGCGTGGTCACATTAGAGTTCATTAGGACGCGCTTGAGAAACTGTACATGTCGCTGCTTTCATACGGATTACTTAAACAGAGAATATTTGTTTTTGGTATGATTTACATCATTTAAAAATGGAGACTTAAAGCTTTGTAAAGACATAACTCACGTGTGGGTGGCAAGTATTTGCTGAGTTAAAGATAATTTTCTGTCGCGTTTCAGAATTAACTTCACATTGAGAGAGACGACAGAACGCGCATCATGTTTATTTTCTTTATTCTACGAAAAACACAACATTTTGTTTTTATTATTAGTGTACACAAATACAAGTAGACATTTAACAGTTTTGAATGATGTATAACACTTGCCTGTATCACAAAAATCGACAGAGTTATTTGAGTCTCTTTTGCACTGATAGGAAAAAAAGAGAGACAATCGCGCCAACGCGATAGCCGACCCCAGGGGGTTAAGCCTTTAACCAATGGCAATCAATACCGCATTAACCCTCTGGGGTCTAAGGTGTTTTTGGGGTCCTTGAGATGTTCTGACATGCTGTGACATTTGTGCTTTTTTTCAGTTGCTTATAAACATATTAATGGCACAGGTGAAATTACACTATATTTAGCACAAACAGGGCTACCATAATATGTGAGCAACATATATGTACATGTTTGTATTTTTGAGAGAATATTGTTTATGCGTGGTTATTGAAAAAAAGAAAAATGAAAGTTTCTGAAATAAGGCTACAAAACACATAATACATATGTGTCCACCTTACTTTTGACTAATGAATGATATTGCCTAGAGTTTTTTTTTTTCAAAATGATCTGAAAAAAATCCTGCCTAATCATTCACATAAAATGTATTTAAAAGGTTTTATTGCGAAAAAACTTTTTTTGTTTGCCAAGGCAATATGCGAATGGGCGTGAACAGTCCAAACCCCATCATGAATAATTAGGTGATTCTCACCTGACCCGCATATTAATGAGCCTTTCATTCAGGTGTCACACGAGGAAAAATTGAAAGGACAACATACACACACACACATACATATATATATATATATATATATATATATATATATATATATATATATATATTGTATGAGCCATATTCATTTGGTATTATATTATGTAATTTTGTCCTGTGCCACTAGGGGGCTATATGTGCTTTGTGGCTCAGCTGATCTCCGGTCAGCCTGGTTAATCCATTTAACTTGGAGGAAACCCAGACACAGGTGTTGCTGATTTGGGAAGCAAACAGTTTTCGACTGTGCCTAGTGTCTTTCCTACAGGGAACAAAGCAGTTCGGTGTTTTGGTTACATGTATTATGAGTTAAGATATTGCCGCTGTATGATATATGGAGGAAAATAAACTTGCTAGATAATAGTAACATAACTGAACTCTGCGTTTGATTTGTGTAAGACAGCACGGGCACACGTCTAAACTTAATTCGCTGTATTAGCAACCAGTACTAGACTTCGTTTAGGACTTAGTCAGTACACATATATATATATATATATATATATATATATATATATATATATATATATATATATATATATATATATATATATAAAATCAAAATATAAATGAAAGTCAAAAACCCATTTTTAGTCATACCTGGAAACAAATCCTGGTCAAATAGGTTATATGGGTCATTGTATAGAATTGGTTCAAAGTTAGAGTTGGAGACATCTTGAAAAGAAAATTATTTTTTCCATGTAAAGTATTATTTTTAAAGTAGGCCAAAACATTTTGTCAAACATTTAAAAAAAATAAGGATTCATTATTTTGATATGTGCATTGCATTAGCTTGCATTGGATAACAGTTGATTAGTTTATTTTTGACAAAACATAGCCTACTATATATTTAACATATGAGCAGAAACTGTCTAACTAAAGCTTATTTGATGTCTATTTTATAGTAACAACTTTCTAATCTATTTCGTCTGTAACAGTGCGCATCTGTGCGTTCGTTCACACACCCAGTCTAGACACCCGATTCATATTTAAACAGTCTTTTTGGTTTTACAGATACTATTCTATATCGCGATTAGAACAAATCTCAGTAGTCTTACTAATGTAGGAGTGAGAGTGAATGAACGCACAGCGCGCGCGCGTCTGTGAATTCGTCCATTCATTCGCACACAGACACGCATTTAATATTTAAACAGTCTTTGTGCAGTTTACAGGCACTATTCAATAACGCGATTAGAACAAAGGACTTAAGAATAAATGACTTACTACATCAGCTGAATCCCTGCTCCTTGAAATGAAACAGGTAACTGAGTTAACTTTTCCAGGAATTATTCCTCACTGCTCAGCAAGACGAGATAAAGGTTAGGGCGTTCTGATGTGGGCGTTTTCATGGCTTGCCTCAACATTAACGTTTGAATAGCGCGCGCTCTCAGTGGGCGTGGTCACATTAACACGTCATACGCTATAGTTAGGTGAAAGGAAAAAGACTGACATCTCTCTCTTTTCATACAGATTACATCAACTGAGAATAGTTGCTTTTTTATATAAATTACTTCTTTTAAAAGAAGAGAATTTCAGCTTCATAAAGAGAAATCTTTCGTGTCTCTGTGACAAGTATTTACTGAGTTACAGTTCATTTTTCGGACGCGTTTCAGAAAGATTTTTGCGGAGACAGAGTGAGCTGAAAGCGCACCCTGTTTATTTTATTTATTTTACAAAAACACAAGGTTTTGATGTCAATAAGAGTGTACACAAAAAAAGAAGACATTTAACAGTATTGAATGATGTGTAACACTTATATGTAAGATCAAAATCAACAAAGTATTTTGAGTTTGTTTTGCACTGATAAGAAAAAAAGCGAGCAGATCACGTCGGCGTGATTTCCGACCCCAGAGGGTTAAACAGAAGTAACTGCAGCTGCTTGCCAATCAATTCTGATTGTAAAGTACCTTACCATTAATATAAAAGTGTATTACATAATTTTTAGAAGTCGTTAAACCAATGTCAAGAAGAGGCACTAGTGGCACAACGGGATAAGGAGGGTGGATGATTAGCGAGGGATACCCGGTTCGTCTACCCGTCACAACATATCGTGTGAACATATTACTGACAATTTGATAATTTAATTAATAGTCTATATTTTACTGATAAATTAAAAACTGTTAAAATAAAGTAACTGGAATAATTTGAGGAATGTTTCATTTGCATAGAACATGTTGTCTTTCTTAATGCCGTTAATGCACCTTCGCGTGAAGAAGAAAATCGATTCCTGAGCAATCGATGCCAACTAATTCAGCACCTTCACTTGGGACAGCGCCCTTTTAACATCAACCGTAAGAGGCAGCGTGTTAAGAAGCTTCCTAAGGGACACTTCGGGGAACACACTTAGGAACATAAACAACTTTGGTAAGATATATCTTTCGAGTCTTCTTAGCGCGCTAAGAGTGAGCGTTATCAGGGAACCGGGCCCTGGTCTGTTGCTCAGTGGTCCAAAGACCTCTTTTCTGATGAGAGCAAATTTTGCATCTCATTTGGAAACCAAGGTCCCAGAGTCTGGAGGAAGAATGGAGAGGCACACAATCCAAGATGCCTGAAGTCCAGTGTGAAGTTTCCATAGTCTGTGTTGGTTTGGGGAGCCATGTCATCGGCTGGTGTTGGCCCACAGTGCTTAAGTCCAGTGTCAACGCAGCCGTCTACCAGGACATTTTAGAGCACTTCATGCTTCCTTCAGCAGACAAGCTTATATTAGAGAATCTATGGGGCATTGCCAAGAGAGAGATGAGAGACATGAGACCGAACAATGCAGAAGAGCTAAAGGCCGCTATTGAAGCATCCTGGTCTTCAATAACACCTCAATAGTGCCACAGGCTGATAGCATCCATGCCACGCCGTATTGAGGCAGTAATTCTTGCAAAAGGAGCCCAAACCAAGTACTGAGTACATATGCATGATTATACTTTTCAGAGGGCTGACATTTCTGTATTTAAAATACTTTTTTTATTGATTTCATGTAATATTCTAATTTTCTGAGATTTTGAATTTGGGGTTTTCATAAGCTGTAAGCCATAATCATCAAAATTATAACAAATAAAGGCTTGAAATATCTCACTTTGCATGTAATGAGTCTATATAATATATTAGCTTCACCTTTTAAGTTGAATTACTGAAATAAATGAACTTTTGCACAATATAAAAATTTTTCGAGTTTCACCTGTAAGTTCACTTAAGGCATAACAGACTATGTCTGCTAGGATCCTCATCAAGACGGGCACGTTGACAATTTTTTGTGAATATGTCTGTTCAAGTGCAAGACTTGAAAGAGAAATCAATATTTGCGGACTGTCTGCGCAAATATTGCGCACTGTCTGAGACGTGTTTGCGCTTCAGATGAGTGCACAAACACACTGCTCACAGCGTGCACAAGCTCTCTGTGTGAGTGACCATTTTGTTCACATTTTGTGGCTATTCGCTGTTGTAATGTATTATTGGGGGGTCAACATTTGCATCCATCGACGCCGAACTGTAGGTGGAGAACGGTACGGTTCGATTTTTTACCGAGAACCGTTACACCCCTATCTTGCACTGATCGGACCTATTTTTATCCGTCATTTTTATTTTAACGCGACCTCTGGTTCCACTACAGCTTCATAGAAATACGACTACTCCGCCATGTTGCGTCACATGACTGCAGCTCACTAATGTTTATACACTTTTTTGTGACAATGTTTTGTGACAATGTGTGACAATGAACATGAGACACCACCTGAAAATTCTAAACAGAAGTAAATTGTGCTTGGACATACTGTGGCACATTCACTCACCTGCAGGTTGAAGTTTGGTAGCAGTGAACGGAAAAACAAAGACAATGTGCTTTCATTTGAAGCACCCATGTTCTGCCTGAAAAAGACACATTTTAATCCATCAAAATTAAAAGTTTTTTTATTATTAAATATCCCTTTTTTTATTGTTGGTCAAACTTGATATGATTTATTTACTAGTAAGCAACGCTGTTAGAATATGTTAGATTTCAGTTCAGTATTTAATTTTTTTTTTTTTTTACATTTGCAAAGTTATCATATAGCTTTTGTTTTGTCATTATGGAGTATAGATTGATCTACAATTCCTTCAGAAATTATTCAGACCCTTTTTCACATCAGTCTTGTGATTAAGAGCCAATTTTAAAAAAAAATCCGTTATTCAAAAAGTTCTCTCTTAAAAAGTAAAGAATGCAAAGGAATTAAGTCTGTCAATTTAAAGTGGTCATATGATGCGATTTCTTGTTTTCCTTTTTCTTTAGTGTGTTATGCAGCTGTTTTTGTGCATGTATAAGATTTGCAGAGTTACAAAGCTCAAAGCCTCAAACGCAAAGAGAGATTTGCGTAAAAGTCAAGGCTCAGCCACGCCTTCCTAAAACGTTTCATTCAAACACGCCCCCACAAATCTACATCAGTCTGTGATGGCAGAGTTTGATAACACCTCCCAAATGTATACGCAAAGAAAGAATACGTAACTATTATTCTCGTTCTATTATTGTTGCCGCCATGTCGTGGAGATGCTGTGTTTTTCATTGCAAAAGCCAAACTACTTTCTTTGGCCTTCCAAAAGAGGACACAATTAGAAAACAGTAGTTAAGCTTTATTTACAACTGTTCCAAAACAGTACAAACAAAATATTCGACTGCGTGCTGCGCATTTCCTCCATCAGAGGACTGGTTCCAGAACCTGGGAGAGTACAAGGCCGGCTGTGCACAAAGGCTGATTCAAAAAGTGGGGAAATTCCAACTTTGCAAGTAGTTTGGCGCTTCTGACTCACAGACAATGCCTGTAAGTACGTTTTCATATTTTAAGAATTTGCTACTGACAATTCAAACGTGAGTTCCCTTCCGAGAGGTTCTCTCGTACTGCGTAATATCTTACGCTAGGGGAAAACCTTTTTTCCTCGATATATTGAAGCCAAAAAAATATCCTTAATTTTGAATTATTGCAAAACGCGTTGCAGCAGCATACAGACATAGGCAGGCGGCTCAGCGTGCCTATTGGCTGTCCTGCGGCAACTGCAGCAGCCTATTGAGAGCGGCCCTTTGGTGACGGTCCAATGGGGGCACTTCGCGCCCATTGTGTCATGCTCGCGCCCAAAGGGGCGTGTGGTCTAGCTCTATAAAGATAGCTCGATGGGCTGATTTCACTGATTTTTCATCTCTTCAGCGAAGCCCTGCATCGCAGGATCCTGAGTGAAGAAGCCGCGCCGTCGAGACAGCTTTCTGCGGGACGAGCCTCTGCACTGAAGTCGCTGGCCTTCACCTCGCCGCCTTCAGCCGCCGTTCCTGCTACGCTATCCGGCGTACTATATATCCTTTACTCTGCTCTGTGTGTGTGTGTGTTCGCCCCACGACTCACACGTCTATCATCTAAAAGAGCCGCGTCTTTTTAAAGATGCCATCCTCTTGTGGCTCGTGCCGAGGCCCACACAGCGACGGGGACCGCCATGTGATATGCGTTTCCTGCCTGGGAGAGGATCATGCAGCTCTCGCGCCTGCCGACGGCGGCTGCCCTCACTGCGAGCTATTGCCTATGGTGACTCTGAGGACTCGCCTGGCATTCTTCTCCGAGACTGCACTTCCACCCGCTACAGTGCCGCGCCGTAAAAGCGCCGTACTCAGCGGGTCCCCGAGCCTTCTCCAGCCCGTGAAAGCTCGCCGGTTCGCCCGCCAGCTTCACCAGCTTCACTCGAGTCTGACGGATAACAGCCGCCGCGCGCCGCCGCTGTTATCCGTCAGACTCGAGTGAAGCTGGCGACGAGATAGCTGCATCTGTAGAGAAGGCCAGCTGCTCTATCCTGGCGTCGGACAGTGAGGATTGGGCGAGCTCTGTGGACCTCTCCCCCCTTCTGTCCGCGAGTCGTCAGGGAAACGGGCCAGCATCAAGGCCGCGCGGCTAGCTTTCTTTACGTAATAAGAAAGCTACCCCGCCCCCGCCCCCCGTGGGCGTGCGTCACCGGCAAAATGAGGAAAGGGTGTGTTTTAGTCCCGCCGAGGCCGGACTCCATTTCTCAAACATTTCTCAGCTCCTCTTAGATTGAGCGGCTGAAAATGTCAATATTGCAGCAATGAGCCTGTTGTATAACACGCACACCTGCAAACGAACGCCGACACACACAAAACTGTGATGACACTCTCTTATTTGCTCGAGCTAATGTCATTCCCCCCTGTGGCTCAGTGGCGGAACTCATAGCCTTCGCGCGAGAGACCCGTGTTCGATCCCGGCTACATTTTAGATCTAAGACAACTGAACAGAGCGCTTATGAAACGCGGTTCAGAATGCTCACAACCAGCAAAATCCTCACACAGATTTGCCAAGGGGACTGGTTTATGTCGATAGATCTGAAGGACGCTTATTTCCAGATACAAATAGCGTCACGTCACAGGCGATTTTTGAGATTCGCCTTCGAGGGCCAGGCATATCAATACACAGTCCTACCGTTCGGCCTGTCCCTGGCACCCCGTATATTTACGATGTGCATGGACGCGGCTCTCGCGCCCCTGAAACTTCAGGGCATGCAAGTATTGAACTATTTAGACGATTGGCTGATTCTAGCTCGATCTCATTCAGAGCTCATAGAACACAGGACCATGTTACTCAAACACCTCGAGAATCTTGGTCTCACAGTCAATTTGGCGAAGAGCTCGCTGTTCCCCAGCCAGGAAATGGGCACTTTCTGGGCACAGAGCTGAACTCACTGTCAATGACAGCTCGATTATCGCCAAAGCGCATACTGAACATTCAGCGCTTCACAAAATCCTTTCGCTGCCGCACTATAGTCCCGCCCAAGAGATTTCAGAAAATGCTGGGCCTCATGACCATCAGTACTCCAGCTGGGTCTGCTTCGCATGCATCCACTGCAGTGGTGGCTGAAAGTACGAGTGCCGTCTCGAGCTTGGGCCTCCGGTCTGTTTCGCCTCAGGGTCAATCAGAAATGCATCGCAGCTCTGAAACCTTGGAAGGCGACCGACTGGTACCAGTCAGGTGTAAACCTGGGGACTTCCTTGAGTGTGCAGGTGGTGTCCACGGACGCCTCCACCTCGGGATGGGGAGCACTGCACGAAGGCAGACCGTTATTCGGCCTATGGTCAGAACGAGAGAAGCTCCTACAAATCAACTGTCTACAAATGATGGCAGTCGATCATGCGCTGAGGCGCTTCTGTCCCCGAATAAGAGGTCACCACGTCTTGGTCTGCTCGGACAACATGTCAGTGGTAACCTACATAAATCACCAGGGCGGCGTCAGATCCCAAAACCTTTACAGGCTGACGGAACGCCTCCTGGTCTGGGCTCAGCACAATCTGCGCTCTCTGAGAGCACCACATGTGCCTGGTCACCTGAATTTGGGACCAGACAGACTGTCCAGGAACAATGTTCCAGCAGGAGAATGGTCTCTGCACCCGCAGACGATCCTCCTGCTGTGGGAGACATTTGGCAGAGCGCAGGTAGACCTGTTTGCGTCCCAAGAGAACGCTCACTGCCCAAAGTTTTTCTCCAAGAGCAGGGATGTACTGGCCCACGTCTGGCCCCGCTGCCCCCTCTATGCTTTTCCCCCCGTCTCGCTCCTGCCTCAGGTATTGGAACGAATAAGAGAAAATGGATGCTCAGTGCTTCTAAATTCCAGCAAGTGTGGTTTCCAGTCCTGATGCAGCTGGAGAGCACTGCCCTATGGCCAATACCGATGAGGAAAGACCTCCTCTCTCAGGCCAGGGGCTCAATTTGGCATCCTCACCCGGAACGGTGGGCCCTGCACGCATGGGCCATCAACGGGTACCTGCAAACCTCCCCGAGGGAGTGCTAAACACCATCACGCAGGCCAGAGCACCGTCTACCAGACGCCTCTATGCCTCCAAGTGGTCAGTGTTTGTTAACTGGTGCAAAACCCGAGGTTTTCCACCTACAAGCAGCGGGGTAACGGAAGTACTTTCCTTCCTTCAAGAGCTACTGGATAAGGGCAGGTCCCCATCCACGCTCAAAGTCTACGTGGCGGCCATAACAGCGTTTACGAAACCTGTGTCTGGCCTGTCACTGTGGAAAGATGATCTGGTCATTAGTTTCCTAAGAGGAGCTAAGAGGATGAATCCTCCCAGAACCCCATCTATCCCCATGTGGGACCTTTCCATGGTGCTAGAAGCCCTGAAAGGAGCCCCATTCGAGCCGATTTGGACATCGGATATGAAACACTTGTCTTTCAAGACAGTGTTTCTCTTGGCTCTTGCGTCAGTAAAACGCATAGGGGATCTACAAGTGCTATCAATAAGCGCAACGTGTCTGGAATTTGGGCCTAACGACTCAAAAGTCATGCTCAAACCAAGACGGATACGTACCTAAATCCCTCAACACGCCGTTTAGGGCCCAGGTTATCTCCCTGTCTGCCCTACCGGTTCATAATGAGGAAGAGAGCACAGGCCTCCTTTGCCCAGTTAGGGCGTTAAAGGCCTACGTATCTCGCTCGTCTGTTTTCAGACAGACTTAGCAGTTTTTCGTTTCATTCGGCGGCCACACATAAGGGCCTAGCCGCCTCGAAACAGACCCTATCCAGATGGATAGTTGATACCATGGCAATGGCATACACTACAAAGGGACTGGAGTGCCCCTTGGGTGTTAGAGCACATTCCACCAGAGGCATGGCCTCATCGTGGGCGTGGTCTAGTGGGATCTCCTTACAAGATATCTGTATGGCGGCACGCTGGGCCTCCCCGTCTACATTTATAAGGTTTTATAACCTAGAAGTTCCCGCCTTACAAGCTAAATTGCTGTCGGTTTAAAGTCAAGCACCACCTGCCCCGTCGTTCGGCGCAGAGTACTGCATTCGCTTGAGCACTGCTCAACGGGCTGTGAGTTTTTTCCCCAAGGAAAAATAATGCCCATACTATCACTCAGTACAGGCTGAAGTTCTCTTCACCCTAACTGTGTGTAGCACTATTATAATAAATAGCCCTTCTTATGGCTAAATTATTTAGAATGATGCTTCTAGCCTCTCTTCTCGGACTCTGAGTTCATGGTGATTATGCACTATATGAGCCCAGGGCACCTGCCCTTGGGTCCTTGGTGCTGGATCCCCGCATGCACGGCGTTTTGCATAGTGTTCCCCTAGCGTAAGATATTACGCAGTACGAGAGAACCGCTCGTAAGAGAACGTACTCGGTTAGTAACGTAACCTCAGTTCTCTCTAGAAGAGGGAACGAGTACTGCGTATCTTGCCGTGCCTGATACGCGCTGGTTCGCTTCGGTGATGAAAAACCAGTGAAATCAGCCCATCGAGCTATCTTTATAGAGCTAGACCACGCCCCTTTGGGCGCGAGCGTGACACAATGGGCGCGAGGGTGCCCCCATTGGACCGTCAGCAAAGGGCCGCTCTCGATAGGCTGCTGCAGTTGCCGCAGGACAGCCAATAGGCACGCTGAGCCGCCTGCCTATGTCTGTATGCTGCTGCAACGCGTTTTGCAATAATTCAAAATTAAGGATAATTTTTTGGCTTCAATATCTCGATGAAAAGAGGTTTTCCCCTAGCGTAAGATATTACGCAGTACTCGTTCCCTCTTCTAGAGTGAACTGAGGTTACGTTAGTAACCGAGTACGTTTTGAGCAGAATAGAGTAGCGCTTGTATGTTGTTTCTACGATCAGAAATGCAGACATGGTTTTATGTTAACAGTGTTCTCACCCCCGTAGCGCGGCGCATAAAAAGACAGTATAAGTCATTATAATCAGTAATTATGTCCCCAATGAAATAAAACCTTACCAATCTGATACGTTCTGTTCCAGTTGCACTGGCAAAGTTGATCGATCAGCTTGGTCATCTGCATTTTCCGGATCAGATTCGGGCTCGAATTGATAAACTAGTAAACTACACTATCACCTGTCATTATTGCTTTGGAAGCTGATGTTCCAAATATGGTAAGGGGCGTGACATTTCCGCCACACGTTTAAGGCATTTGGGCCAATCAGAATACACGGGGCAATCAGAGCACACCAGCGCTAATCAG
The DNA here is from genome assembly GCA_030578255.1 of Tiaroga cobitis. NCBI lineage: Eukaryota > Metazoa > Chordata > Actinopteri > Cypriniformes > Leuciscidae > Tiaroga > Tiaroga cobitis. Next base: position 47,505,936 of record CM060598.1, on the reverse strand, counting down.
AACGATGAGCTTTGTAAAAATCTATGCGTTTCAGAAAGACGGGGCATAAAGGAACAACAACAATGTACGGTAAACAATGTGTAAAATAATAACTTTTTTTTACCTAAAACCACGGAAACACCAATTAAACCAAATACACAAAATAATGTTATTTTTAGAACCATCATATGACCCCTTTAAATAAGCTAATTTAATTGATGTTATTCAATCAGTCTGTGATTTCTCTAAACCACTACTCCTGATTGGAGGCTTCCATAGACATTTAGTTTATATGTAGGATGACATTTCAGATGTTTTTAACAGAGCAAGCCAAAATATTTAGTAGTGCATAGATTGTACATTAGTGCTGCTCATTTATAACCTAACAATAATATAAACAACATGATTATGTAATATATCAATTTAAAAAATGAAAGAATTTCCAGCAAAAATAACCAATTACTGTGATATAAAATTTCCCATATTGCCTAATGTACCAATTTTGGTCCAACCTCCCACCCATATTCTTCACTTCTTTTTACATGTCACATTAAGCTATTAAAGTTAAGTTATTAAAACAGTGGCAGAGAGAGAAAAATAAAACTGTTGGTCATTCATACAGGTAATGAACCCATGCATATTTGTTCATTAAAACACTATTATAAGCCCTATGTCATGCAAGGCAGAAAACTTGAGGACATCTAGGTGGTACCTTTCTGGTCTGGTGTAAGACAAAATAGAGTCCAAAGGAGGGAGAGGGTCAAAACCCATTCCTGGCTGTGTGGTCACTTCCTGTAAGAGAGAGAGAGAGTGGGGGAGGGGCAGAAAATGGTTATCTAATAGAGAAGTACTACTTATAAACCAACTTAACACAAATAAAATCAACACAGGAATGTGTGCATGTGTGTTTTAGGACAAGTTGGTTTGGATGTATGGTTGTAACAAGCCGCAGTGTGAACAATTAATTGTGGTCTTATATTTTTTACTAGATTGAATGTAGGGAGTGCATTGTTAGTTGCTCTGTATGCCAGGAAAAAATCCTGAACATGATCTAAGTGGGAATAAGGAACCCGTGTTTGGAATGCAGCTGAGGATTTACATAAGAATATTATGAAGGGTGAATATCAGCCTTGCTGTGGTTTTTTGGAGGTTATGCTGCATAAGCGGGGCTGCCAACCAGTAATAATTTGCAGTAATAAAGGCGATAATAGACTGTACCTTCTTGGGTAGCTTCTTTGGAAAACTATTGAGATTTCCATACTTCCTTAGAAATAGTGGGATTTTGGAGAGGACCTTTGGAGAGGACCCCTTTGAGGCGAAATCATATTTGCATATAGGGAAATTACATATGTACCTTTTTTAAAATCACTTTTTAACTAGATTCACAGAACAGCAGACTCATTGTGAAGGTTTTTTCCCCTCACTTGCTAGGTGTCCATCCAACAATTTTCAAGTGAATTTTGAATTTGCATAAAATTAAAACTTCCTGACTGCAATTGCATTATAAACAAAATGTCAAAATTCTTATAAAAGTCTTGTGCAATTTTTCTGTAGGTTCGCGTCTGCCAAAATGGGCATTTAGGTTATGGAAACGCATTTAGCCATTTAGTAATTTAGCATTTTAAAAAAGATTTGTTAAAGTTTAACCCACAGACCAGTTTTGAGTACAGGCTCTCCCAGATATAAACTTATTCTGCATGCATAAGTTATAACATAACAACACTACATAAGTACTCCAGAACAGTATAACAAATTAAGCAAGGAGGTCTTTAACTGTTCCATGACACACAATAAAGGCAGACTTCTCCAGGAAATGCCTTTGTCTGTCAGCAGTGAACACAGAATCAAACTCAGGTGAATGTACTTAAAGTGACAGCAGCTTAATATCCCTGCTGCTGTTAATTAAACAACAAAGGACAAAGAGAAAATCACTCACTGATCTTGACTGAATAACTTTTGTAAATATTTTTTAACTAATCCATTTTATATAAAAATAAAACTATGCAATGTTATTTTGCATTTGATTTCTTGAACTTTGTTCAGTTATATTTATTTTATGCTATTGCTAATTTCTTTATTTATTCTTATAGAACACCATCTCAGATCTCAGTCAGTCCAGTAGTGGAGGGACGAAAGAAAAAGGAGCCTCAACATAGCAGGACTTTGTCCAGGCCTCACCCTTTATTCAGAGTCAGAATAACAACTCCGAAGTTAGTCTTTCTTCGTTTCAGAAGAAATCAACGCAACTTTCAACACTACCTTCTTCACTTGAGCATCGCCAGCTCCAGTAAAGATTATCGAAATAATCATCTAGGAATTCATACAGACGGGTGTTCCACGACTAAGTACAATGCAAATATCCACTTAAACCTTTACTAGGTGTTATGATAAGATGCACTAAGAATCTCTTGTTTTCAGGTTTATAACAAGGACGCTTTAAAATGCAATAGTCTCCCCTTTTCACTTCTAATCCCTATTAGCAGTTTATTGGAATGTTTCTAAAGCCGATAAATACAATATGTACTACAAAATGACGTAAATCCCTTTGAAGTATTTTCATCCAATGTTCCAGTTACTGAACATTTTTAATTAAGACATGTTACATAATGCAGACATATATTACTACAGTGATTTAACATATCTGTAATATTGCTGTGGAAAAAGGTGTGTTTATTCATGCTAGGGTAGTTTGTCTATGAATTAAGTGAAGAAAAGCCATTTTTCATGCGTGTTATATGTTAAAGTCTTTCATGTGGCCTATTTTGTTTCACATGTGGCAATTTTTCCCCATGGCAACTCTTTTGATGTCGAGGAAGGTCACCAGTTTTCCTGGTTAGCGTCATAAGGGGAACAAAAGTTTATCATGATCTGGGAGACCAGACTTTTCGTACTCCGCTTGGGTCTTACGACTCCCAGGTGGATTATTTAATAAATATAACAAATAATTGTGCGTCTGATCTGTCCATATATAACTAAAATAATTTATTTTTAAAAAATTCATGTTATCAAGTCAAAACAGTGATATGTATGCTCAGACATTTTTCAGATATCCATCTTTATTTAGTTATTTATTAATTGTATTTGTTTTGTGGGGGGATTTTTGATGTCATTAGTGAGTAGTGACATTCACACTGATAAGACTTGTAACCATGGAAACACTAGTGCACCTCAAAAAATCAGATCCATCTGTGCAGAATAGCAGAACTAAAGTACAATTCACATTACCCAAAACATTGTTTCTCCACATGTAGTTTTGTGTAGTCACATTAAATTTAACATGTATGATATATAAATACTGTATATATGTTATGCTATATAAATATGCTATATAAATAAATTATATGCTATATAAATAAATGTGACTTGACGTCGACAAAAAGTTCCTTCCAAATCAACAATGGCTCAATTACATGTCGTGTCAAATAGAGTAGATTTTGATTACTGCATTCTTACTGCAGTGATTTACTACAGTGATTTGTAAATCATTTGTAAAGTGATTCATACAGTGGTATGAAGGTGTAGCTGAGGAATGTCTCTTACTAGAGGAAGAGTAGCTGTTGCCTCCTTTATCTCAGACATCAGCACATGTCTATGGATGTTCCTGGGAGCACTCTGGTATCTTTGCTTCCTCCTGTCCAGTAAAGACCCACAGAAGAACATCAACATTCTCACAATCTCTTTTCTATCAAATATTCTCACACATGCATAAAAAGAGGCACCCAACACAAAAAGTAAGCAAACAACATATATTTTTACTTTACATTTTAAATGGCAACTTGTTTTAATAATTTTTAATGCATTTTATGTACACAAATTTTTATCTTTTATCATCATTATAAAGTGGATTTCATCTTTAATCTTGTCATATGAATTATGGAAATAAAACATCTAAAAGATGCTTCTCCTACATTCACTATCTGTGAATGTAGCCTTGGCCAGGAGGGGTTGATGTTGTCAGATGGTATACAACGTTCACGGAGTTTTTCAATCCTGAACCATAACATCCGCCCGTTAGTGGGTCGGCAGAGGTGGCCAAATCACTGCTCATCTCCTCCTGGCTTCCATCTTGGCTCCTTTTTCCTGTTCCTTAGCCAGCAAGAGGGTCTTTCTGCTGCCATTTACCATACTTCAAACTGTTCTCTTCTATTTTCCTATCATTCAAAGGGCTATAAACATTCTCCATACTGTCTGGGCAGGGAATCCTCTACAACCGAACTCAACTTGAAACAGCCATCCTTTTTCCCAACACTGTTGCAAAAGACTCCAGATATTTGGTGCTCTTTCTTTCAAAGGCTTGGCCCCATCCTTCTTCCCATGAGACCATAAGTTTGATCTTCACCTTCTCAGACCACCGAACCAGAAATGGCCTTAGTGTTGTCTGGACAACCTGGGAGAACCGTAGCCTTCCCCCAGGTCTACATTAATTTCCTATTATTGGGCCTTTTCCCAATGGTGCCATGGTGCCCCTCTCCCCACAAAGCTTGCAGGCTCCCTGGGATGCTAGCTCCACAGCCCTCGATCTATCCTTCCCCGGGTACTGTACTTCTTCCTAGATCATTGCTATCCTCTCCTTGGTCTCTGCCTACACTCGTTGGAAATGTGAATGTTTGAGACCCTGTCTGCCTGTACATGACATTCCAATGTCACATAGCTTCAGCATACTTTTAGCGTGTGCAACAGAAGTGTCGGCTGCCTCTGATCTTTTAATAATGCCTGCATATCTGACTTGTAGTCTCTGTATGTCATAATCACTCAACACTTTTATAACAATAATAATAATTATTATTATTATTCAGAGTACAATATGTTAAAGCCATGATGTCAGATGTCAATGGAGCAAGAGAAAGACAGACATTCATGAGCATATTTCTCCTGGTAAGCATGACCTTTTACTCTATCAGGATGAAGATGGAAGTGTATTCTGATATTGAGAAGGTAAATTAAGCATCAGCAAATCCACAAACTTTAAAAAAAGGCACAAAAACACAACTGTGTTCATTGGTTTCTTACTTGTTTTGGCAGTCCTCCACATAAGGGTCGTGTGTGTCGACTCTCTTTAGCACTTTTCTGACATTCTCCTCCAACCAGAGCATCTGTCCGGCCTCTTTCCACAGGCTGTGACAGCGGCCCACATACAGGGACACTAACTCTGAGAGTGCCGGAGGCTGCCTAAAGGGCACAGCGAAAGTAAATACAACTGCATCATCACATTCATACATGCTGCTATGGCTCTGTGTTGTAATGGAAATTTTTATATTCTCATTGATTTTAGTTCCTTATCTGTGATCTGAGTTTAGAAACAGAGGACTCTGTTTTCTGTTGTTATGTTAATACAGCTAGAGGGTGTGTGTGAGTTCGGGGTAGTCGTAAAGTTCCTTTGTTCCTCTTGTCTAAACAAGATAGAACAGTATAAGACTGCTAGCCAGCCCTTGCTCGAGGTCTCACTCCGCCTGCAGCTGGACTGTGGTTGGACTGGGAACTATTCTTGCAAGAATAAATCTTTTAAAGTACAATTGGAATCCTGATGTCTCTTACGCTGTGATGCTGTTTGTTTAATTATTGTTTTTGCCACAACAATTGGTGTCAGAAGATGGGATCTCACAGCAGTTTATTCTGGTCCTGAAGACGACTTGACGACTGATCATCCTAGAAGCATTAGGCTTCTGGTCTTACCTCGAAAATTAAGAAAGAAGAGTCAAACTGCTTTCAGGGCCAGGAGGAACTCGACTGAGATCATAAAGAATCCGGTGGCAGTAGCATCTCGGGTAAGAGACCACAAAATTATTTTTATTTTATTTTAATTTATTTATCTATTTATTTTTATGGTGCAATTTGGTATAAATGTGAAGAATCATAAGTGGCTGAGTCTATTTCTGTGGTGCGGGTACAAGATTTGTCCAGAATTAATTGAGATTTAGGGCCAGATCAAGAGATTTGGTAACACTTTACAATAACTACACGCTAATAATCATTAGTTAAGCATGAGTAAACAGTTAATTCATCATTCATAAAGCATTAATAGACATTAATACGCAGTTTATAAATACAGCTATAAATGCTCTCTTCTTGATTTACAAGCATATCTATAATTTATTTAATAATTGTATTTTCATCCTTTATTAATGATCAATTTATTATTTCTAAATTAATAATTGCATTTTTTATAAACCAGTTATTTAAGAGTTGTCAGTGGTTCATAAGATTACTTAGAACGTGTAAGTAAATGATTAATAAACTATTTAAATGTACATTCATACATCTTATTCAGACATATAGTGATGGTTACTTAGTGTGTTAATAAATGCTTTATTAACATGTATTTATGCTGTAATTCAGGCTTAATTCGGGTAGTTATAAAGCATTTAGTAGTGGTCAGTTAACTATGTTTGTGAGCTCATCTAAAGTGAGGACTATTCATGCCTTGTAAAGCATTTATAAAGCAGATCTAAAGGCTGTTAAATATTTCTATGTTCTGTATCACTGTGTTGTGTTTGTTACATTTTACTGTTTAGAAGATTGACGCGCCTTTAAATCTCCTTTATAAATGCTTTACAAGGCATGAATAGTCCTCACTTTAGATTAGCTCACAAAATAGTTAACTGACCACTACTAAATGCTTTATAACTACCTGTATTTACTACATTTACTTACACTTTCTAAGTGATCTTATGAATGACTGACAACTCTTAAATAACTGGTTTGTAAATAATGGTATACTTCATTTAGAAATTATTAATTGATCATTAACAAAGTATGAAAATACAATTATTAAACGCATTATAGATATGCTTATAAATCAAGAAAAAAGCGTTTATAGCTGTATTTATAAACTGCTTATTAATGTCTATTAATGCTGTATAAAGGATGAATTAACCGTTTACTCATGCTTAACAAATGATTAATAGCATGCAGTTATTATAAAGTGTTACCAGAGATTTCAGGTGGACTTTAATCTGGAATTAATTGAAATCGGGCAGCCTGATCAAGAGATTTCAAGTGGGCACTGAGTTCTCGTGAAAATCTGGAAGTAATTGAGATTTGGGGCCAGATCAAGAGATTTCAGGCAGATTACAGTCCAGAATTAATTGAGACCTGGCAACAGGTCAAGAGATTTCAGGTGGACTTTAATCTGGACCTGATTGAGATCGGGCAGCCAGATCAAGAGATTTCAAGCAGATAGATAAAGCACTAGAGAGTGCACCCTTAACTGATCTTGGGTTAAGAAATCAGATCTGTCGGAGACGTCCAAAAGATTATTAGATGTCGTAAATCCACAGAAATAGAAAACAGACAATATGGGGTCATATAACAGTAAGCTAGCTAATTTTTACACACCAGTTTTCGGTCAAATGAAAAAGAATTGTGATAAAAATAAATAAATAAAAAAGGTCAGTGAAAAGCAACAGAGGGGGTTGCAGGTGTTTTAGTCATGTGTGTGAGAAAACGGCTCCACCGGAGCAGAATACTACTAATAAAAAGTGTGTTTGTGTTTTCCAAAATGAAACCGAGATTGTCTCTGCGCTGAGAGCCCTGAAGCTGAACCACGATCTCGACTGCTCTCCGATCCGAAAACCAGCACAAGAAGCAGCACGAGACGCACAAGCGGCAGCACAAGAAGCAGAACGATTAAGAGCGCGAGCAGCGGCAGAAGCAGCAAAACAGACCTCAGACCGAAAACAACCCGAAATGGCAGTTGTGCAACGTGAAACAAACAAGCCTAAAACTAAACAACAGACGAGAGGAACGGAGAGCAGGACGGAGAGAGTCTGGTTCAGGGCGATCGGGGGGGCCGACCACAAAACAGGAAAGTGACCTTTTATTACTAACACGCAAGCACGACACACACACAAACACATACACTGATTTACTATTGAAGAATAGATTGCCATATTTTTATAGTTGAAGGTGCAAGCAGCTATGATTGCTGTCTGTGTAATTTAGGGACTGAGATATGAGTAATATAATTGTGACGGTCTCGGACCAGTCAGCTCCTCCTCCTTTGCGGTTTGCTGTTCATTACGTCTCCCCTATAGGTGAGAGGAGCACAGGTGTGGTGTGTTGCAGATGATTGCTCCAGGACCGCGTGTGGTTGCTTCCAGTATCCTGGGTGTTAAAAGCTTTCCAGACCTGGTTGAAGGAGGCCACCGCTTCTCCTTCTCTCCCGCACCGTTTTGCTGATTTTTGTTTCTTTTTGCATGACACTTCACATACCCTGATCGCTTTTGTTTTCGTTTCAAGTTGTACATTTATACTGACTTTAATTATTTTAGGTTACTCATTCTTTGTCTTTAATAAATATATCATTTGAAATCATATAATCCGCGTGGTCTCCCCTCTCTGTTGCATAGGCCGGCACGGGCTGTATGTAACAGATTGGTGGCTCGTCAAGGGATTTGAACGTTTGGGATCTGAAACAACAAACAGACTGGGGGGCTCGTCAAAATAAGGATTTGAAACGACATCGGTAAATATATTTTTGATGCTTATATCTAGGTTTTGAATGGCCTGGGCGTTAGAAGCTTTAAATATATTAGGACCGTTGCATTTAGGTACGTTTGATTTGGAAAGCGCTTTGATAGTTCATTGAGTTGAACGTTTTGTTTTTGAATCATTGGGAAGACGCATGTGGATTAGTTTGAAATTAGTTTCGTTCAAAAGTATTTAATTTATATTTTGTTAGTGGTGCGGAGAGGAGGAGAATATTTTTGTTTAATTTGTGCCTGGGCTGTTTTTGAAGGAAGCCAGGTTGAAGAGTTTGCGGTGTGCCATTGTTGGGTGAGTGTGGGTCTGCACTGCGCGTGCAAGATTGAGTTATTAATAAAGTATTCGATAAGATAATCATCGGAGCTTTGCGAGTGCCCGTCAAGTTTTAATGTTTGTTTGTTATTTTAGTTTGTTATTTTTGTGCTATCCTGGGCAGAGGGCACCGTCGTGGATGCCTGCTTTAACGGCATTTTGTCGGGGGAGTTAAGGCACCGCTGATATTGTGTATTAAAAATCTCTGTCCTTGGGATAGGCATGAAGAGGATCGTTGTTTTTCTTGTTTTTTTTTGTTGTTTTTTTATAGGGCAGCTCCGTTTTGTCTCGTCTTGATGCACAGTGTTGTGGCCACACTTACAATGTGAAAAGGTGAGCTTGTTTTTTTTCTTTAGTAGGTTATCTGTAAGAATTGTATGCTGTAGAATTAGTTTAATTTTTATGGCTAGTTTGGAGGATTTTTTTGTAGCTCCATCTGTGGAGGTTCTGAATAATTTGACAAAGGATCAGTTGCGCCAAGTTTGTGAACATTATAACTTTGATTTGGGTTTACCCAGAACAGCGAAATTAGCCCAGATTAGAGTGTCAGTTAAGGCGGAATTGGTCGTTAGGAATATTCTTTCGTCACCTGCATCTCTAATTATGGATGAGTTAGAGTTCGGAGAAGCAACGTCGACACCTCTTTCGACCGAATTCTCTAAAATGTCACTTACGTTTGAGCAACAAAAGGCGTTGATAGAAATGCAACAGAAAGAGAGAGAAGCTCAACGTGAGGCAGATCAGAGAGAGAGAGAAGCTGAACGTAAAGAGAGAGAAGCTGAGCGTGAGGCGGAGAGGAGAGAGAGAGAAGCTCAACGAGAGGTAGAGATAGAAAGAATAAAAAGTGAACGTGATGTGGCTTTAGAACGGTTGAGACTGAGCGCTGAAGGTAGGCTTTCAGTTGATGGAGGTGAGGGTACTGCTCTTAGGGGGTTTGTGCGTTCCCCTGATATATCTAACATGGTTAGGTTGCTGCCGAAATTCAATGAGAGAGATCCCGATATTTTCTTTTCTTTATTTGAGAGTGTGGCTGATGACCGTGGATGGTCTGACTCTGAGAGAACGTTGTTAGTCCAAAGTGTTCTGGTAGGTAGAGCACAAGAAGCGTTTATTGCGTTGCCTGTGGCAGATAGGAAAAAATATGTCAGAGTAAAAGAGGCAGTGCTTAAAATTTATGAATTAGTTCCTGAGGCTTATCGTTTGCGGTTTCGCAGTTGGAGAAAAGGAGAAAAACAGACGTATACCGAGGTAGCGAGGGAGTTGAACAGCCACTTTAATCGTTGGTGCTCTGCAGTGGGAGTCACTACTTTTGAAGAATTGTCTCATTTAATTGTTTTAGAACAGTTCAGAAATATCCTTCCTGAGCGTGTTGCTACACATGTATTTGAGCATAAGATGAAAACCGCAGCGGAAGCCGCAGTTATGGCTGACGATTTTGCTTTGACACATAAGTATAGTTTAAAAGAAAACAATACGGGTAAGGGTTATCAGGAACAACGTTTTGGACGTTTCAATAGAGTTTTGGGGTCTTCTTCGTTGGGTCCATTGGAGTCAACTACTCAGAGGAAAATAGATTCACACTCAAATCAGTCACACAGAGGTGTTGTGAGTTTTCGCAGAGACTCTAGGTATTCTGCGTTTACACCTGGTGGTCAGGCTAAGAACGATGCTGATGTGTGTCGATATTGTTTAGAAAAGGGGCATTGGAAGAAAGACTGTCCGGTTTTAAAGGGGAAAAGTCAGAGAAATGGGACTGATGTTGTTAGGGGGGTCACACTTGCTGTATCTGAGTCAGTTATACCTGCTAAAGTTTTGGTGGGTGAGACTGAGGCTAAAGCTGAAGGCGTTGTGACTTCATCTCAGACATCAGGCCTGAGTTCTGCTGAAGTTAGTGAGAGAAATGGTAGGGCTGATTCAGTTGTAACGGGTGGAAGTGGTTACTTTCCTTTTGTTACAGATGGCTTAGTTTCCCTGGTGGGTAGTTCCATCCAGGTGCCGGTTAAGATACTTAGAGACACAGGGGCGTCTGAGTCTTTTATCTTGGGGTCTGTGTTGCCTTTTTCTGTTGACTCGAGTACTGGGAACAATGTTTTAGTCCGGGGGATTGGATTGCAGGTTGTTTCTGTTCCTTTGCACAGAGTTAATCTGCAGTCTGATTTAGTACAGGGGAAAGTTAAAATAGCAGTCCGCCCTTCCTTACCTATAGAGGGTGTTCATATTCTCTTGGGTAACAATCTGGCTGGCGGCCGTGTTTGGCGTGATATACCGCCCCCTGTAATTGTTAAGAATGTCCCCTCTATTGCAGATGATAGTGACGTTCATGGTCAGAATTTTTCTGTCTTTACGGCTTGTGCGGTGACACGGGCTATGAGCCGTGGCGTTAATGATGATGTTTCCCAGACTAGAGAGTTTAAGTCTGTTATTGTGCCTAATCTACCACCTTCTCTCTCTCATAGTGATTTTGTTGCAGCTCAAAAGGAGGATGCGACATTAAAAGATCTGTTCGTTGGGGTGTTACCACCTGAGGAGTTGCGCAATGCAGTAAGGGGTTATTTGGTTCAGGACGGGTTGTTGATCCGGAAGTGGTCTTCTCACACTGACGAGGGGGTTGAGGATCCAGTATTTCAGGTGATAGTACCAGTTAAGTTTAGAGATTTGGTCCTACAGACAGCTCATGGGGAGGTAGCTGGGCACTTGGGGGTAAGGAAAACCTATGACCGTCTTATGAAGTACTTCTATTGGCCTCGTATAAAGAAGGATGTGGCATCCTTCATTAAGACGTGTCATGTATGCCAGTTAACAGGGAAGCCTAATCAGGTGTTAAAGCCAGCTCCACTCTACCCTATTCCAGCTGTAGGTAAACCATTTGAACATCTATTAATTGATTGTGTGGGACCATTGCCTCCATCTAAGTCAGGGTGTGGTTACCTGCTTACTGTGATGTGTCAGTCAACCCGATATCCTGCTGCCTATGCTTTGCGAACAATAACCACTAGATCGGTGGTGAAAGCCCTTTCACAATTTATTTCTATTTTCGGTATCCCTCATACAATACAGAGTGACAGAGGATCTAACTTTACGTCACGCATGTTCAGAGAAGTGCTCGAGCAGTTGCGTGTGAAACATCAACGTAGTAGTGCTTATCACGCCCAGAGCCAAGGTGTTCTGGAGCGGTTTCATCAGACACTGAAGTCTCTTCTCAGGGGTTATTGTGTTGAGCTTAACAAAGACTGGGAAGAAGGGCTCCCATGGCTAATGTTGGCAGCACGAGAGGTAACCCAGGAGAGTACGGGTTTCTCGCCTAATGATCTGGTCTTCGGCCATAGAGTTCGTGGGCCTTTAGCAGTTTTACAGGGGGAGCTAAAGAGTCCTGAGTCTCCTGTTAATCTGTTGGACTACGTTAATGGTTTTCGTCGTAGGTTGTTTTTAGCCTGTGAGATGGCGACGGACAACCTGACTAAAGCCCAACAGAAAATGAAGAGTTGGTATGACCGTCGAGCTGAACCAAGGGCCTTTAGTCCGGGTGATCAGGTTTTGGCCTTGTTGCCAATAGTAAACTCTCCTTTCCTTGCAAAATATACGGGTCCTTATAGGGTGATTCGACAGGTGTCAGACCTGAATTATTTACTTTCTACACCAAATCGTAGGCGTTCTACTCAGCTCTGTCACATAAATCTGTTGAAGTCCTATTATAGCAGGTCTTCAGTCTCTGGGACAGCAGAGTCTAGTGACCGGGTGATGGCCGTTTCTTTAGTCGCTGCTGTTGAGGCTCCTAGTGCCTTGGAGACTCCCTACATGGTAGCAGCTTGTAGTGGTGAGGATATGGTAGGTCCTGATGACGGTATGTTGAAACCTCGTCTGAGGAACTCTGAAAAACTGGGGGAGTTGAATACATTGGTTGGACATTTGCCAGAGGAACGTGTATTAGAACTGTCGTCTTTGTTGTCTGATTTTCCTTCTTTATTTTCAGATACACCATCATGTACTCATTTAATTGAGCATGATATTGATGTTGGTGACGCAGAACCAATAAGACAGCGGTTCTATCGGGTGTCACAAGATAAACAGCGACATTTAGAGGCAGAGGTGAAGTACCTGTTGGATAATGGGTTGGCTAAGCCTTCCTATTCGAGTTGGTCTTCTCCCTGTTTATTGGTCAGTAAACCTGATGGGACATATAGATTCTGTACTGATTATCGTAAATTGAATAACATCACGAAACCAGATTCTTTTCCACTTCCAAGAGTTGAAGATTGTGTTGATCGAGTAGGATCCGCAAGGTTTGTAAGTAAGTTTGATTTGTTGAAGGGTTATTATCAAGTCCCTTTGTCGTCTCGAGCTCAGGAAGTTTCAGCTTTTATAACATCATCTGGGCTATATTCTTACTCTGTTATGAGTTTTGGTTTGCGAAACGCTCCAGCCACATTTCAGCGACTTATGAACCGTGTCGTATCTGGTTTGCAGGGGTGTGCTGTGTACCTTGATGATGTGGTTGTGTATAGCGAGGAGTGGTCTGAACATCTGGACCGTGTTCGGGCTCTCTTTACTAGGCTTGTTGACGCTCGTCTCACTATAAATCTGGCCAAGTGCGAGTTTGCCCAGGCTACAGTTGCATATTTGGGGAAGATCGTAGGGCAGGGTCAAGTGAAGCCGGTCCATGCTAAGGTGGTGGCTGTTGATAAGTTTCCTGTTCCTACCACCAAAACTGAGTTGCGACGCTTTTTGGGGATGGTAGGGTATTACCGTAGTTTTTGTTCCAATTTTTCTACGGTAGTAGCCCCTTTGACTAACCTGTTAAAAGCTAAAGTGAAGTTTGAATGGACTGTGACCTCTCAGATTGCTTTTGATAATGTCAAGTTGTTGTTGACCTCTGCTCCAGTTTTGATGGCACCCCGTTTAGATCAGCCTTTCCGGATGCAGGTTGATGCAAGTCATGTGGGGGCTGGTGCGGTGCTCCTGCAGAGTGATGAGAAGGGGGTGGACAGGCCAACATGTTATTTCTCAAGAAAGTTTAATTGTCATCAGTTGAATTATTCAACTATTGAGAAAGAAACATTGGCGTTAGTTTGGGGTCTACAGCAGTTTGATGTATATTTAGCTGGGGGTGCTGTTCCTATCACTGTTTACACTGACCATAATCCACTGACATTCCTCCACTCTTTGAAGAGTCCAAGTCAGCGCCTTATGCGCTGGGCTTTATTTTTACAGCCATACAATTTAGAGATACGGCATATTCGGGGCGTGGACAATGTGATGGCAGACGCTTTGTCCCGTGCTCCGGGTGGGCTGGATTGAATGTTTTGTCTTGTCCCATTTTTCTCCCTTCCTGTTTCTACACTCTCTTCTTCTGCTTAGTCTCCTTAAATGTAGCTTTCCAGGTACCGGGATTTGCTGGAGTTCTGGGATGAGGAGGGGCGATTGGAGCTGGTAGAGGGGTTGGGGTCCTGTGGACAGAAGGGTTTTTCTGTCCAGTCTATGTATGCGGATTATCCATATCTCGGAACTAAAGTTAAGTGCTCACTTTTAGATAAAAAAATAAATAAAATTTGTTTATTGTGTTGTGTGGGGTTTTGAAGGTTTTTGCAGAGGCCTTTTAGGGGCCTCTGTTTTAAGGGAGGGGGGTGTGACGGTCTCGGACCAGTCAGCTCCTCCTCCTTTGCGGTTTGCTGTTCATTACGTCTCCTCTATAGGTGAGAGGAGCACAGGTGTGGTGTGTTGCAGATGATTGCTCCAGGACCGCGTGTGGTTGCTTCCAGTATCCTGGGTGTTAAAAGCTTTCCAGACCTGGTTGAAGGAGGCCACCGCTTCTCCTCTCCCGCACCGTTTTGCTGATTTTTGTTTCTTTTTGCATGACACTTCACATACCCTGATCGCTTTTGTTTTCGTTTCAAGTTGTACATTTATACTGACTTTAATTATTTTAGGTTACTCATTCTTTGTCTTTAATAAATATATCATTTGAAATCATATAATCCGCGTGGTCTCCCCTCTCTGTTGCATAGGCCGGCACGGGCTGTATGTAACATAATCCTGTGGTTTCTGTAAAACGGTAAAGATAAGTGGGACTGAGGAGGAATGATAATGTTAAGTTGAATCTGCAGACTTACCATTTGATAGAAGAATAAGCTTTCAAACCAGTGTTAATGAAATTAATGACATGCTAAATTTCTTTATACTGTATGAAGAGTAACTGAACAGTCATGATACAAAGTGTGAGACAGAAGAGAGCAAATGCTGTAAGCAGCTCTGCTCTGAAGCTCTTGCTTTAAAGAGATTTGCAGATGATGTTTTGTAAAAGTTTGATTCTGATTGGAAAGATAAACAACTTGACTGGCTCTAAACAAAGAAAGTGCCAAAATGATACAAATTTGAAGAAAATTATGTGTTAATATGGGCTAGAAAGCAGATCGATGTTAATGAAATTAAAGGTTTCATTTAAAAAAAGAACAGGAGATAAAAATAAGGTCATAAGATTGAAGACAGTGAACCCCAGGGGGGTCAGAAGGACCACTGTATTATGTATTGTTTTGACTTCACAGGGGTGAGGACAGTAAATGCCCAGGAAGGGGGGTTAGAGGGACCATTGTATTTCTAAAACCTGATAGATCTGGTTTCACTGGGGTTAGTGAAAAATTACAGATAAGAAATGAGTTTCAAAATACTTTTAAAAAGTATTGCTAATTGCAGATTGGTAAACTCATAGAAAAGAAAAACATGGAAGTCAGATATTAAACTATGATAATTGAGAACCTGACAACTAAAATTTAGATGAAATTTGAAACATTATTTTTATAAAGATAAATAGTTTAAGCAGAAGCAGTGTTAGGGGATTAAAAGTTGCTAGATGTAAAATGCATTAAAAGGGCATTTGATTAAACAAAAGCTTGTTAGTGTTGACCAAGAAAGAACTAGAAGCTGATGTGTTGATTTTAGAAGATAAGCTTGTGATTTGGCTGAAACAATTTGCTTATCTGAATCTGGTGTGTGCTGTGGCTGAAACTGCCAGTACGACAGATACTCTATCTGAGTTGAAATTTGTAATGTCTAAATTCCCTGCATGGGCAAAAGACAAATATATTGTGATTGTATTGAAAATACATGTAATTCATAGAAAACATGCCTTAAGCTGGGCTAGAGTTAAAAGATGATGGATAAAGTCTGAAGTTAGAAGTTTATGAAAGTGCAAAGGTACCAAGTCCTGAATGCCTCAGAGTCTCTCTCATTCAATGACAGCTAAAAGTTGTTATCTGAGCCTTTGTCATAAGTGATAATAAGCTATTGATAGTAAAGCACAGGGTTTCAGTTGAAAATCATAGACATGGAGATGTTAAAAGAAATCACTGCCATTCAGAGGGCAATTTGTATTTAAATGTTGTAAATGTACAACTGAATGACTTTAAAGAAGTCTTTAAAATAATGCAGACCTTATTCGATAGAAGTGACATTTTTGATTAGTTTATTTTAGGACAAGTAACTTCTGTCTCATTTTAGTCTCCACCATTCAGGGCCGATGGCTCCGGCTAGAGATGTAGATGTACACCGAATAGACGGCTGTGATAACTAACTCAGAGAGAAAAAAAAATATCTGAGTATAATCTAAGCATTGCGATTTTGCTGAGGATGTTTAATAGATTGATTTGATTAAATACTGTTGTTGTTGTTTTAGGTTTTAGGACACTCCTACTGGCTGTGAGGGTTCTTGAATGTCTTCTCACCCACACCCAAGAAAAGTTTGTATATCATATTGTCAAATTTTAGAAGAGTCTCTTTGATAATTCTGCCCAATTGGATGGAGCTGCAACCAGTGTGCATGAGGTGTCGTCCCAGAGACGGGTACGATTCTCTGAGGGCCATAGGGGGACAACCTAAGCAAGGGCTTCACCGCCACTGGGCACCTGCCCACCAGGGAAGGGAGGTGTAATCTGTGAGAAGGGAGTGGATGTGATGCTACTTTGGACCAAGAGCATCAGAGAGGGGACTGTAAGAAATTTTAGTCTGCCTCGACCCAGAGTCCACTCCCAAATATACTTTAGAATGAGCTCATCCCCAAAATGGCTTAATTATCATAGAGAAGAAGGAAGTGAAGTTATATTGTTTCTTCACCATTTGGGTTGAACACATCCTGAGCAAATGGTAGTCAATTCTAGAATGGGACTGGGTGTGGGACACAGAGAACCTTATCAGACAATGGTGTGTCTCAACTTCATTAACATACAGACCACAGCTGTTGATATGTTAGTTGCCTGAAGGGCAAGGAAAATGCAGAGATGTCAGCGTATCGGGCACGACAATGGACCATTATAGGACATGGTGGTGACTAAAAGTCTAAATAACAATGGTCAAAGTTTAGTGTAAGGAATTCACATTCCGTCTAAATTGCAGTCTTAGAAGGCTGTTGTAAGATTAGGCTATTTGTTTATAGAGAGAGAGAGAGAGAGAGAGAGAGAGAGAGAGAGAGAGAGAGAGAGAGAGAGAGAGAGAGAGAGAGAGAGAGAGAGAGACTGCTGAGTCGAGGAAGGGATGGTGTCTTTCTGCTTTCAGTCAGCCAAAGTAACTGAAGAATGATCAACACAGCTGACTTTTCTAAAATCAAATGAATAATGAACAAACCTGTTTTGAAACTAGTTAAGAGGCCATGAAAAGAATTAGATAAAAGCTAAAGGGAAATGCAAGGTTTAAAATATCATTTAAAATTTTAAATCTTTTTAGAGAAAAGATATGAATAAGAAATACGAGCGGTTCATAGTTCATAGATGTGTGTGTGTTTGATGGTGACTGCACTTTATGTCTTGGTAAGTGCGAGTGAGCTATTCTGTCTGAATAGTGTGTGTGTCATTAACCTGTGGAAAGAGTGTTTTTATCATTACAGATGGGTTAAGACAAATGACAAATTTGAGAGAGGTTGATAATTCTGAGTCAATTTGATAATCAAGCTTTGTCTGCTAGTCATACATTTTGGTCATTTATGATACATAGTAGATTTGAATTACTTTCTGGATCAGTTTAAGTACTGTTGGAAGTTGAAATTGTGAAGTTGTAAATGTACGTCAGTCATGGGTTGAGATAAACGAAAAGGTTATAGATTTTATGGCAAGGACAAAAGTGACACATTGGCTCAAATATCGAATTATCAAGAGCCCTTAACATGTATGATTATTGTAAACAAAGGGGGAAAATGATTGACTGACATGGACCAAGTCTGTACAGCACGACCTGACCTGATAGAAACAATTGATGAGACTTTGGAAATGTTTGTGGATGACTGACTTAAGAGACCAACAACACGCCTGAAAAGCAGGATACACTGAGACTCGGGGCCGTTGCCTTTAAAATACTTTGATAAGAAGATGAGATTGTGTCTTTACATAATATTTTTGTTCCAAAGGCAAAGAAAAATGTCTGGAGGAAAGATGGCTGAAGGAGAATGTTTGGTTTAGTGTTGATGGCAAACTAAATCCAAACACCATTATGTTAACCCTCTGAGGTCGGCTATCGCGCCGGCGCGATTGTCTCGCTTTTTTTCTTATCAGTGCAAAAGAGACTCAAAATACTCTGTTGATTTTGATCTTAAATATAAGTGGTATACATCAATCGATCATGTTAAGTGTCTATTATTTTTCTGTATACTCACAATAAAAACAAAGTGTTGTGCTTTTCGACAAATAAAGAAAAATAAACGATGCAAGTTCTGCCTTCTCTCTGTCGGTGAAGTCCATTCTGAAACGCGTCCTAAGATTAACTATAACTCCGCAAATACTTGTCATACAGGCACGAGAGATTTTTCTTTATGAAGCTTGAATTCTCTTCTTTTCAATGAAGTAATTTATATAAAAAACAAATATTCTCTGTTTATGTAATCTGTATGAAAAGAGAGTGATTTCAGTATTCTTTTCCCCAGCTCATTACACTTCATTACGCGTTAATCTGACACGCCCACGGAGGACGCGCGCTATTCAAACGCAAATGTTGAGGCAAGCCATGACAACGCCCACATCAGCCGTTCCACCGTGGCGGTAAAATGTGTGGTGTATTTGCTGCCTTTTACCGCTAAGAGGCGCTACAATCATAGACTCTGAAAAGTGTTCGTTTATTCTCTCTATTGCGTAATCTGCTGCCGCGCATTCAGAGCGATTGAAAGCTGGTAGCATATGAATTCAAGTGAAACGTAGTTAAAATAATTAATAATCACAATGCTGAAATTAGGCTACTAAAATTAAATTGAATAAATAATGAAAACAATTCAACATAAAACATTGCAATAAAAAAAATTTAGACTACATCAATGAGGCTTTTGAACAGCATACAGACGGTAGCTCAGTGGTTAACGCAACAACTCGAGATACAAAGAACTTCAATCGACCCGAGATCGAATCTCAGTGTAGCATACATGTTTTTAACCGATGTTGGCCGACAGCGTTTATATTTTACCACCTTGATGCTTAAATAGGTAACCGTTTATAACTGTTTACTTATTTAAAGTCAAGAGTTTTGTTTAATTATCATTACAACATACATTTGCTACATTCCCGTAGAACCGCAGCCGCTGCACAAACGACAAAAACTGATGAAGGAAGATTGTCAGCCGATTGCATCAGAAAATGAAACTGAAGAAGCTCGTCTTTAGTCTGCTAAATTATTGTGTAATGTAAAAGAACACTTAAATTACTTAAGTTTGAAACCAAGTTCGAACATTTCAAGGTTTAAATAGTGTCGGGACAGTTTTTTTTTTTTTTTTTTAAACAGGATTGCATCGAGTTTAGAGTTTATTTCTTTTGGGATGCAAAATTAGAAACACTAGGCTAATCTTATTCTTGCGACATTTTAAATTTGTATTGCCAAAGAAATTATAGCTAAATTAAACAATTAAAACAGTACAAAACGAAAATTGTCCAAAGCAACATAGCCTAATTAAATTAAAAACATGCGTTTTTCTTTGCCTCTCTCGCGCTGGATCTCTTTTTAGCAAGTTTATTTAGTCTCCCTCGCTGCACCCGCCGGGTCTCTCTCGAAATTAAACATTTAAAAACATGTAAAAACACATCATACAGCTGACAATACTGTATATGTCGCTGCGTGTCAGCCATAC
Organism: Tiaroga cobitis; assembly: GCA_030578255.1. Lineage (NCBI taxonomy): Eukaryota > Metazoa > Chordata > Actinopteri > Cypriniformes > Leuciscidae > Tiaroga > Tiaroga cobitis. Next base: position 47,486,075 of record CM060598.1, on the reverse strand, counting down.
AAATCACGAAAAAAAATATTTAGCCTTTAATTGTTGCTTCAAAGACACGGCATGCCTTGTTGAATTCACCTTACAATAACTTCAATTGAAATTTTGTGTGAAAAAAAAACCTTTAAATAGGCTACAATAAATAAACTACAATATTTATAATTTAATAGGGGCCTACATTTGGGGCCGACACTCTCCATATGAAAGAGGAACATTAACACCTTTGTCCAGCAACTGTCCCTCCAACCCCCCACAGGCTATCGGAGTCTGAGGCTGACTTAACACAAAGAGAAGTCGCAATTCACACTTAAATCGCTATTCTAGACAGTGTTGATAATGAAGGAATTAAATGATTTAAGTTACATGTAGACTAGTGATATTTCTGTCATAAAAGTTTATTACTAAATATTTCATTATTTCAATAATTGATGAAATAACTGGTTTGGGCCTATCTTTTCCAAGCAAAACTAAATATAATCTGAAAAAACGCATGTTAATGTGTTGTCATGAACAACAAACTCAATATTATTCTACAGGGATCTTTGGATCCTTAACCAGGCATGCAATTAATTAAGTTTTTTTTTTTTGTAGCTATTATTCAAATAAATATCGGACCACGGTGCTTCGTGGTAATGCTGCTAAATTAACCCTCCTGTTACCCTCAAATCTGATAACATTTTTTACCTACTGGGGTCAATTTGACCCCAGTAATTTAAACCTCCACAATATAATTTTTTTTTTTTACAAAGGTTTGTCTCAGGTAATTTATGTCTTTGTTGACTACTTAAGTAACCTTTTAAGTTGACATCCACCCGCCACCCCCCTCCCCACCCCACCTAACCCCTTATACATCCAGAATACCCATTCCACGACTATGGACAAATTTAGAAATCAACATAAAATCTGACTGATTGACCTCAGTCTTTGGAAATTGGAAAAGTATGAATATATTTGGTGTTTTATTTGTTTTATAATATTTCTAAGTATAGATTTTTGTAATCTATAACATTTGGAAAGAAAAACTATTTATTTTATCAAGGATAGTAACACGAGTTATGTTTGGGGTCAATCTCGAAAAAAATTATGTTTTCCCCTCCCCATGGCACGGGAAACATCAAAGTTCTCGCAAAAATTATGTTTTCCACTCCCCATGGCACAGGAAAGAACTATTAGTTCTGATGAGAATTATATCACATGTCATGTGAACTACTAGTGGTTCTCGCAATACTACAGATATGGTTATGTTTGGTTTGAGCCCTAAAACAGAGGGAAGTTTTTTGAATATGATATTGAATATGTAAAATTACAATGAACATTATAAATTCAAATTATAACATGTTATAGTGACCTCAATAAAACAACCAAAACAAATGTGTGTGAAATTTTAATATTTCTTCTGTTTTATTATACAACTAAAAGAGCCTGGGGTCAAATTGACCCCAAGGAACACCGATGCTACAAAATGTGTACAGCACTTAGAAAAAATATTAGCAGGTTAATTTTATGTTTACAGAGTTGTCCCCATTAAATTAGGAAAAGTCATTAAATCTGAAGCAAAAAAAATAAATAAAATTATGTATTTACAGACGTTAAACATTGAATGGGGTCAAATTGACCCCAAGGATAATAGGAGGGTTAAATAACATTTATAGAATAATTCTGAACTTAAATGAAACAGGCAACATTTCGACAAATAAATTATTTGATCTGTTTTTACATTTTAATTCAGGGCGATTTAGCCTACAAAATGGAGCGAGATTTTCACCCTTGTCTTGTCATTTTCTCATTGGGAAGCGCTTACATTGAGTATAGATCCTCTGTACCTCTCGTTTTCATATGGGTTACATAATCAGATAACATTTATTAGCCTAAATATTTAGACATTTAAAGACTTTAGACATAGCCGATTTCTTATCGTGACTGAGCTGAATCGGCTTTTGGTTAATTTTTGTGACGCGCAGCTCCCGGAGACAGAGACGACAGATATAAACTGTTGTCGTTAGCCTAATAATATGAATACAAGTTTACAGTTTTGAACGATGTAAGCTACTCTACTCTTATCTGTATGACCCAAAAGTTACGGAGTCGCCTATTAAGTTATTTTAGCTGTAATGAGAAAAATAAATAGCCAGAATAAAACCCGACTTTAGAAAAATGCATAGGGCCACTAGGCGTGGTGTGCCAAAACACTTATAAACTTCAATATTTCATTCAAAATAATCTCAAAACACTTTGTGAAATTTGAAAAACCGTGCATGCATTAGGCCACTGGAACTAATGAACAACTGAAACGCTGGTTTTGATTTTATTGTTTGTCGTTTAAACGTGCCTGTTGCATATCTCTATTTTATATATTTAATATGGTCTATTGGTGAAGTAGCCTTGCATTGATTAGCTACTGTGGAGGGAGGGGTGTGGGGATTAAAATAATTCAGCAGAAGCAGGGATGTTTAGACCAGAAGGAAATCCCCGTCCCCCCTGGCAAATTTACTTAAAACCATTTTTTTTTTTAAACTCTAGGTTGTAGGGAATAAAAAAAAATAAAAAAAAATAATTATATATATATATATATATATATATATATATAAAATATATAATATATAATATATATATATATATATATATATATATAGGCCTATATATATATATAGCCTATATATAAATATAAAATTATTTTTTTTAACAGAACTGCTTTTGAAATTACGATTGGTAGCCTATTACTATACAGATGCAAAGTCGTTCTGTTGGATTTGTTCCTTAGTGTAAAATGGAAATGCATGGTAATTTTATTTGATAAATATAAGCAAAAAACTGTATGGTGTAACAGAGTTTTAGAGCTAGACAAATCTCTCTGCATTAATGAATATAAAATTTACAGTAGACCATGTTTGATCGGGATTCGAACCCGTGTCATTTTGATGATCGCACCGTAAGTTCTACCGCTCGGCTATGAATTTACTCACTGAGAATTTCCCAAACTTGCTCACATGAGCGAGAAAACGTTTTGTCGTTAGCCTGTGAGTGTAGGCCTATAGCCTACTGCATGAATAAAAGTAGACCTTTTACAGTTTTAAAAGATGATATCTTATCTGTATGACCAACAATTAAGGAGTAGGCTTTAGCCTATTAAGTTCTTAGCTGTTATGAGAAAAATAAATTCAAATGAACGCGCCGCCGCGTTTGTCAAACTCTAATTCAACATGCCAGAATAAAGCCAGATTTTAGAATAATGCATAGCGCCACTCGTCGTGGTGTGCCAAAATAGCCTAATTATAAACTTCAATATTTCATTCAAAACTTCAAAACGCTTTGTGACATTTTAAAAAGCCCTGAATGTATTAAGGCCACTGGAACCAGGATTGTAACTGAAACGCGCTGCATGTCTCAATACAGGAGCAGAAGCGCTGGTTCAGATTGTATTGTTTGTTGTTTAAACGTGCATGTTGCATATTTAAAAATATTTGTTAAAAATAAATGTTTGTTGTAGGCTTATTTGGAAATGACCATAACTTTTAGTATTTCATCCTTACTGTTAATTGCCCCACTTACGTTTTGCTAAATGTCCCTTTGCGCCACCTGGCGGTCATTTCGCGAACTACTTTGAAATGCGACTGGTTTATTTTTACGGCGGTGGATTTGCCGCGGCGGTAATAGGCATTCTGGTTGACTACCTACTGTACTTTAGTAAACGTTATTTTTACATGTACACATACAAACTATATTGCTATAGCCCACTGAGATTTCTTCTAATCGCGATATACTAGTGTCTGTAATGACAACATTTCGTTGACTAATTTTGGATAGATTATAACGTTTTTACTATAAAATAGACATCAAATAAGCTTTAATTAGACAGTTTCTGCTCATATGTAAAATATATAGAATGTTTTGTCACAAATAAACTAATCAACTGTTATAGTGTTTGTTCCAATGCAAGCTATATCAAAATAATGAATCCTTAACTTTGAAATATGTATGATAAAATCTATTGCCTACTTTTAAAAATAATACTTTATAAGACATTTATGGAAAAAGACAATTTTATTTTCAAGATGTTTCCAACTCAAACTTTGAACCAATTCTGCAGAATTGCCCATACAACCTATTTGACCAGGATTTGTTTCCAGGTATGACTAAAAATGTGCTTTTGGCTTTCATTTATATTTTGATTGTTTGTGTATATATATATATATATATATATATATATATATATATATATATATATATATATATATATATATATATATAATGTATTTATTGTCCTTGCATTCTTTCTTGTGTGACACCCCTGAATGAAAGGCTCATTATTATGCAGGGACATTGTCTGCTCAGGTGAGAACCACTTAATTATTCATGAAAGGGGTTGGGCCGTTCACGCCCATCCGCATATTGCCTTTGCAAACAAAAAAAATGTTTTTCACAATTTAAAACAATCTATTGTTTTATGTGAATGATTAGACAGGATGATTTTCAGATCATTTTGAAGCCTAAACTCTAGGCGACAAGATCCATTAGTCAAAACTCTTGTGGACACATATTTAGTATGTGTTTTGTGGCCTTATTCCAGAAACTTTATTTTTTTGTTTTTTCAATAACCATGCATAAACAATATTCTCTCAAAAATACAAATATGTACAAACATGTTGCTAACATATTATGGTAGCCCTGTTTGTGCTAAATAGAGTGTAATTACACCAGTGCCATTAATATGTTTATAAGCAACTGAAAAAAGCACAAATGTCAGGGCATGTCAAAACATCTCAAGGACCCCAAAAACACCTCAGACCTCAGAGGGTTAATTTGATGCACAAGTTGGATGGTGCATCAAAAGGGGGATGGTTTGGGATTTGCTGAAAGCCATCGCACAGGGGGAACAATAAATATTGAGAGAACACCGGGTTTAATTTAGTAAGGCCATTCTACAAAATTTCTGTCTGTAAGTGTGCTAATAACAAAGATTGTTTCAACCGGAAACGCCAGGGCAGTAAGTGTGCTAATAACAAAGACTGTTTCAACAGGAAACACCAGGGCAGATGCGGCAGCGAAGGCCGCGGCAGCACAGCAGACAAAATCATGGCAGAATGTGCCCAACAAAATAATGGCTATGGATGAATTTGACTAAATATCCTGGCATAGGTTATTATATTGGCAGAAAGGTGCCACACCTGCGCAGTGCCTTGCAGGGTGTCAGGATGGATTGCATCAAACAGAACTGATTCTGTTCCAAATGTATATATATATATTGTCGTGTTAGCATAAGCAATGTGGGTTGAGTGTTTTTCAGGGGACAAAAAGGACCCTGAGTGCTATTCAATGAGAAAGATATGATCCAGTGATATGTTTCAGGTTGAAAATTCCACAGGTCACACGAAAAGGGACGCCCAGCAAGACAAGCGGTCAATAACAAAATCACTTAAGGTCTCCATTCGCAGGTGACAGCAGACAGTAAATGGTTCATTCCAGCGGGGTACGGTCGTAATCTTGTAAGGATCAGACAGTGTGACACCTGGGTCCAAGCCTCTCACCTTAGACGACACCGACAAGCCTCAAACCATCCCATAGAGCATAATGTGAGGGATCAAAGGCTTGTGCTAGTAACAGCCTCCCTCACCTACGAGGGAAAGACCATCGCTACTGCACGCAAAGTGTAAACTGGTGAAGATGGAATGTCTGTGGGACGAACAAGATGATCAACACAGCTGGAGGAAGATGCGGACCAACTAATGTTTAAGTTTATCAGAAGAATCTGTTTTTGTGATGATTTTGATTATTTTAATTGATTGAATCAAACTAGGTATTGATATAGATCTAATGATTCTGATTGGTGCAAATGTTTTCAGGAAAAGTAGAAAATCTATTAATTGTGGTGAAGTACGGTAATAAGCTAAAATGACGTTCTGTAATGGAAATATTAGGGTTAATTTTGAACAACTACATTGGTTAGATGAATGGATAAAATTATAAAACTTTTCTGGAAATATTTTATTAAATAGAGCTTACTAAGTAAAACCATTGCCTGATTGAACTAAAAGTTAACAAAATATGGATATCGAGGTGATATATGGAGATGGGCGTGGATTAATCTTAAAGTGTTGTTCTGATAATGTTGTTATTCATGGGTGAATAGGAGTCTGTTCAATTGGAAAATGACAGGGTATCCCAAGGATAAACAAAATTATGCAGACAATACAAGTAGCGGAAGTTACAATGAAATATATTAATCGAGTTAAGGTATGTTTTTCCTACTAAAATCTATACTCTTTCTTGTTTATCCAGAGGTGACTGAGGGTCTGATTTTATGTCAGGAATGCGAAAACAGTGCTTATCCATTTAGCCCGGCTTCAGATAAAACATTTACTTATTTGCTACAAGTTTTTATTTATTTTTATTTTCATTCATTTTTACTTTTAAAATCTTCTTTCCAAAGTTCAAGAGTGATCAGTTATACGAAAATCGGAAATGAAATGTAAAATTGAAGAATTGTTGAAGTGTGATGCAATGACTTAAAATTGTTGTGTTTATTAAGTAATCAAAGAGAATGATAAAAAAGGGAGAAATTGTAATGGAAATGTTTATATTCTCATTGATTTTAGTTCCTTATCTGTGATCTGAGTATAGAAACAGAGGACTCTGTTTTCTGTTGTTATGTTAATACAGCTAGAGGGTGTGTGTGAGACACTCAGCAGGTGGTTGGGCAAGTGACCTCTGACTTCAGAGGTGAGAAGACCCCCTGGTTTCGGGGTAGTCATAAAGTTCCTTTGTTCCTCTTGTCTAAACAAGAGATAGAACAGTATCAAACTGCTAGCCAGCCCTTGCTCGAGGTCTCACTCCGCCTGCAGCTGGACTGTGGTTGGACTGGGAACTATTCTTGCAAGAAAAAAATCTTTTAAAGTACAATTGGAATCACGATGTCTCTTACGCTGTGATGCTGTTTGTTTAATTATTGTTTTTGCCACAACCGTGTCAATAAGATATCTTTGGATCTGACTACTTTAAGTGCATGAATAAAGAGTGTGCAAGAGATATAATGCTTTACCCAGTTTGGATTGAAGGTCCAAAGAATGCATGAGAAGACACGGCAGCATCAGGCTGAACTGTGCATAAGTCCAAAAGGGGCATCAGTGCTGCAAAACAAATTGACACACACAACCTTAAAACACACTGAGATATGCAGCCAACAAGCCTGAGGGACAATGCCACAAACTGTGTCATCTGACAAACCTGCATGTTAGGAGCTGTGCCCGGTTGCATAAAGCACCTTAAGTGTTATTTTCTTTAGGTCAAACCTCATGCACCCTAAAAATTTCCCTTAAGTATCTATTTTCCTCCTAAGTAATCCCTTATAAACCGTTAAGTGTTGCATAAAGCCCCTTAACTGTAATTTTCCTAAGTATAACATAAGGTTTGGAAAACTTCACCTTAAGTGTAAGCGAGCAGGTTCAAGCCAAGTCTTCTAACGAAACGCGATCGGCCACTTTATATGATAAAGAAATTGTCATTTTGCCATTTTTTCACATAAAAACACACAAAAAGCATGTCTTATATGTTTAATAGAAGCTGAAACGTGTGCGAGTCACGTGGAAGAACAAAACTGCTAGTGCTTGCGCACACGTTTGAGCTTCCGAAACACGTTTGAGCTTCCGAAACAGCCTGAATCATATGGATTACTTTTATGTCTTTCAATAAATGGACAGAAATGATGAGCAAATATTAACCCTCTGGGGACCAGAAACGCGCCGGCGCGTTTTGCTCGTTTTTTTCACATAGCAGAAAAATAGACTTAAAGTACTACCATCATTTCTGTTCATATAGAGTTAAGAAATATGAGAAAATAATCTGTTAAATGTCTACTTTTTTATGTGCCCACATACAATCGAAATAAAATATTGTGCTTTTGTAAAATAAAGAATATAAACAGGGTATGCGTTCTGCCTCTCAGTCACCGTGAACTTTTTTCCTGGAGCACGTCTCTAATCTTCAACAAAACTCAGCAAATACTATTCACCCAGACATGAGCAATATATCTTTTAAATCATTTGAGTTTGTACTTTTAAATGATCCGATTCAAAACTAAAATAAATATTCTCCGTTTATGTAATCTATATAAAAAGAGAGACGTGTCAGCCATTCTAATTATCTTTCTCTCAGCTCATTATCTCCGGTAATGTGACACACCCACGGAGAGCACGCGCTATTCAAATGCAAATACGTGAAGCACCACATTGAGACGCGTTAACGCCCATAAACTCTGAAAACACACTATATTTTTTAGTCAGATTAATCTACTGTCATCTTGAGCGGCTATGAGGAACAATCCTGGGACATTTACCTACCTCAGAACAAGTGCTGGTTTATTTTCACCACGAGGAGGAGCAACAGATTCAGCTGAGAAGCGTGTAAGTGTTTTATGCTTGTGCTTTGTTCTAATCGCGATATAGAATAACGTTAGTGTCTGTAAACGGAAAAATAGCATACTGTTTAAATGTGAATCATGTTTCTGTGTGTGTGTGTGTGTGTGAATGAATGAATGAATGCACAGATACGCACTGTTATAGACGAAATAAAAGACATTTTGTTGACTAGTTTTGGATAGAGTATAAAGTTTTTACTCTAAAATAGACATCGAATAAGCTTTGTTAGGAGTTTCTGCTCATATGTTAAATATATAGTATGTTTTGTCAATAAACTAATCAACTAAGATGTTATAGTCTAGTGTTTGTTCCAATCCAAGCTAAATCAAAATAATGAATCCTCAACTTTGAAATATGTATGATCAAACTAAGACATTTATGGAAAAGACAATTTTCTTTTCAAGATTTTTCCAACTCTAACTTTGAACTGAAATAAAACCTTGTCTATATGGTGAAGGGTGTGTGATAGATGTGTCCAGACGTATGCACCCTGTATTTTAAAGAAGAACATTTAATTATTTGTGATAAATTTTTCATTCACAAAGAATTCAAGGACATTATTCATGTCCCTAAAGGTTGGAGTTTTCCTCATTTTTTTAATTAAGGCATTACGATTTTTTATTCCTCTTTTTAGTCAACTTTAGCATGGGTGTGTTCACTCATTCCAAGCAGTGTGTGTTGTAAATAAATCCAAACAATCTAAAAGCCATTCTTTTTTAAATCTCCTCATTCTTTCTGCAAGGCTCTTCATAATGATATGGCCTGATAGCACCTAATAGGGCCCTATGGGAGGGTCTTTGTCTTTCTCAGGTGTGAAATGGATACATACTAATGAGAGATCAAGCCTCCTCGCATAAAGCTTTCTCAAACAAAACACGTCATACACATTCTAAAAGACTTTATTGACTTATCTGAATGAGTAGTCAGGATGTTTCTCACATAGTTTTGGAGCAAATATTCTAGACTATGTGATACAATTTTCAAAAGTCTTGTGAAGAAATAATCAATATGTGTTTTGTGGCGTTATTTCAGAAACTTTTATTTTTAGTTTTTTCAATAACCACGCATAAATAATATTCTCTCAAAAATACAAACATGTACATGCATGTTGCTAACATATTATGGTAGCCCCGTGTGTGCTATATAGAGTGAATTTACACCTTTGCCATTAACATGTTTATAAATAACTGAAAAAAGCACAAATGTCAGTGCATGTCAAAACATCCCAAGGGCCCCAAAAAACCTTTGGTCCCCAGAGGGTTAAACATTTCTTTATTTGTTTCTAAAGATGAATGAAAGTCTTATGGATTTAGACTAGGGGTGTATTGATACATTCGCATTGAACCGTTGGGTACGAGGCTTTCAGTTCGGTACGCATTACGAACCGAACGATTCGTTGGACCATTTCTCGAGACCACCACCACAACGTTGCCCAACATCAAATGGCAAACGTAATGAAAGCGGAATGAAACCGTGCAATTCATTTGTGCTTCACGGACTGTTTATGAGTTCATATCAGTGCAGCGCGAGCCGATGTTGATCAAGCGACATTGTTACTACACAGCGCAAAGAGATCCAGTAAAGAAAGCATCTGAATTTGCCACAGAAATAATAACTTCAAAGATTACCCCCTTTTATAAAACTAAAAGTTTCAAGATATAGGAAAACTCACACTTATTTAAAAATAAAAAAGACAATAAATTACCATTGTAACCAGTAGGTGGCTGCCATTTCCACTGCCAAATATTTATGTTTTAATCGTTTTGCTTTTGAATTATTATTTCGACATTATGAATAAAATTGCTGCCCTCAAAATGTAAATCTGGAGCTTTGCCAACTTAAAATAAAACTGAAATAAAATAAACCTTTGGTTTATAACTACTACAATATTACATTACATTTTTTTATAAGGAGCTGTTTTTGTTTTATATGCTGCTAAGAAGAGGCAAGTATAGCTCCATCAATGTTTAAAGTAAAAAAACGTAATACTTTATGATGAATTTCTCTGGCATTTCTTTCTTTTTGCTGTATCGTATCGACCCGAACCGTGAATTCTGTGAACCGTTACACCCCTAGTTTAGACCGACAGGAGGGTGAGTATGATGACAAAATTTTCAATATTGAATAAACTATCAATTTGAGTTTGTCTCGTCTGGTCCATCTCTTTCATATTTGGTTTTCTTTTTAGTTTATCTTATCCATGGTATGTTTTCAGTGAAACTTACCACTATCTGTATTAACCATCTGGGACCTAAGGTGTTTTTTGGGTCCTTGAGATGTTTTGACATGCCCTGACATTTGTGCTTTTTTCAGTTGCTTATAAACATATTAACCCTCTGGGGTCTGAGGTGTTTTTGGGTCCTTGAGCTGTTTTGACATGCCCTGACATTTGTGCTTATTTCAGCTACTTAAAACATACCATTTGCCAACATATAAATTTGCTGTATTCAGCACAAACTCTGCTACAATAATATGTGAGCAAAATGGATGTACATGTTTGGATTTTATAGAAAAAAAATATTATGCGTGGTTAGTACGTTTTGGGAAAAAAAATGTCACCACAATAAGGCTATTTAACACATACTGAATAGTTATCCACAAGACTCTTGAGTTACTATTCTTTTAGGCTAGAATTTTTACTTCAAAATGAAGTGATCATGTGAAATCATTCTGACCACTCTTTCACAAACAACAATATAACGATTTAAATTTCTTCAGCAGTTTTTGGGTCAGCACTGCTGTATGCGTGGGAGTGTGAATGGCCATGAATATTAATGTGATTTACACCTGGGGAGACTAAAGACACTCCCCCAATGGCCCATCAAGGTGCTGTGAGGCAGCCTGAACTAAGAATGATTCACTGATGAATAAAAAGTTAAAAAGAACAGAATTTATTCAAAATAGAAATCTTTCCTAAGAACGTAAAGACTTAAAGTCATTACTATCACTTAACACATCCTTTAAAAAAAAAAAAAACATAAAAAGCCCAAACTTGTTTTTTTTTAATAAACAAAAAAAATGTTTTCAAAGAATCCTAAAAAAAACTATCACAGGTTAAAAAATATTAAGCAGCACAACTGTTTCCAACATTGATTTAAAAAAAAATCATATCAGAATGATTTCTGAAGGCTGATGGTTAGTTAGCATCACCATCTCACTGATGCTGACATCTGTCCATTTATATTTGCTGCCTTTTGCAGTTGCCTTGGCAGCCTGAGCATTGGTGTTGTGGCAAAGTTGATACAGCACTTTCTGAAAAAAATAGTTTGAATAGACTCATGGGCGAATGCGAGTCTACAGAGCTCAGTTGCGGTCCAGTTTCCCGTGCAGGAGAGAACCATGTCTGTGGAACCATGTCAACATCGGTCTCTGTTTTCCATGACAGAGTGACTGCCTGTTGCTCGTCTGCTTGTTTGCCTTGGCTCTCTTCGGAACTGGTGCTTGGACATGTTCATTGTCACATCTGTTATAAAAAAAAGAAGAAAGAAAAAGTGTGAGCATGCTGATAACACAAGCAAAGAAACTGTATTATTATCATTATCAATCACCAATTGCCATGGATAAAAAAAACAACGTTTTTTTGTAATTTCACACAAGAATATGAACTTTTACATTATGACGATGTAAACACAATTAGGCTACATTACATCTGTAAAATATTACATCTATGCACTTACTCAGTATGATTCTCGATCGCACCGAGAACTGAACGACACCTGCTGGAGAAGGAGAGCATGATGCAGCCACATTCCTAAAAAAACAAAACAAAAAAACTGTTAGCACATTATCCAAAGTAAACTGATGGACAATTAATGGGTATGGATGCACACATTTACTGATACACTCAATGAACGGATCGTTCGCGAACGATAAATCACTACATTTCAAATATTTACACATCTATTCACAAACATATGTGCATAAGGCAGTATTTACGCATGATAAGTAGTGTCATAGGCTAACCAAAACTGAACATTTATATATAAAAAATATATTGTATTTAGACAGTATCACATATTTTACCGGAGTCTGAAATATATTTCACTAAATCATTATAACCTAAGCAGTTATTCGCAAACAAAATACAAACACATAAGGCAGTATTTACGCATAAGTAGTGTCATAGACTAATCTCAAAACTGAGTGAAATATATGTAGTAGGCTAATATCACATTTAAAAAGTTTACACGAGCGTATAGGCCTACACGAATGTTAGGGATATTGTGAGGTAATCTTTCCTATGTCAAAAGCTAGCCAAAACTAGGCAAAATATAGTCTGAAAATTAATTTGAGCTCTATGATCATAAAAGGAATTATATAAAACTAAACAACTTACTCCGAGCTTGTATCCTCGGCGGGGTCAGTTCGTTCTTCAAAATGCAGCCGTCGTCGTCCGAGTTTCAAATTCCTCTGGGGAAAAGGTGAATCCCCGCTGTCCAGAATCATCTGAAGGAGTAGCGTGCCATCCTCAAAACGCGATGAACTATCAGTGAATCTGGTGAAGAAACTTCGTGTTGTTATGGTATTGATCGGGGGGCGTGTGCGATGCGTAACGTTAGATCGCCTATTTACCATGTGAAAAGCTCTGGGGGCGTGGCGGCCTCGGCTCTTTAAAGATAATGAAGGGAGAACAAAAAAAACTGTACCTCTCCTTGGTTTCAAACGGATTACATAAACTGGAAATATATATATTTTTAAATAAATTACTTCATTTAAAAGAAGAGAATTTCAGCCTCATAAAGAGAAATCTCTCGTATCTCTGTGACAAGTATTGACTGAATTACAGTTAATTTTACGGACGCGTTTCAGAATGGACCTCACTGACAGAGAGAAGGCAAAACGCGCATCATGTTTATTTTTCTTTATTTGACGAAAAGCACAACACTTTGTTTTTATTGTGAGTAGGCCTACCCACAAAAATAATAGAGACTTAACATGATCTAATGATGTACAACACTTATATGTAAGATCAAAATCAACAGAGTAATTTGATTCTCTTTTGCACTGATAAGGAAAAAATCGACCTCGGCGCGATAGCCGACCTCAGAGGGTTAATGGCAAAGGTGTTATTACACTATTTAGCACAAACAGGGCACTATAATATGTGAGCAACATGTATGTACATGTTTGTATTTTTGAGAGAATAATCTTTATGCATGGTTATTGAAAAAACAAAAAATTAAAGTTTCTGAAATAAGGCCACAAAACATACTAAATATGTGTCCACAAGACTTTTGACTATGGATGTTGTCGCCTAGAGTTTTTGCTTCAAAATGATCTGAAAATCATCCTGCCTAATCATTCACATAAAACAATACATTGATTTAAATTTTGTACGGCACTTTTTGTTTAGAAAGGCAATATGTGTGGGGGCGTGAATGATCATGAATAATGCTGTGATTCACACCTAAGAAGACAATGACCCGCATAATGAGCTGCACAATGAGCCATTCATTCAGGTGTCTCACTGAGAGGGTACCACAAGAAAGAATGCGAGGACAAAAGAAATACAGTGGGTAGAACAAGTATTTGATACACTGCCGATTTTGCAGGTTTTCCCACTTACAAAGCATGTAGAAGTCTGTAATTTTTATCATAGGTACTCTTCAACTGTGAGTGACAGATTCTAAAACAAAGATCCAGAAAATCACATTGTATGATTTTAAAGTAATTCACTTGCATTTTATTTTGAATATTGGAAAAAAACACTATAATTACATCTTAGTTGATAATTCAATACACCTAGTTTATTTTTGACAAAACAACCCGTACTATATATTTAACATATGAGCAGAAATTGGCGAAGAAAAGCTTATTTGATGTGGCAGTAGTCTTTTTTACAGTAAAAACTTTAGAATCTAACCAAAACTAATCAACAAAATCTTATATAAACATTCATATCTCGTCTGTAACATATCGTTTTTATGATATATTAGCATTTAAATGTTAATTTGCAGTGTAATATGTTGCTAATACAAAGACAATTTATTTCAACATATGTCAGTCGATTTATACTCATCTCAGTATATAGTTCAGTATAATAAAGTTTATTAACCCTCTGGGGTCGGCGGTATCGCCGGCGTGACGAGCTCACTTTTTTTCGTGCAAAAGAGACTCAAATTACTCTGCTGATTTTGATCTTACATATAAGTGTTATACATCATTCGATCCTGTTAAGTGTCTGTTTTTTGTGTATACTCACAATAAAAACAAAGTGTTGTGCTTTTTGTCAAATAAAGAAAAATAAACATGATGTGCGTTTTGCCTTCTCTCTGCCAGTGAAGTTAATTCTGAAACGCGTCCGAAAATGAACTGTAACTAAGTAAATACTTGTCACACAGGCACGAAAGATTTTTCGTAATGAAGCTGAAATTCTCTTCTAAATGAAGTAATTCATATAAAAAACAAATATTCTCAGTTTATGTAATCTGTATGAAAAGAGAGAGATGTCAGTCTTGTTCCTTTCAGCTAATTATAGCGTATTACGTGTTAATGTGACCACGCCCACTGAGAGCGCGCGCTATTCAAACACAAATGCTGAGGCAAGCCATGCCAACGCCCATATCAGCTGGATAAAACATCCAGTTTAATAAGAATCTTGTACTTTACCTCGTCTTGCTACGCTGTGAGGAATAATACTATCGTAATAATCCTGGAAAAGTTACCTGAGAAGTGCTGGTAGTTTCATTTCGAGGAGCACGGATTCAGCTGATGTAGTAGGTTATTTATTCTTAAGTGCTTTGTTCTAATCGCGTTATTGAATAGTGTCTGTAAACTGCACAAAGACTGTTTAAATATGAATTGCGTGTCTGTGTGTGAATAAATGGATGGCACAGACGTGCACGCGCTGTGGCGTTCATTCACTCTCGCTCCTACATTATTTTACATGAACACATCCAAACTATATTGCTATAGCCTACTGAGATTTGTTCTAATCGCGATATAGAATAGTATCTGTAAAACCAAAAAGACTGTTTAAATATGAATCGGGTTGTCTGGGTGTGTGAATAAACGAACGCAGAGATGTGCACTGTTACAGATGAAATATAAAAGACAATATTTCGTTGACTAGCTTTGGATAGATTATAAAGTTTTTACTATAAAACAGACATCAAATAAGCCTTTTTTAGACAGTTTCTGCTAATATGTTAAATATATAGTGTTTTGTCAAAAATAAACTAATCAACTGTTATAGTGTTTGTTCCAATGCAAGCTATATCAACATAATGAATCCTTAACTTTGAAATATGTATGATAAAATGTATTGGCCTACTTTAAAATACTTTATATGGAAAAATAATTATCTTTTCAAGATGTTTCCAACTCTAACTTTGAACCAATTCTATAGCATGGCCCATATAACCTATTTGACCAGGATTTGTTTCCAGGTATGAGTAAAATGTGCTTTTGAATTTCATTTATATATATATATACATACACACACACTCAAGGATTATTAGGAACACCTGTTCAATTTCTTGTGGCAGTTGCTTCAATGCATTTAGGGGTGTGTTCCTGGTCAAGACAATCTCCTGAACTCCAAACTGAATGTCAGAATGGGAAAGAAAGGTGATTTAAGCAATTTGGAGCGTGGCATGGTTGTTGGTGCCAGACGGGCCGGACTGAGTATTTGCGCAGTTACTGGGATTTTCACGCACAACCATTTCACAACCGGAAATAAATAAATAGTAATTTAATTGTTCTATATTTATTTCCTCATTATTCATCTGTACATAACATTGAGCTCATTATCTACAAAAATCAAAACATCATCATTTATGAAACTACACTCGTCGTACCTTTATGTAACTACAGTCATCGTAACATGTGTGCCCGAGTCAAGAGGGCGATGTCTTTAGTCCAGCCCCTAGTTATCTGGATGACGTGCATCGCTTATAAAAACATGGCGCCGGCTATCCAGATGCAGTGAGTACCTCGCGGATCTCCTCAGAAGACTCCCGCGGCTGTTATTTGTTTTATCCGCGGTAAGAGTGTATATCGTCAGCGTGCGTGCTAAGCTGATCGCGTTATGGATTACTAACAGGAAAGTACCCTCGTCATTGTGTGACCGGCTGATTGTCGTTGAGACACTGCAGAGGAAACCGAACGAGTGAGTAGCCTAGTTCCAAAACCTGAACTGGATTCACGGATGGGGAGCCTAGAGCCTATATCTTCACGTCTGAGAAACCAGGGAAAATGTGGACCAGACTCTTAAAAGGAAAAGGAGTCGTGAGTACAATTTAGCAGTGCTGGATGACAGCATGACATGACTTAACCTTGACTGTTTTTGAGTGGGGAATTTATTATTTTTCCCTCCTACTGACTATGTGAACTATTTTTGCTGTGGATTACTGTGGATTACTAATGGACAATTTATGAACTGTTTTGTTTTTGTTTTTTTCACTTTCACTGCTGAATATATATATCTTTAAATTAGAGGTGGGCATAGATTAATTTTTTAAATCTAGATTAATCTAGATTAATATTGAAATTAATCTAGATTAATCTAGATTAAAATGGCTCATTTGAATTCTCCCGAAGGCATTCAGAATATGTGTGCTACCCAAATAATGACTAAAAGTAAGTCTTTGAGAATAGTTTGCCTCGCGTAGGGATGTGCATTTCTGCCAAAAATGCCATTCGACAATCGAGGAGCAAAAGTCGAATATCGTAAAAAAAAAAAAAAAAAAAACGCAATGACAGAAAGGGAGGCCAATTTCATCTTTAGCGATTTGTCATCAAACAAACTTTTTATTAATTGAACAAGTAACGTGTTTTCGTCCTTTTTTTAAACATAGTAGGCTAATTGGAAGAAGAAAAAAAAACAATAGGCTACGCACGACAGTCCGTTTTTGCATCGCCAATGCTCGTTAGATCAAAAAATAATGTCATCATATGTCATAAGAATTTTATGTGAACCTGCCTTGTTACTGCAATAGCCTCATTTTTTAAACAAATTAGTTTCAATCAATGTAAACTATTCGTGTGATTATGCCACTGCACAATACACGCGCAATACACACACAATGTATTACCTGAATGAAATGAAATCGAATGTATCGTCCTGTGGAATCATTCATTCACAGACAGCTTACGAAGATGTTCAACTAATAAAGATCTTCATCGCTGGCAAAAACATGATGCATTTGCAGATTTGCATTCACTAGACTAGACTGTAGATCGGCCACTTCATCCAACGCTCGTGATGCTCTTAAATCTTCCTGTTTCGACTCCGAGTGTGAATTGAAAGCGCTTCAGACGATTCAGTGCGCGAGGAACTGAACAGATCAACTGATTCGCGAACCGATTTAGACAGATCATCTGACAACTTGTTTGATGAAGTCTGTGAACAGAATCGACTCAAAAGACTGATTCATTTGTAAATGAGCATCGCTCATGCCCATACAAAGGACACAGCGCGCTTGGAATAAACTCATTTAACAACGTATTGCATTAAAATAAAGTAACGAGAGGAACGTCGCCCAACGTAACAAAGTAAAAGTACACCTTGTGTCCCTGACAGGAAAATACCCTACTGCGCGATCTGTGACAGTAGGCGCGGCGTCATAGCCTACTACACATTAGAATTGCGCGAAAATATAACGATATTCGAAAAAGCTATTTATGATCCCAAAACAACTTTGATTAACGGCGATATTTTTTTTATCGCCCGATAAGAGTCTCACGTTAACGCAGCACGTTAACGCCGATAACGGCCCAGCACTACTTTAAATGCAATTGTATGTGTCCTGTCGTATTGAATGGTTGGTGGTCTATTTAAGAGTGATTATTATGGGTAGCATTGTATTGAGTATGGGTGTAAAATCTTTATCTCATTAAGTGACGGGTTTTGTGACAGAACAAGACAGACTGCACAAGATCTTTGTACGTTTCCCTAAAGTGAAACTTAATTAATGACAGAAATCCTGTCTGGCACCCCAGCATATAAAAACCGCAAACAAAGAGTGTGGGAAAACGTTACAGTTGGTGCCAGACGGGCCGGACTGAGTATTTGCGCAGTTACTGGGATTTTCACGCACAACCATTTCTAGGGTTTACAAAGAATGGTGTGAAAAGGGAAAAACATCCAGTATGTGGCAGTCCTGTGGGCGAAAATGCCTTGTTGATGCTAGAGGTCAGAGGAGAATGGGCCAACTGATTCAAGCTGATAGAAGAGCAACTTTGACTGAAATAACCACTCGTTACAACAGAGGTATGCAACAAAGCATTTGTGAAGCCACAACACGCACAGCCTTGAGGCGGATGGGCTACAACAGCCCCCACCGAGGAACCACTCATCTCCACTACAAATAGGAAAAAGAGGCTACAATTTGCAAGAGCTCACCAAAATTGGACAGTTGAAGACTGGAAAAATGTTGCCTGGTCTGATGAGTCATGATTTCTGTTGAGACATTCAGATGGTAGAGTCAGAATTTGGCGTAAACAGAATGAGAACATGGATCCATCATGCCTTGTTACCACTGTGCAGGCTGGTGGTGGTGGTGTAATGGTGTGGGGGATGTTTTCTTGGCACACTTTAGGCCCCTTAGTGCCAATTGGGCATCGTTTAAATGCCACGGCCTACCTGAGCATTGTTTCTGACCATGTCCATCCCTTTATGGCCACCATGTACCCATCCTCTGATGGCTACTTCCTGCAGGATAATGCACCATGTCACAAAGCTCGAATCATTTCAAATTGGTTTCTTGAACATGACAATGAGTTCACTGTACTAAAATGGCCCCCACAGTCACCAGATCTCAAAATAGAGCATCTTTGGGATGTGGTGGAACGGGAGCTTCATGCCCTGGATGTGCATCCCACAAATCTCCATCTCTTGATTAAAATGAAGGAAAACATTGATTGTATTGATCTGAAATATAGCACATGAATGTTAAATTCATTTAGGTTCAATTACCAAACATAAAATCAATTTAATTTAAAGCAAACAATACATTTAAAAGATATTGGTTATATGAATATTTTGGAGAAAATAAATAAATAAATAAATAATATATATATATATATATATATATATATATATATATATATATATATATATATATATATATATATATATATATATATATATATATCCAAAAAGACAAGGCCTTAAACTTAAACTTGAACAATGGTTAAATTCTTGTCACTGTAACAGACATCAAGACACAATCACACACACACACACACACACACAGTTTAAAAGCAAAAAAAAAAATTATCCAACCCCATTTAAAAACAGTCTGTGAGTGCCACTAATTTGTTTGTTTTTAAGTTACACATTCTACATTGATTAAAATAGAAAATCAAATGTGGGTTTTTTTAATGGTAGTATTTTATACAAAAAAATATAATTCCGATGAGAATAAAGTTAGTGTTGATTAAAATTTTAAGGAAAACATATATACAGTATATATTGATCTAATATATATATAACACATATATATAAGGCTATAATGAACAGGCTTGTGATGTCAAGATTGCAATGCTGGAATGTGTGTGTGGCGCGGGCGCGATTGAACAGTGTTACACAAAAACATATTCCGTCATTTTCTTCATACAGGACATCATTCAAACTGCAAAGTGTTTACTTATATTTGTGTACACACGTTTTTGTAAAATAAATTCATCAATACGTCCTCCGAAATGCCGCTAATTTTAAAATTAAACTAAAATGCTCACGGCTACACAGGCATTCATAACTGTGCGCGCCCACGGTGAGGGACAAGCAGAACACAAGGAACGTTGTTTAGTTCATTCCTACTTCCATAGGAATTAATTGAAAACTCTCGCTCTACTCCGCACCATTATTAATGTCTTGTGCGAACGTCCGTATTTTACTTTCGCTTTCAAGTTAGCGATTTAAAAGCCACCAGCGGTGTCACACGTTGATTAACCGGTGGTAAAATATTCCCATAGTCACATCCCTAATATATTTATATATAAATCCAATAGGCCTACCTGATTTTGAACACAAGAGGGCAGTATAGCACTATGTATGATTTTTTGTTTAACCAAATAGCACTAAATAGCCTGTTTTAAACTTTTTCATACATCTTGAATAAAAAATAAAATAAAAAAAAGTAAAATGGGTTTAGTTCTAATATTTGTATAGTTTTATATAAAAAAAATAAATGGTGTATAATTACATTTTAGAAAGATATGAGACATTTCCTGATTCTTTTTTTGACATTACTTTAATCCCTTACCATAGCAAAACCGTTTGAGACATTCTATATCCGTTTACAATTTAGAATCTTTAATTTATTTTCATCATGTTGAAAAAGTTTGGCGTGAATAAAATAAACTACTTAGGAGTAGAAATCTGAAATCCACATTCAAACCAAAATATCTGACTTCCTGTTGGTCGTAGCTAATGACTGTAAATTAGAAAGTTGTCCGGCTCGATGAGAACAATATATTTACCAAGCTTTGTTACTGTAGAAAAAACTAACCCCCCCACTTTTGTCAAAAGCATTTAGAAAGTGACACTTCCTGCTGCCAGTTGGTGGCACTATAACTTTGACTCACAATAGCCACATCCATGTGATCAGCCTCTTACAGCGAACACACTGCTTAAGTTTCATCAAGATCAGTTAATGTATGCTGAAGTTATAACACACTTCCTGTTTCCATTATTCGCCATAAATTCGTTTCCTCGCCACGGCCAAACTGTTCGAGATATCAAAAATCCCCTGGCAATTTTTCAAAATTACGGGCCCAAGCCGGTGGCACCGCAACCCCGGTGCCTTTAGTTACTTAACCCTGCTTTGACTGTCGAAAAGATGTGTGCTGTAGAGCTTGCATTGGTGTGGGCTCTGCAAAAGTGCGCATCGAGGGCACAAATCAATCACAAAGTATGCGTGAGCAACCTTCTGAAAGGTCAGGTCTACATCCAGGTCTACATCTGCCGTGTGTTTACATTATAGTAGTGAAGTTTGAAGCAAATCAGGTAAAAATAAGAGGGTGATTTCAAATCATTTTGAAAGTGACACACTTCCTACTGCCAGTTGGTGGCGCTATAACCGGGGTTGCGGTGCCACCGGCTTGGGCCTGTAATCGCTGCTTGTAGCTATAAATATATATATATATATATATATATATATATATATATATATATATATATATGCACACACACATATACATATATATATATACATATATATATATATATATTTATATAAAGATACAGAGAATATTACTTGCTTTACCTGATTAGAATGCAACCTTGAAAAACAATAATTTAAATGAAATCTCACCCAATAGAGAAATCCCCCTGCCACCTCCCCACACAGGATTGTCCTCAAACAGAGCACTAATCTGTTTATTTTTAAGTTACACATTCTACATTGATTAAAAAAGAAACATCAAAAGTGTTTTTAGTCAGAGTATTATTTTATACAGAAAAAAATATATTTGTAATTCAGATGAGAATGAGGTTAGTGTTTTAAAATTACAAAAGGAAAACAAATATATTTAAATATAGCACGTGAATTTTAAATTCATTCAGCTTCAATTACCAATACAATCTTACTTTTATTTAAAGCAAACTATACATTTAAAAGATGGGGGTTATATGCATATTTTGTCATTAAAAAAATGCAAAATTATTATGCAAAAAGACAAGGACTTAGAGATTTCTTTATCCTTTAACCCTCTGGGGTCTAAGGTGTTTTTGGGGTCCTTGAGATGTTCTGACATGCTGTGACATTTGTGTTTTTTTCAGTTGCTTATAAACATATTAATGGCACAGGTGAAATTACACTATATTTAGCACAAACATGGCTACGATAATATTTGATATAATATGTATGTACATGTTTGTATATTTGAGAGAATATTGTTTATGCGTGGTTATTGAAAAAACTAAAAATGAAAGTTTCTGAAATAAGGCTACAAAACACATAATACATATGTGTCCACAAGACTTTTGACTAATGGATGTTGTTGCCTAGTGTTTTTTCTTCAAAATGATCTGAAAAACATCCTGCCTAATCATTCACATAAAACTGTGAATTGGGTTTTATTGTGAAAAACTGTTTTTTTGTTTGCCAAGGCAATATGCGAATGGGCTTGAACAGTCCAAGCCCCATCATGAATAATTAGGTGATTCTCACCTGACCCGCATAATAATGAGCCTTTCATTCAGGTGTCACACAAGCAAAAATTGAAAGGACAACATACATACATACATATATATATATATATGAAGAGTTCAGATGCAAAAGCCTCTAAGTGCCATTTGAAATTTTCTTCTAGAATGGTAATTTTTATCAAGCTTGTATATTTAAGTTCAGTAATTTCACTTAAATGGCAATGAAGGTTACCTAATAATTGTCATTTAAGTGAAATTACTGAACTTAAAATGTACAAGCTTGATAAAAATTATCATTGTAGAAGAAAATTTCAAATGGCACTAGAGGCTTTTGCATCTGAACTCTTCATATATATATATAATCAAAATATAAATGAAAGTCAAAAACCCATTTTTAGTCATACCTGGAAACAAATCCTGGTCAAATAGGTTAGTTATATGGGTCATTGTATAGAATTGGTTCAAAGTTAGGGTTGGAAATATAAAGTAGGCTATTATAAGCTTGCATTGGATAACAGTTGATTAGTTTATTTTTTACAAAACATAGGCCACTATATATTTAACATATGAGCAGAAACTGTCTAACTAAAGCTTATTTGATGTCTATTTTATAGTAAAAACTTTCTAATCTATTTCGTCTGTAACACTATGCATCTGTGCGTTCGTTTGTTCACACACCCAGACACCCGATTCATATTTAAACAGTCTTTTTGGTTTTACAGATACTATTTCTATATTGCGATTAGAACAAATCTCAGTAGTCTTACTAATGTAGGAGCGAGAGTGAATGAACGCACAGCGCGCGCACGCGTCTGTGAATTTGTCCATTCATTCGCACACAGACACGCATTTAATATTTAAACAGTCTTTGTGCAGTTTACAGACACTATTCAATAACGCGATTAGAACAAAGCACTTAAGAATAAATGACTTGCTACATCAGCTGAATCCGTGCTCCTCGAATGAAACAGGTAACTGAGTTAACTTTTCCAGGAATTATTCCTCACTGCGCAGCAAGACGAGATAAAGGTTAGGGCGTTCTGATGTGGCCGTTTTCATGGCTTGCCTTAACATTAACGTTTGAATAGCGCGCGCTCTCAGTGGGCGTGGTCGCATTAACACGTCATACGCTATAATTAGGTGAAAGGAAAAAGACCGACATCTCTCTCTTTTCATACAGATTAAGTTACTTCATTTAAAAGAAGAAAATTTCAGCTTCATAAAGAGAAATCTTTCGTGTCTCTGAAGACAAGTATTTATTGAGTTACAGTTCATTTTTCGGACGCGTTTCAGAAAGATTTTTGCGGAGACAGTGTGAGCTGAAAGCGCACCCTGTTTATTTGATTTATTTTACAAAAACACAAGGTTTTGATGTTAATAAGAGTGTACACAAAAAAAGAAGACATTTACCAGTATTGAATGATGTGTAACACGTATATGTAAGATCAAAATCAACAAAGTATTTTGAGTTTGTTTTGCACTGATAAGAAAAAAAGTGAGCAGATCACGCTGGCGTGATTGCCGACCCCAGAGGGTTAATGCAGGAAAAATCACACAGCCAGCCACACACACACACACACATAAACACAGACATCAACCCTCGTCAATGTCAACCCTCGTCAACCTTCGCCTTTTCAAGGCTTGGGCCCTAATAATAATCCTAAGGAAAATAATAGGGCCTTCGCCTTTTCAAGGCTTGGGCCCTAATAATCCTAAGGAAAAAATAGGGCCTTCGCCCTTTCAGGGCTTGGGCCCTAAATATAGCTGCGAGCAGCGATTGCGGGCCCAAGCCGGTGGCACCGCAACCCCGGTGCCTTTAGTTACCTAAAGGCACTGGAGTGGCGGTGCCGCCAGCTTTGGCCCTTCATCGCTGCTATATTTATATATATATATATATATATATATATATATATATATATATATATATATATATATATATATATATATATATATATATATATATATATATATATATATATATATATATAAACAAGCCGGTGGCACTGCCACCCCGGTGCCTTTAGGGTTACTGTGCATGACGTGCAAAAACATAACCCCGCTTTCACTGTCGCCCTACGGTCCCATGGATTTAACGGACACATGAAATAAGTACACAAGACCAAAAATTCATATGAAGTGTACCATTTTGGACAGGGCCTATGATCCTGAATCACAATAAAAATCTCTGTTACCTTAAATTATATGTTTATCTCTGTAAAGCTGCTTTGAAACAATCCATTGTTAAAAGCACTATATAAAAGAAGATGACTTGACTTGACAATAGCCTCATATATGAGATGATTTAAATTTAGAATCATTTTTAATGTCATAGGATGTCATAGGTTAATCTGTTTTGCAGCACTTAAATGTGTAAATCCAGAAGCCCAGTATTTATCTGGAGGTATTTGCCCTTTGCCTGTCAACCTGGTTTGTCTCTGCCTTTTCTGTTCTGCCCTGTTTGCCATTGCTCACCCTGCCTGTCTTTACCTTTCTTAATAAAAAGCTGCAAATGGATCCCCCTGGCCTGACCCTGCCTCGTTACAACACATATGCTGCATCTGCTCGCTATCTGCCGAACGGCTCTGGTAGTTCCGCTTCAGCATTGATGATGTTGTAGGAATAGTGCGCTCTGGTTGGTCTGGATTATTCGGGATTTTTTATTTTATACAGAAAGAAGTTATTTATAATTTAGATGAGAATAAAGTTAGTGTTGATTAAAATGATGGAAAACAAATATATTGATCTGAAATATAGCACATAAATTTTAAATTAATTTAGGTTAAATTACCAAACATACAATCTTAATTTAATTTAAAGCAAACAATACATTTAAATACATTTAAATTATGACTAGTCAGAATGGCGTTGTAGATATCTCAAACTGGAGTTGGGGATGGTCATAATTTAATTGTAGATATCTATTATCAAGTTATAGATATCTTGAAATTCATTTTGATTAGAGATATCTGAAATTTGATTGGGTTAGCTATGCGTACTGTGATTGGCTAATCTCCTTTGGGGGCGTGGCTTAGCCATAGGTCAATTACATTACAGATATCTTAAATGATAATACAAACTATCCAAAATATAATTACAACTTGTCAGAAAGACGTTGTTGATATCTACAATGTTAAACCGGATAGTCAAACTTAGCTTTTAAATGTTAAAAGGGCTTGCCATACAGAGACGTAGGCTCAGAGAGAGGCTCACCATATTCAAACCAAAATATCTGACTTCCTGTTGGTCGTAGCTAATTACGGTAAATTAGAAAGTTGTCCGGCTCGAAGAGTACAATATACATATCGAGTTTTGTACTGTAGATAAAACTAACCCCCCCACTTTTGTCAAAAGCATTTAGAGAGTGACACACTTCCTGCTGCCATATATGCGGCGCTATAACTTTGACTCACAATAGTCACATCCATGTGATCGGGCTCTTACAGCGAACACACTGCTGAAGTTTCATCAAGATCAGTTAATTTATGCAGAAGTTATAACACTTCGTGTTTCTCTTTTCTCGCCATAAATTCGTTTCCTCGCCACGGCCAAACCGTTCGTGATATCAAAAATCCGTCCGCAATTTAGCATCCTTAATGTGTTGACCTCAAGCTGACCGAGTTTGGTGGTAAACGGATGCAATCTCTAGGAGAAGTACTTCAAACTCCAGAGTCAGCGTTCTCCAAACAACCCATTATAGCTGACTTGTGGAGCCTCTCCCCCGTTTTTGATGTATTCGTACTGTACATCCTGCACAAACACAATAGTTAACCATTTTTGCTAGCTAGGTCTCCAATATAACTGCTAGCCTACTTGCCGTTTACACTAACGGTAACTCTAGGCTTGGAGCATAGACCAGGCATAGACAGTAAAAGCTTGGAGTCCCATTTATGACGTCACGCCCAGCCTAGTGGAAGGGAGGGGGCGTGCTTAAAACCACTATAAAACGTACCAACTTTTCATATTACATGCAGCATTTTGGTATAAAAAATGTTGTAATATTGGAACATTGGGCCTATTTGGGAGCAGAATTTCAGCATTTGCACTCACACTGTCAGATGAGATATACAGAACAACTATGGGCTCATTTGAAGTATGGATTGCTTACATAGCTCCATAACAGTACAAATTATGAATAATAATAATAATAATCACCCAACAGTCATATTTTTATGAATAAGAATTTATTCAAAATAAAAAAAATATAAATATTAAATACAAAACAGATTGAAAATTGTCAAAGAAACAGTTATTCGAATATCCTTTTTTTGCAGTGTCTGCAGTGTCCTCTCATTCTGAAATGAAAATAGTTGCGAGAGTTAGGATTCATTTACATTTAAATTATTTATACTTGAACATACTCTATTTATGTGATACATTCCACTGAAGTCTAGGGCTTGAACGGTTACCTTATTACCACAATACCGTGGTCACGTGACGCCTACCGCGGGTCTGAGCTCATCCCCGTCATCACCACAAAAAAAAAACATTGGCCTGCCCATGTGTGCACGTTGTGTCCCATGTCATTAGAATCAATGAATCCATGTCATTAATTATGTCTAATGACATTGTGTTTTACAGGTTTTCTAAACAAAACTTATCAAAAGATGGAGCAAATCCGACCTTTCGCGAGCTGTGGAGTGCAATGTTCCATGACACATAATAACATTACATTCGTATTAGAGATGCGCAGATGGGCCATTATTTCATCTGCAACCGCATCACAAAACTCATCATCCGTCCGCCATCCATCTGCACAAACGTTTTTTGACCAATTTTCAAAACGCGGTTTATCGCTATACCGTGATATATATTGTGAATCATCAAATACATTATATTTCTGTAAGTAATTCTCCTATATGTGAACATTTGAGAAGTGCAATGCCTCTATGTAATGTGCAAGGTGCACATGCTATTTTGACTACCATTCTATCCCAACGTTGTAAATAACAAAGACAAAACAAGCTAAAAATCTAATTTGATGCATGCATTCCACAATAACCAAGTATTTACATGAACTAGACATTCTAACAATCACAAAAAAATATATTTCTGGGGTTTTACTTACTTCAATGTTGAGATATCCAGTCCAATGAAACAAGGAGATGCGCTTCCAGGAAAGTTTGCAGGTTGTAAGAGTTCATGGCCTTATGGCAAGACCTATATACACATTTACTATCCAATGGCATTGCGAGGCTAAACAATAGGACCCACTGGCTATGTAAATGTGGTCTTTCAAAAAAAAACTAATTTGCAGATGTGTTTTTGGAAGAGCTAAAAGTGATGTTGTAATTTTACAACCACGGGTCTTACAGGGTTAAAGCGGCTCAAGGCCCTATACTTCATTTTGATTCATTAGCAGTGTTGTTTTTGATTAATTAGCACTGTTTGTTCAAGTGCTCAAGTCTCTTGCACATTTGCAGTTGTACGCACACCGTCCGTGGATGATGAAAATGACATCATGGAAAGTGCGTGGACCATCGAGGAACGTGGACGGCCGAATTATACTTTGGGCTTAAAGATGCAATATGGAGTTTTGAGAAAACGTTGACTTGAACGTTGAACAAGCACAACTTACAGATCCCACCCCCTTACTCTCTGCTGCGCTACAGCCCTCCCCTCCACACCTCCTCCCCCACAGCAGAGCCTGCCGTGAACGCGCAGGCTAGTAAGCAGGGCCACTGATGACGGCGGATAAACAGTTACGGCACATTCACTAATAGTGACGAAACATCAACAACATTGACTAAGGCCTGCCCATACTTTGACTACAAACTTGGTCCTCAAATCATTACGTATTTTGCAATACATGTAATGTAACTTTATAACGTTGCACCCTTTCTATAAGTTATAAATAGCTTGTAAGATAACATAACGGTAACTAACGTAACATAATATAATTCAAGTAATTATTCTAGCGATATGTAGGCCTTATGCTAGATAAGGTTTGCTAGTACATTTGTAACAGGGTTCAGTTGGTATGGGAAGGAGGAGGCAGGAACCGGCGAACGTTCAACAAGTTTAATAATAAATAAACAAATACAAAATGAAAGTATAAGCCAGAAGCCCCTCACGGACGACTGCTGGCACACAAAACAGAACATAAAATCACAACGTAAAATCAGGCCTGTTCCTCTCTCCACTGTCGTCACTCCTCCTTTATACTTCCGCTCCTCCGTGAGAGATGCGAGACCGGTGCGTCTCACAGGTGTCGTTCATTATCACTCATGCCACTGGCCTCGCATCGCTCTCACGTCCCTCGGCCTCGTCCTGCTCGCCACAACATTATTTCAGCAACATGACAAGCCAGTGAATTAGCAGGTTTCAATTGTTGCTTTGCACAGTGCGTGACATTTTATCTACATGTTACGCGGCTAGAGTTTCGACACTGAGTCAATGGGCTCTGTCTAATTCTTTCTTTTTCGCTTGTTTATCGTCATCGGTCTTTTTCCTTTTACCCGTCTTTGTTTTATGAGCAGGTGCCACTTGAAAAATTGGCAGTTTAGGTTGTTTCTCCGCCATTAGCACAGCTGCGGCACACTGGCAATCTTGAGTTTGGTTTGAACGACGTACGCGCTGTGCAAGAGAGGGGTGTGATCAGCGCGTACACGAGCGTGATTGACACTGCTAAGACATTCCTCCTGGCTCTGATTGGTTGTTTCTGACCGAGAGCGGTGTATTTCTGCAAATGGCAATAGGACCACTGGGAGGAGCCAGAGGAGCTTGATCTTTTCACAGATTATCTGTCTCATATTCTACTGTCAGGACATAATGACAGTTTTAACAAATATGTAAAAAATATTTTTTTACAAAAGTTACCTACAGCAACTTTAATGCCTATGCCCTACTCACCCCGAACCTAGTGGGGTGGTGGCTGGCTGCGCCAGTACCGGAATTAATTACTACTAATGTAAAACATCGATGCTTACATGTCCATTTGTATTTGTGACCCTTTGAAATTGATCTCACAGCCTAGGCATTAGTGTTGTGGCACAGAGTTGGTACAGCGCTCTCAGAGAAAAAACGTTTTAAGAGACTCAGGAGGAACTGAGCCAGCATAACTCATGTGTGGTCCAAAGGCAGGTATCTGGTCACTGTCAAAAAAAAAAACCCTGAGCATGCTGACATGAGGGGCAACTACATTATTATTAACATTAGCAACCACCAATAATAATATTTTTTTTACTGTCATACACACACATGTGCTTTGTATGTATTGACAGTACATGAACAACATTTTCATATTTTATAAACTACATTATCATCATTTAGCACATCTACGTACGAGCAAGTATTTGCGCAAACAAATTTCACAGTAAATACTGGTCTAGACATTCTTAGACTGTAATAATCATATTACAGTGTAAACATTCATACTGTATTACTTTTATATCACACTATATATCATTTATATTATACACCATAAAACATACATCTAATATGACATTTACATGTAATAAAAAAGATCTGCCTATATATTTCATATTTCATCATGTTTCACACAAATTCATACATTTCATTCTGGCCATCTAGTTTGGGAAAAGCCCAGTTAGTAAAATGTGTACGCTTATGTATAAATAACATGTTAACTAATGCAAGAAAGAATAAATAACTTGCCTGTCAGAAATGATTTCCTGCCTTGAATCTAGCTTGTGTCGGATAGCACTCTTCTTCTAAGGTAAATTCTGGCTAATAACACGCAGTGTGTCCTTTTCCAAAAACGATGAAAAGTACTTAAATCTGATGAAGCTTAATGTTTTTTTTTTTTATATTGAGGTGATGGAGTGCGTTTGCATGGCTCAAGCCAGGTGATCACCATATGCATAGCCAGAGCTACGAGTATACATTTAATGAGCTGAGGCAAGTATATTCTGAGTTTTGGTTCATGTAACACACATAAAGCACATCCTGTTTGTTTTCTTTATTTTATAAAAGCACAATGTTTTGCTATTTTGAGTTTACACAAATAAAAATCAGGACTTGAACCTTCGTCCCTAATCCCCTGTCATGTTTCACACAAAACAAAACCCTAGAGCAGATGCTAATGGCTAGTATGGTAACGCCACTTAACACGATTGAGTTCAAACAGCGTTTTGTTTTTTATGAGCGTGAATGATTTGCAACCGCAGATGCACTGGAGCTCCAGTCGGTGTGAGCCGCTTAACTTAAATGTACTCTCTGAAGTCCTCGTTGGTTGTTTAAAATATCTGATGGATGAACTCACGCCTTGATTGGACTCGTTTATTCAATAACACGCTGTCAACTGTGATAAAACTTCCTAATGTTATGGACATCTCCATTTTTGAAACTGTCGCTGCATGCGATTTTGAGTCCTGAAAATGTGAAAACTGCCATACTAGCTATTAGCATCTGCTCTAGAGTTTTGTTTTGTGTAAAACATGACAGGGAACTAGGGATTAACACTTCATTCCAGCCCTACCAAAAATAGACCCCTTAAATTGATTCAGGCAATATGTAACAATTCTTGTAATACCTAGGTAATGTACTCCCACCACATCTAATGGTTTCCTCATGTGTTGTTGATAGCAAGACAACAGTAAAATTATGAAAGCACCACAGCATAACAGAGTGTTGGCTCACACAAGCTCTTCCTTATTTTTTCTCTAAATGTAAATTGATTGAACGCCTATTCCATAAAATATGGCAGATTCTTGGACAACAGCAAAAGAAAAGATACTTGAAAATTAACTAATATCAGTTAGTCGTAAAGGGGTCATGACATGGATTTTTGTATTATTTTTATATATTCCTTAAGTTTAAATAAATGTGGTAAATATGACACAAAGTGATCTGAAACTCACCCCCAGGAAACATGATTAAAGCGTTTTGCAGGAGCACATTGGATTTCTGCTTTAGTTGTTGGTTCTCCACAGGTGAAATGTCTTCCTGTTGGCTGAGGTGATAGTAGGAAAGAGCCACAGAAAAGGAAAAGTTTGGCAGCTGGGACAGATTTCGATGGACCTGAAACAGCAGAAGTACAGAAAAAGTCAATGTAAAAAGTACCATAGTGTGAAGAGTGTATTATTTAGGAACTGAGGACAACTATTCACCAAAAAGGAATTTTTGAGGGTGTGACAAAGATATTTCAGTAACTGGTCAGATATTAAAACCTACAAGAACAGTGGATTTAAAGTTATACACACCTATGGAAGTAAAATAATGGCAAATGTTTTTGAAACAAAAGCCTGTTGAATTCCACTACTTGAAAAAAATGCATTGCATTAACCATGCTTGCATTTGAATGCATTGTATTTTTAGGACTTGCATTTTTTATTGGCTGAAATTCAACATGGTTGAATATTTAAGCTGTGAATATTTCAATTCAAAGCATTTCAAACACATTTTCATTATTAAAAATTCAATAATCCATATTCACCTTTCATTTCACTTCCAAAATTTTCAAACTGTTTAAAAACAGAACATATAATATTCAACAGGCAATTTTCGGTCCATTTTATTTCGCTTTACGAATTCGCTTCCACAAATTCAGTGTTTCAAATTCGACAGTAAATTCAACATTGACATCCAGGAACTGCCGGAAAAGCAGTAGATTACAGAGCATAATCTCCATCTGCTGTTAGTCGACCTCACCAGCAGGAGGTGCAAGCGCGTGTTGTTTACGAAGACCAGAGAAACAATTAGAGCAAGCCATTCATTCATAAAAACTGATTTACAGAAATGTAAGTGTATTTGTGATTATTATGAGGGCTGTTTTTATATTTTTATGCTCTCCTGGCTGGTCTTCCAACTTTCTCTGTCAAACCTCTGCAACTGATCCAGAATGCTGCAGCAAGAGAGGTCTTTAACGAGCCGAAGAGAGCACACGTCACTCCTCTCCTCACAAAATTGCACTGGTTGCCAGTTGCCACTCGCATCAAATTCAAGTCACTGACATTTTCCAACAGAACAACCACTGGCTCTGCCATCCAGAAACTTGCGCTCTTGCAAGCGAACGTCGTCTTGTGGTACCATCTTAAAGAGGCACAAAATGTCTTTCTCTGACCTTTACCATGACTGTTCCCTGCTGGTGGAATGATCTGCCTAACTCAACCAGAGCTGCTGAGTCCGTAGCAACTTTTAAGAAACGGCTGAAGACGCATCTTTTTCAGCAGCACTTGGTCCAGTAATATGAACACATTCTCTTCAATTCAATTTTTTTTATTTTTTTTATTTACTTGTTTACAGAATAAAATAACAAGACAAGCTTCAAAACCCCCACCCACCCCAATCACTCCCCCATGCATTCACACCACAATCACAACCACAATCATCCACACATTCATAGTGTTGTGACAGGAAAGCAAACTATAAATAGAAAGGAAGCACAAAGCAAACAATAAATCAAATAAATTAGAAATTAGAATAAATCAATAATACTGATCAAAGAAATCAATAAACAAAATACAATACAATTAGCAAAACATTTATGACATAACACATGGCACACCTTTAAGAAAGTACACCTAATATTTATATCTCTAACTTAAGCAGACATTCCATTTATTTTCATGCTCAGTTATTCTGTTGTTATTTGTTGCTATAATTGTTTCCACCATATACTGATGATAAACTCTATTCTTAAATTTTTTTATACATAAATTTGATGTAGTTTTATCTTTAAAAATAAATATTTTACCCATCAAGATAATCATATTTAAAAAATGTGTGCATTTACCCTCAAAGACACATAAAATATGTGTGATTCGTGAAATAATATCCATAGACCTTAAACCATAACTTTATACTGACCCAAAACTTAGCCACATGTGGAAAAAACTAAAACAACTGCATCAAGTCCTCCTCCTCATCCCCACAGAACCTGCAACAGGGATCCTTTTCTATCTGCCATTTGAATAAAGATTTTTTTGTTGCAATAATTTTATAAATTAAGTTGAAATATTCTGGAATATGAATCAATTGTAGTTCTATAAATTGTTGTAAAGTAATCCTTCCATAAAATTGGATCATTAAATTCATCTTCCCAAAACTGGCAGGTTCTGTGTGGAAAAAGTGCAGTGCCTGTGATATTTAAATTCCAAATATGTATTATTTTATTTATCTTTACGCCAGACAACCATTTTAGGCATCGTATTTGGTGGGAGACAAACCATTAATTTATTCTTCTTACCATTTTGCAATTTTATTTTCCAAGTTTTAGGAATTGCAGAAATCAGCTGGTTGAATTGTAACCGAACGAGAGAAATGCCAAAAAGAATTCTCAAATTTTCACAAGAAATAAAATCTCCAGATAAGTCTAAAAGGTCATTGACAAAAATGAACCCATTTTTGACACATTCCTCCCACAACAATGGCTTGTCTCCAACCGTAATGTTTGAATTCATCCATAGCAACTGTGTCTGAATATCTTGAATTGTATCTGGAGGGTGGTACTGGAAATTCAACCAAGCTTTCAGTGCATCCTTAAAGAATGGTGATAACTCCTTTAAACTGTTTTAAAATAGTTTATCAATATGTATTGTTTTTAATTGGTAAAAGGGAAATATATTGTTCGAGAAGAAGGAAAAGGCGGAATATAATCTCTGGCTCGTGATCCATTGGTTGTTGTGATCAATTTTAGCAACCCAGGAGGCTTTCAAGGAACAGTCCATCATTTGAAGATTTTTTTAAATCCAGTTCACCGTTATCATAAGAATTATACAGGTACTGGCCTTTTCATTTTATCTGGTTTATTGTTCCAAATAAATTTGAAATTTTTGTTCAAAATGTTTAAAGAACTTTATGCTAGGTAAAGGAAGAAGCATTAGTAAGTGGGCAAATTGTGAAATTACTAATGTATTAATCAGAGTTATTTTTCCTTGAATTGTCAGAGAGTTCCCCCTCCAACGTTGAAAAATTCTATTTGCTTTTTCCATACTTCTCTCATAATTGCAATTTCTTTGAAATTATCAGGTAAATGAATCCCTAATATATAAACTTCTCCATTAACCCGTTTAACAGGAGCAGAACTGTTAAAAATAAAATTGGTGTCTTTTAATGTCCCAATCCTCAAAATGTTACATTTCGCAAAATTGGGTTTCCATCCAGATATTTTAGAATAAGTATTTAATTCCTTTATTAGTCCTTCCAAAGTGGATTGTGTTGATTTTATGAAAAAGGTTGATTCATCAGCATACATTGTCAGCTTAATCTCTTGACCGTTTGGAAATAGACCTGGTATATCTGGATTGTTTCTAATTATAAAAAAAAAATCAAAAAAAAAAAAAAAAAAAAAAGGTTTTCCGGTTCCGCTAGCGAGAGGATGGCAGCTTAATTTGTTAGCTCCTGACGGTGTCTTAAAAATATACCCCTAAGTTACTCTTTTTGCTAATACCTGGGAATTTTTGTCAAGATGGAAAGGGGGGTTTCTACCAGAAGTAGGAAAACCGCAAATTTGGTTGAGGA
The DNA here is from genome assembly GCA_030578255.1 of Tiaroga cobitis. Lineage (NCBI taxonomy): Eukaryota > Metazoa > Chordata > Actinopteri > Cypriniformes > Leuciscidae > Tiaroga > Tiaroga cobitis. Next base: position 47,451,161 of record CM060598.1, on the reverse strand, counting down.
CGACACCACTTCGAGCCATGGTGACCGAGGCTACTCCCCGGAGCTAAGCCCCCAGGGCGACGACACACCTGAGCCCAGCCTGCAGCATATCCTGGACGAACTACGTGAATTTAGAAAAGATAATAACGTGCAGTTGGCGGACATTAAACAAGAAATACAAGGCGTAAACGACAGACTAGATGAAGCGGAGGGAAGAATAGAGGAAACGGAGACGGTGCTACAAGCGGCATCGATGCTAATTAAGGGGCTAACCCAATGCCAAGCTCAGCTGGAAGCTAAGCTGATAGACCAGGAGGGTCGTGCACGTAGGGAGAATCTTCGGATTTACGGCATGCCCGAAAATAAGGAAGGGGCCGATATGGTTCCTTTTCTGGATAATTTGTTTAAAAAAGCGATAGACCTTTCTGACGACCGGGATCTGGGAATTGAACGAGCACATCGAGCACTGACTCAAAAGCTGGACAGTGCACAGGGGAAGCCCCGCTCTATCGTGGTAAAGTTTGGGAGCTACCGTACAAAAGAGGAGGTTATCTGGAAAGCATGGCAGAAAAAAGAAGTATTCTGTGATGAAATGCGTTTCTTTGTTGACCATGACTTTCCAGTTGAAGTGCTTAAAAAACGCAACGAGTACGCGGGTGCCAAAAAAATACTGAAAAATTTAAAATTTCAGACCCCATATCCAGCGAAGATGCGGGTGTTTTATAATGATGGCACCCCTCTCTACCAGGACGCAGCAGAAGCAACGAGAGATATGGCAGCTCGCGGGTTCCCTGTAGCCGTCGTACCGTCCGCAGCAGTCCCGGATCATGAGGAGATTCAACTCTTGTCTTCGTGGCAGACGGTGAGAAGACGACGACATGTGCGGAGCGGCGACCAAGAGCTCGGTGCAACAGGGGACAATACACACACTCAAAAAAGTGCTGGGTTGTTTCTGTAAACAAATTGTTGGGTTGATTGTGCTGGGTCAAAATGCTGGGTTGTTTGGGGCACTGTAAACACATTATTGGTTTGCTCATGCTAGGTCAAATGCTGGGTCAAATGAGTTGTAAGTGGGTAATTCACAAATAAATAAATGGTTTATACTTTGCGTAACTTTCTGGATTCTTCACTTCTGACTCGAGGAGGACGTCACTCGGAGCGGGCAGTGTTTTATGGTAAGTTAATATGAATGTTTACTTAAGCTGTGGTAACAGCAAGCTAATTTCACTGTTCAGCATACAGTCTTTGATATGGAAGTGAGAGGGGTAATGTATTTATTCTGTAAAACATTAAATAGTAACAGCTCGCCAGTTAAATTTTTTTAACAAAATGCAGCATCGTCAAATCATTAGTTGTAAACCAGCTATATCAGCAGCCTTTATGAAATGCAGTTTAAATGGTAAATTCGTCACGTAGCCTAATTATCGTATTCATTGTAGACGTTGCGTATTTAAAAGTGAGGAAAGTGTTTTGAATGAAACCGTACGAGCGCCATATGTTTTAGTCCCTCACTGGGCTCGCACGTAAAAACTGCGGGAAATTAGTCTTGTGTCGTGAGTTGTGTGTGGAAAGTCTGCAGGCATATTTAAGAAATACTCGTCAGAAGAAGCGACTGGGGTAAGTTCCAGCACAGTCTGCGTGTGTCTTCTGTAATGTCTCTGTCGGAACCAGGATCGTTTTTGCAAAAAAAATGCTTTTAAGAGCTTGATATTTTTTTTTTTTTTTTTTTAGTAAATGTATGACGTGCAATCTTTACAAACAGTGACTGAGGAAAGGAGAAATAAATCGATATCATATTAAGTTAAGCATTTTCCCGCCCTGAAAACCCATTTCAATTTGTTAAGACTAAGACTAATTTAGTATTAAGACAGTGGTCATGGGCCAAATGTGCGTGAAGAATTTTTGAGGCCAAATAATCTTTTTTGCTATATTCAAAACAGCGCCATCTTAAACACCAGGGCAGAAAAGTCAGAAATGTTACTTTAGAAATATATGTTAATGTTATATACAGCATACTATTTAAATGCTAATGCAACTATGTATTATGGTCAAATTGTTTAGCTGCTAAAGGGGAGACAGCTTTAAAGGCCCTGCTAACTCTGCTTCCCCCATCCATCAGGAGAGGAGGAGAGGTCTTCAGACCCACCACAGAAGAGGCCCAGAGGTCATTTATTGACATGCAACCTTGTAAGTTTTGCTTTAGTGTTTCTACTTTAATAAGGGTAGACGTTTGCACTGTTTGATATGCTTGATAATGAAAGTAGTTAGGGTTAGAATATTTAAAGCTGCAATCCTCTCTGCCGCCATCTCTGTTTGAAACATAAAATTGCTGCTTTTTTTTCTTTCTATATATTTTTGTTAATTTTCAAAGCTGCAGTCCATAACTTTTTTGTGTTAAAATTTACAAAATGTATATTATGAGCGAGTACATGAATCCATTTTCCAAATTGTGTTTTTGTCTTATCCTGAATCACTGTACACACCTATAATAAGTGTTTATATTCAGACTACAAGACTGGCAGAGGAGCACAGTACCTGCGTGACTCGTCATGTTTTGAGAAGAAAATTATACCCATTTACTTAAATCTTAATAATGATCGTCAATATTTAAAAAATTTTGACTTACATGATACCCTACCATGCATGTCATCTTTCATTTTATTGTGTAACAATATCTAAGCGAGGCGATCATCAGCGCTGCCAGTCAGGAGATTAACGAGCAGCTTTGTGGGTTTGTGAGTTTTAATGTTAAAGTAGACACTATCAACATTACACTAATATTTTGATTTTTATTGCCTAAATGTTGATAATATTAGACCAAATTACTCTTTTATAACTATAATTCAGTTTGCAAATACTGAATGTAAATAGACATTTTCTTTGTTTTTCAAATTTGGTCATATTTGGTAATGTTTGCAATAAAAAAAAGTATACTTCCACAAAAAAAAGTTTAGCATGTCAGTTACATTGCAATACTAAGTGATTGTGTGTAATCAACAGGTGGGGACCAACATGGTTGAATATTTACAAAATGAGATGACTGGAGCATTGCTTCACATTCTGTGCCTCAGGGATGAGAGAAGGGGGACATGTCAGACCGTTGCCATTGTTCCAGGCTACGCCATCGAGACCGAGTCTTTGCTGGAGGCTGTTGATCTTTGTTTCAAAGATATTGTTTCTTGTTTCTTTGTTATTTTGTTTTTCATGTTAAATACTTACTTAATGAACCGTTATGTTTTTATTACCTTAGAATGAGTATACATTGTATAATTGTAATAATTGTATACAAAAAAGTATTAAAGAAATGTAATAAAAATGTAAAAAAGAACAATTAAATGAGATTGAACTCAAATATACAGTGGCCTCTCTGGTTTATTGTATTACAGAGACAATAATTATTTTACATTCGTAATATAACAAATATTTGTTACTAATTTTAATAAGGCAATGAGACAGGAAATAACCCAGCACGAGTACGATTTAACCCAGCAAGAGGGTTAATTTCACCCACTGGTTGGGTTAAATGAATGACCCAGCAATATGGGTTAAATGGTAAAACCCAGCACTTGGGTCAAACCAACACAGCGCGTGTTCTGTCCAATAGTGACCCAGCGGTGTGGTTAAGGTTGGGTTATTTTTTAACCCTGCAGCAGTTTTTAGAGTGCAGAAAAGCCATCATGCACGATTCAAGGAAAAGCTCCAGGGATTCAGAAGACTACCTACTATTGAGGACTGATGCTTCAAGGTCACCTCACAAAGTCAGATAACTTTTACTAGAGTTAATATAATTAAGGGTCGGGACAACCAAATTTTGAGTATGCTTATGTTTTTTTTTCAACACAAAATCTTGCTAGTGTGTGGACAATATATAGGGCCCCATCTCCGCAACGAGGTGTCGAGGTCTCCCTATTGGGACGGCCTTGCAGGGCTCTCTTGATACGAGCCTCAACCTTGGAAACACGCGTTTTATTTTGGTTTCATCATGATAATGTTGTCATTGGGGTCGTCAGAAAGGTTTACTTTGTTCATTATTGTTTAATACATGTTCTATGGGAGAGGTGCATAAGCTTTATAAAACTGGAAATGGTGCATGGGGGAGGCCTTATACAGGGTCACCAGAAAGAAAAGTATGAATATACAGGACGTTAAGATGGTATCACTTAACGCTTTTGGGTCTAAGGTGTTTTTGGGGTCCTTGAGATGTTTTGACATGCCCTGACATTTGTGCTTTTTTCAGTTGCTTATAAACATATTAATGGCACATGTGAAATTACACTCTATTTAGCACAAACAGGGCTACCATAACATGTGAGCAACATGTATGTACATGTTTGTATTTTTGAGAGAATATTGTTTATGCATGGTTATTGAAAAAAATAAAAATTAAAGTTTCTGAAATAAGGCCACAAAACACATACTAAATATGTGTCCACAAGACTTTTGACTAATGGATGTTGTCGCCTAGAGTTTTTGCTTCAAAATAATCTGAAAAGGGGGCTTTCCGGATGCAGCGGGTGAGTGCAGACGTGTATTCGTGAGCTCCTGGTAGTGGTACCTAGCATCTGCCTTTAACCTGATTTAACCTCTCATCAATTTAATTTGTTTGCAAGAGGCAAAGCCATTAAGATCACTTTTGTATGGCAAGCTACAATTTTCAACATAAAAAGCAAAAGAAAACCACAACTCAAACTTCACGGCACCTGCACGCGGTAAACCCAGGAAACATGGCGGACGGGGAAAAAGAAACATCCTTTAGCAAACTTCTCGCTGCCACTCAAGAAACTAAAGACGATTTAACAAAGCATATTGACAAGAAAACAGCCGACATACAAACGACATTAACGAAAATCGAGTCTTCACTCTCTACGCTGGCGGAACAGGTCGAGGAGATACAGACACGAGTGAGTACAAATGAAGACAATATCAAAGATACGCGCGACCGTGTTGGCGAAATGGAGAAACTGATAACGCACCTCAAAACCAAAACTGACAACTTGGAAAACCACAGCAGGAGGTCTAACATTAGGATCATAAATGTTCCGGAACAAGCAGAGGGTCGTGATACTGTGGGATTTTTGGAAAAGTTTATACCGGAAATACTGGGGAAGGATAACTTTACCTCACATGTCACTCTGGAAAGAGCACATCGCATCGGGAAGAAATCTGACAGTATGTGAGCCCATCATCGCCAAATTCCTAAACTTCAGAGACAAAGAAAAAACCCTTCGACTGGCCAGAAGTAAAGGAGAGTTGACATACGAGAACAAAAGGATATCATTCTACCCAGATTACAGCGCAGACCTGCAGCGTAGGAGAAATGAGTTCCATGACGTGAAGAGGACATTGCGAGAGAAGGGAGTGGAATACGCGCTGATCTTCCCAGCTCAGCTTCGTATCAAGCATCTGGAAACAATTAAGTTTTCCTCCACTCCAGCAGAAGTGCAACGCTTTCTGAAAGCCCTTGCAAGTGAGTAATAAAGCTATTCAAAGTGACAGCAGTACACAGTCCATCGTTATAGACTGATGAGAAATGTTGTGATTCAAACTACGATATAATAATCGAATCCGGTTGTCTTCAAATATTTAAAGTAACTTGGACTTTGACTGATGGTAAACTGTGTAACCTATGTGGAGGCTAGTTTACGTGATGTTATGGTTTTGTATCCGAATGGTAGAATCAGATCATACTTTTCGTTTTCTCTATAACTTTCATATTTCTGCCTTATTTCTCATATTGTAAAATTGCAAGCGTTCCTATATACAAACTGTTATGAGTGGCCAGTTTTTTTTTAGTTTTTTTTTTAATTATCAGCAGTTTCTGGAGCCACACCTGTTGCTTAAGAGAGTTAACGTTACCTACTTAATGTGTTTTTGTTACAAGGGTTTTATTAGGCGGGTTTTTACTTTAATGTTTTGGGGTTTTGTATGGTTTCTCACTAAAACTCAAATTTCCGCTTACTCACATAATCCAGATTACTCTCAGGTTCAGATTCCATCCTTAGAACTGGTTAGAATGATAATTATCCTTCTGAGACATCTACACGAAAAATGTATATTATGGGTAAACTAACATGTATATCTTGGAATATAAAAGGGATCAACTCACCAATTAAAAGGAAGAAAATGTTGACATATTTAAAGAGGCAAAAGGTAGACATTGCTTTTATTCAAGAGAGCCACCTCACTGACTCTGAACATTTAAAACTGTGCAGAGACTGGGTGGGTAATGTTTTCTATTCCTCTTTCTCCTCAAAAGCAAGAGGTGTTGCTTTGCTCATTAATAAACACCTGAACTTTAAATTAAATTCGGTTGAAAAGAATCAAAACGGCAGATTTTTACTTGTAGATTGTGAAATAAATAGGAACACGATATCCTGGCTAAAACTGGCTACAACTGGGGGTCAATGTGTTGTGGGAGGAGACTTCAATCTGGTTTTAAATCCTCTTTTGGATCGATCACTACCCAAAAACATCTTTACTATCAAAGGCAGCAACAGCACTAAACCAAGGTATGAAAGACATCGGCATAAGTGACGTATGGCGAAATCTCAATCCAAACCAGAGGGATTTTTCTTTCTTTTCACCTACTAATAATACACACTCTAGAATTGACATGTTCTTGATGCCACAAGGTATGATAGCTACAGTTATAGAATGCTCCTACCTACCAGCTACCTTCTCAGATCATAATCCCATAAAACTCTCATGGTTGGTTGACATTCCGCAACCCACATCCTGCAGGTGGAGATTTAAAAATTACATGTTGAAAGATCCTGAGTTTATTTCATATATGACTACCAAAATTGAAATATTTCTTGATGCCAATTCAAATTCCTCCTCGCATGCCAACATTTGGGCAGCTCTTAAAGCCTACATGAGAGGCCAAACTTATACAGTGCCCACAAGGTAAAACAAATTAGAGAGACACTAACCAAATTGGAAAGAGATATTAAAAAGCAGGAACAGGAATATATTGCCACCAAAAAGGAAGAACACCTTAACACATAAAAAAAAAACAAGGATGGAGTATAATAATCTATGTACCAGCAAAGAGGAAGCTGCTATGGCCAGAACTAGATATCACTATTATGAATTTGAAAATAAAACAAGTAAACTCTTGGCATGGCAAATTAAAAAGGAAACATCTGATAAATGTATACACTCAATATTAACAGAGGACGGCAGACTCCTTGATAATTCACCATCCATTAATGCAGAATTCAAACAATTTTATGAAAATTTATATAAAACTGGGCAGGACGCTGATAATATTGGAGCAAAAAGGTTCATGGATGGAATAACCCTTCCCAAATTACAAGATGAGGACAGAGATCTGTTAGATGCAGATATATCAGAAATGGAGGTATTCAAAGCCATTAATTCTTTACAAAATAACAAGACTCCTGGGCCAGACGGCTTCCCTGTCGAGTATTATAAGGCCTTTTCAAAAAAATTATTAACTCCACTCACAAACATGATTACAGAAGTTCTAGAAAATAAAAAATTACCAGACTCATTGGAAATTGCAACAATCGCACTGCTACCAAAACGGGGCAAGGACAAACAGAAATGTGACTCATACAGACCCCTCAGCCTCTTAAATGCTGATTATAAGATATTATCCAAACTAATTGCTCTAAGACTGGAAGATGTTATTCCAAAAGATAATACATGCTGACCAAACAGGTTTTGTTAAAAACAGATATGGAGCAGACAACGTGCGGCGACTGCTACATATACTGAACACTGCGCAAAATAATCAAAATCCTATGTTAATAATGTCTATGGATGCAAACAAAGCATTTGACAGGATTGAACCAAGCTTTTTATTTCGAACTCTAGAGGCTATGAGCTTTGGAGAGAAATTCACTCAATATGTTAAAACACTTTTTAATGCCCCCAAAGCTAATATTTTAACAAATGACATTCTATCTAACACTTTCTCACTATCCAGAGGATGCAGGCAAGGCTGTCCAAGCTCCCCCCTACTCTTTGCACTCGCAATCGAACCATTAGCCATCGCCATCCGATCTAACACCTACATAGCAGGAATTAAATTCGGCAGAAATGAACATAAACTTTCTTTGTATGCAGATGATCTCTTATTATATATAACTGATCCACAAACATCAGTCCCTCCTCTATTGAAATGCCTCAAAGAATATAATGCAGTCTCAGGATATACATTAAATTACACTAAAAGTGAGATTTTACCACTGAATATACAAGACAATAATATTAGAGCACTCACTTACCCATTAAAATGGTGCAGCGTTGGTTTCAAATATTTGGGTATACAAATTGGTAAATCGAATGAGCATATATTTAAACAGAACTATATAAAACTATTGGAACAAACCAAGCTTAAGCTTCAAAGATGGATTGATCTTCCACTGTCTCTCATAGGAAGAATACTATTAAAATGAGCATTTTACCCAAGTTTACTTACCTATTTCAATGTCTTCCGATTAATGTTCCCAAAAGTTTCTTCAAAGAACATAACAAAATTTTAACTCCTTTTATATGGCAGAGAAAAAACCCTAGGGTCAAACTTATCTCTCTACAGGCTCCATATTCAAGGGGAGGACTCAACTTACCAAATTTTAGGAATTATTATCTTGCTTCTCAGTACAGACCGATTGGGATCTGGCTGCATGCGGAGAACAGTGAGGTTAGATGGGTCCCAATAGAACAATATGAGATGAAATCCATGGCTTTAAAGGATATTCCATTCATAGGCACAAAAAAATGTTTAACTGCACTCACAAACAACTCAATAATACTGAACACATTTGCTGTTTGGCAAGAATCTCATTCACTTCTCGACACAAATATTTATTTTCTTAGAAGGGCACCTTTGTGGGGCAATCCCAATCTCTCACACCACATAGCTGACTCAGTGTTGCGGGAGTGGAGGAAAAGAGAAATCCATACAGTTGCTGACTTATACATTGATGATACTTTTGCTAACTTCCAACAACTAAATGAAAAATTCAAACTTCCCAAAGAAAGTTTCTTCAAATTTCTACAAATTAGAGACTGGATTAAGGAGAAATCCAAAGAAACATTCCCATATATCCCGAAAGAAACTCCTCTTGAATTCCACCTATGTAACAAATTACATGAATCAACAAAAGGAATAATATCTTCTATATATGGTATCATCAATGGAAAGTTACCGATTTATGATAAAACATCTACAAAAGGGAAATGGGAAAAAGACCTAAACTGTACTTATGAAGAGGCAGATTGGCGTCATCTATTGGAACAAGCACAGACTGTGCTAACCTCCACAAAACACAGGAAAATTCAATTTAATATATTCCATAGGACATACAACACCCCTTACAGGCTACATAAAATTGACAGCAACATTTCTTCCAAATGTCAGAGATGTAAAATAATCGATGGTGATCTTATACACATGCTATGGAGTTGCCCAGTGATAGAGGAATTATGGAAACGTGTCATTGAGTTAACATCAAGGGTAACAGGAAGTCAAATTGAACAGGACCCAAAACTATGGATCCTGGGGGACACAAGCTCTATTGATGTGAACTACTACAAAAAATATTTTATCTTACTCGCGAGCACACCCGAAAAGATATTATATAATGTGAGAGGGAAGCATGTAGCCTTTAGAGAAATCTGGGGCCCTTTCATAGACATTTTGCCTTCCCTAGACTTGACTCACCATGTTAGTATGAGCCCTCCTGGACCTGCTTCAAATTAGCCCTCTGCAGGTCTATCTTGTATAACATCCTTATTGATGCATTTATTGTGAGTAATATGTAGATTTATTTAAGTATGTGAGTATACAGATGGATATATGTATAAACTGTATAGACTGCTTATATAAATGAAAAGAAATTGACAACCATACATGGGAAGAGGGTGGGGGGTGGGATGGGAAATGTTTATGTAATATTCGCTTTTGTTTTAATATTTGATTTTATTTACTTACTTTTTATTTATTTTACGTCTGATGTTCAAAATTGGAAAATGTTCATTCCTTGTACTTAAGATGTAAGTAATGTATCAAACTGTAGATCCTTTGTACACTTTATTAACATCTTGTAAGTAAATATGTTAATAAAAACAAATGCATGAAAAAGAATGCAAGGACAATATATATATACATATCCACACACATATTTATATGTGTATATGTATATGTGTATATATATATATATATATATATATATATATATATATATATATATATTAGGGCCGGGACTCGATTAAAAAAATGTATCTAATTAATTAGAGGCTTTGTAATTAATTAATCGAAATTAATCGCATTTTAATTGCATAAATATTTGACCTGAGAACAGTGAGAAGTATTTTTTTCACATGGATTTTTAGTATACCATTGAATAATGACTGAATACATAAGATTAAGCAACAAAATATTGTTTATTTTTGTTCAACCAAGTCCAGCAGACCAGTGTTTTTTGCCATTAAGTGTAGCAATAGCATATTGCTACACTAGCAATAGCATATTGCTAGCAATAGCATATTGCTACACTACACTAGTAGCAATAGCGAATTCCTTGTTGCATAGCTTGCACACAACCATGCTCTTATCGACGCTTCCATCCGTTCGTTTTTGTAACAAAATTTCCCATCCACCGGCCAACCAAAGCGATCTCGTCAGCTTCTTCGTCATGAACGCTAGTTGGTGCGCCAGTATAATCGGTCCGCCGAAACTCATCCAGTGAGAAACGTTCCGCGGTGCAAAAATAAGTGCGATTAAAAAAAACATTTTGTGTAATTAATTAACGCGTTAAAGTCTGTAGTTAATTAATCTTAACCCTCTGAGGTCGGCTATCGCGCCGGCGCGATAGTCTCGCTTTTTTCTTATCAGTGCAAAAGAAACTCAAAACACTCTGTTGATTTTGATCTAACATATTAAGTGTTGTACATCATTAGATCCTGATAAGTGTCTATTTTTTTTGTGGATACTTACAATAAAAACAAAGTGTTGTGCTTTTCGCCAAATAAAGAAAAACAAACATGATGCGCGTTCTGCCTTCTCTCTGTCAGTGAAGTCCATTCTGAAACGCGTCCTAAGATTATTTTTAATTCCGCGAATACTTGTCATACAGGCACGAGTGTTTTTCCATAATGAAGCTTGAACTCTCTTCTTTTAAATGAGTTAATTTATATAAAAAAACAAATATTCTTAGCTTATGTAATCTGTATGAAAAGAGAGAGATGTCAGTATTTTTCTTTCCAGCTCATTATACCTAATTACGCGTTAATGTGCCACGCCCACGGAGAGCGCGCGCTATTCAAACGCAAATGATTTTAGACAAGCCGTTCAAACATGCCAACGCCCACCAGCTGGATTATAAAACACATCGTGTTTAGTAAGTATATTGTACAGCTGTGTACACAGCGTATCCTTTCACTGTGAGGAATATCTAACCCTGGAAAATGTACCAGAAGTACTGGTAGTTTCATTTCGAGGAGCAACGGATCCAGCTGATGTAGTAAGTCATTTATTCTAGTGCTTTGTTCTAATCGTGATATTGAAGTGTCGGACTGTAAACCGCAAAAAGACTGTTTAAATATGAATTGCGTGTATGTGTGTAGGCTAAATGATGAGTGAACGGCAAAGGCGCGCGCGCTTTGTTTACAGTTATACAGCGCGTGTCTGTGCCTTGTTCATTCACTCTCGCACCTACATTAGTAAACGTTATGTTTACATGAACACATCTTAGTAGGCTATAGCAATATAGTTTGTATGAGTAAAAATAGACTGAAATATGTTGAAATAAAATGTCTGTATAAGCAACAAGCTGCAAATTCACATGTATATACTAATATATCATACACAATATATTACAGACTAAATATGAATGTTTAGACACGATTTTGTGATTAGTTTTGGATAGCTTATAACTTTTACAGTTTTGACTGTAAAAAAAGACTACTGTCACATTAAATAGGTACGCTTTTGTTCACCAATTTCTGCTCATAGTTAAATATACTATAGTATGATGTTTTGTCAAAAATAAAGTAGGTATATTGAATTATCAACTAAGATGTTATTATAGTGTTTGTTCCAATATTCAAACTAATGAATCCTTACCTTTTTTTAATACGTATGATAAAATGTATAGTTTTTACAAAGAAATACACTTGAAATATTGTTAAAATTGTAATTGTTGTGGTAATTGTAACCTATTTGTAATTGGTTACAATTTCTAATTGTAAAATATGTATAGGCTATATAGATAATTTCTTTTGTCCTTGCATTCTTTGGGATCCTGTGACACACCTGTGTGAAAGGGCTAATTAATATGCAGCTCATTATGCGGCACATTATCCGGCCTTTGTCTTCTCAGGTGTGAACACGCCTCCACGCATATTCCCTTTCCAAACCAAAGGTCTCTAATAAAATTTAAATCAGTGTATGTGTTTGTGTAAATGATTAGGCAGAATGATTTTCAGATCATTTTGAAGCAAAAATTCTAGGCAACAACACTGATTAGTCACAAGTCTTGTGGACACATATTTAGTATGTGTTTTGTGGCCTTATTTCAGACACTTTAAGTTTTAGTTTTTTCAATAACCATGCATAAGCAATATTCTCTCAAAAATACAAACATGTTTCATAATTGTTGCTGAGAAATTACGGTAGTCCAGCTTGTGCTTTATTGAGTGAATTTACACCTTTGCCATTAACATGTTTATAAATAACTGAAAAAAGCACAAATGTCAGAGCATGTCAGAACACCTCAAGGACCCCAAAAATCCTTAGACCTCAGAGGGTTAATTAACGCGTTAAAGTCCCGGCCCTAATATATATATATATATATTGTAGTGGCAATTTTAATGATATTCATTGATCTTTAGTTAAATATAGATGATTCAAAGAATGTCACATGTGTGTCTCTCACTTGTAGTGAGAGGATTCTGTTTATGTACCTGGGGAGGCAGAAGAGGGAGACACTCCAGAGAACAGACGAACAAGGACCTCTGACCTAGATGTCAGAAGGCCATTTGGTGCAGGGGAGCTTAGTGGGCCAACTAGTGACGTCTATGGAAAACTACTGGGAGGAAGGCTCTGGGGGGAAGAAGGCCTTGAAACTAAGATAAAAGCTAGTTCAGTCTGTGTGGGGGTGTGTCACTCTTCTGCACAGGGTAACAACTGTGTATTAGACTGCTCCTATTCTTGCAAGAATAAATACTTCTATTTTTATATAATTTGACTCTGAGTGTCTCTTACGCAGTGATGTTTGTTTGAGAATTTTTGCCACAACAGTTTTGGTGTCAGAAGTGATATTCCTTGGACATGCCTCCTGGACCTGAGATCGGACGGTGTTTGGCCACCTGGACTAAGTAAGTTCCAGCTCTACCTCGTAAACTTGAGAGAGAGGGGCCGACCGATATCAGGGCCGGGAGAATCGACCACTGGAATCTAAAGAACCCGCAAGTGGCACGAAACAACGTCTCTGGTAAGGGTCATTTAAATTCGGTTTAATTGGGGGAAGAGTGAAATTGAACCATATTGGCTGAGGGCTGTTTCTGTGGTGCGTAATCTGAGATTAATTGAGATCTATATATAGATCAAGAAGTTTCAAACAGATACGAGAGAAAATTATCTGAGATTAACTGAGATTTGTAGCGGATCAAGAGGTTTCAAACAGATACGAAAATTATCTGAGATTAACTGAGATTTGTAGCGGATCAAGAGGTTTCAAACAGATAGGTAACCTGAAAATCAGTTGTTCCACCACGGAGCAAATTGTTTTTTAGGTGCTGAGGCTAATTAGGGGGAGCCAGAAAAGAATTTTTTTTTGGTAAACCTTAATTAGGAGGGCACTAACAAGTGCAACCCGACCGATTTGGGTTAAAAGAAAAATCGGATCTGTGTGGGGACGCCTTACAGATCAAGAGAACGCGCGTTGAAGAGAAAATCCACAGAGAACAGAAAAGCAGCCAGTATGGGGAAGTCTCAGAGCAAAATTATGAAATTTGGTACACCGGTGTTTTGTCAAATGAGGTATTGAGCGCCACAACATTAAAGATGGTGCGGGAATCAGTTGAACAGAGCAGTGAGAAACAAAAGTTGTGTCTGTGTTCAACATGTGTGTAAAAAAAATGTGAACAGATAATGGATTGTTGGCTTGAAGATAAAATGTCAAACTGCCAGGAGAAATAATGTTTTTTTTACTTCTTCATCCAGTAAATGGATGCATGACATTAGATGTCTATAGAACTTAAATTTATATGACAAGGATTGAAGCAAGAAGCAATAAGGCTGTCTGTGTGAAATAGAGGGAACTGTAAGTGAGACTTGGTGGAAGAGGGAAGTGAAAAACAAAAAGGTTGGTGTGTGAGATATGTGTGTGTGGGGATTGTTCAAACAATCATGTACTGGTTAGATAATGAAGGAACTGGCATGTTTGAGAAAAGAAAGGAGAGGATAATGAGGGAACTGGCATGTAGGGAAAAGAAAGGAGAAATATAGTAGAAAACTATATGTGATGAAAATAGACATGGTCTGACAGAATTTATGGAAGTCAAATTAACTGTTTAAATGTTGAAATGAAAAGTCAGTTTTAGAATAAAATAAGGCATTGTATGATTGACAGGGATTAACATGATATGAAGAATGTTTTAAGCAGAATGGGGAACAATTCTAGATTTTGATAAAAAAATGATTGAAATGATGATATATCTGCTTTATTTTATTAAATGTTAAGAAAATAAGGGTATTGAAGCAAGTAGCTATAATGGTTGTCTGTGTAATTTACGGACTGAGTAATATAATCTGCTTTGGAGAAACAGTAGAGATAAGACTGAGACAATAATGATAATATTAAGTTGAATCTGCAGACTAACCATGTGATGGAAGGGAAAAGGCTTCAAACCAGTTGTAATGAAAATAATGATGTACAAATTGTTACACTTTATGAAGAGTAACGGAACAGTCCGGGAAAATAAATAAATAAATAAATAAATAAATAGTGAGACAGAAGAGAGCAAATGCTGTAAACAGCTCTGCTCAGAAGATCTCACTTTGAAGAGATTTGCAGATGATGTTTTGTAAAAGATAAGCTGGGAGAAATGTGTAAAGACAGAAAACAAATTCGAATATTTTGAGCATTTTCTGTGCTGCTCATGAAATTATGATTATGATTTGGCTATTGTGATTAAATCCGCGACTGGTGGACTGTAAAAGAATACAGAGGACTGCTTATCAGTGGCTCTGTTTACATTCCTGAAATGGGACACACACTGCTTCAAGAGTGTGCAGTAAGTTGGAGCCGTTTGCTAGCTCACAGTGATCAAACTATAGTCAAGGACAGGTGTCTGATGCTGAAGTTGAGGCTGAAACAAATTCACTAGATGACAGAGAGTGTTTTAATGGTGGTCATCAGGACAATTTAATAGGTAACTAAATGCCCACCAAGAAGGTGTTTGAAAATGTGATAGTGACACATTTCTGATAATAATGTGGGTTTTGAAAGTAGATCAGTGTTTAAATGACGACAGTAACATTTTTCGTCTGAGAAATAAGAGATAAAAACAAGGTCAAAAGGATTGAAGTCTTAAAGTGAATCCTATAAGAAAGAAAAGATCTATAATAGTAATTTTTAAAAGTGAATTGATGAATACAGGTTGATGTAAAATTAATGACTCCAACAAATGTGAGCTGCAAAATATATCAAAGTAACTAACAGGATGATTGTGTTTAATTAAACATTTTAGAAAGGGTTTAGATTAAGGAGAGAGACTAATCTCACGAATGATTTATAATAATTGCAAAAGATGTATCAAGCAGAGAGTGCTAGCCTTGTCAAAGTTAACGTAATTGAGAACTTGACACTAAAATCAAGATTGAGAAATGTGAAACATTATTTAGAACTAAAATAATTATTTTTATTTAAGATCAAGTAAGCAGAAGCAATACTGGATTAACAGTTGCTGAATGCTGATTAAACAAACAGCTTGAAAAGTTGGCCATGAAAGAACTAGAAGCTGATGTTTTGCTTTCAAAGATAAGTTTATTATTGGCTGTAATGAAACAGTTTGCTTATCTGGATCTGATGTGTACTGTGGCTGAAACTGCCAGTGCAACAGAGACTCAATCTGAGTGGAAATTTGTAATGTCTAAATAAAGACAACTATAAAAATTATGTTTATTTGGAAACACATGTAATTTCTGGCAAATATGCCTTAAGCTGGGATAGAGCTATAGGATGGTAGATAAAGGTTTGATGTTAGAAGTTTATGAGAGTGCAGTGTGCCAGTCCTGAATGTCTCAGAGTCTCTCTCATTCAATGTCAGCTCAAAGCTGTTATCTGTGATAAGCTATTTGTAGTAAAGCACAGTTTCAGTTGAAGAATCATAGACACAGAGATGTTTAAAGAAACAATTGCCATAAAGGGCAATTTGTATTTGTAAATGTAAAACTGAATGACTTTAAAGAAGTCTTTAAAATAATAATGCAGAACTTGAAGACATTTTATTTTATTTTAGGACCAGTAACTTCTTTGTCTCATTTAGTCTCCACCATTCAGGACCGATGGCTCCGTCTACAGGTAAAGTTCACTGAACGTACAGATGATCCAAATTCGCTGAGTATAGTCTAAGCAGCTAGGTTTCTGCTTTCCAATTTCATTTTAAGATAAAATAATGGATTTAAGTGATTAAATACTGTTGTTATTGACCTGTCTCCCTGTGTGAACACTATTAGGCAATGGGAATGGCCCTGGTGACTCTTGATTGTGTCTTTCCTAAGCTCCAGAGAACAACAGATTTTGTTGAAGAAAACGGTCAAAGATTGTGTGATGGGAAAAAAGCGGTCACCAGTGGGCACGAGTGACCACCTCGATGACGGGTAAGACCTTCTTTGGCCAGACAGGGGGCAACCCAAGCCAGAGGGCTCACGTAAAGTCACTGGGCATTTCCTGAATGGGGGTGTTTTATGTGAGACAGGTATGAGAGTTGAGCAGGAGCTGTGAGGCCAGCAGCGTCCTTATACCGTTAGGGGGAGATGAAGCTATGACGAGTCACGCCAGTCTTCCCCATGATGCAAAGCTCCTCTATACCACTCACCAGAAGAAACCGCATTAGTTGTATGGCTTGTTTTTCATTGTGACAAGTGTCTGCAACTATACCAGGGGGACAACACCCTGAGAAGAAAATTATAGACAAGGAGCTAATGGCAATGGGCTTTCAAGAGCCAGCTGAGACCGTAAGGGGGATTGCCATTATTAATTGTTGTGGAGACAGTAATAAAACTTTTTGATGTCGGTTGCCTTATGGGCAAGGAAAATGTATAGAAGTTTATAACATAGTTCTAACTCCTGAAGGTCGTTAGACATGGTGGTGACTAAAGATGAAGACAGCTTTGTAGATTTAAGTCTGGATAACAAAGGTGGATGGTCAAAGGTTATTGTAATGAATTTAATATTACATTTTGTATAAGAAATGGATTTATAGTGAGAGAGACTGCTTGAGCTGAAGAACGAATGGTAACTGTGTCTGTCTTTCTGTTATCGGCCTGCTAGAGCAAGCTGAAGAAAATAATGATAATGAAACAAACCAACCCAGCTGACTTGTCTAAAAATCTAATGAATAATGAACAAGACATGCTTTGAAAGTGGTTAAGAGACCATGTAAAATTAGGGAAAAGCTACAGAAAATATGTGAAGTTTAAAATCTTATTTAAAATTTAAATCCTTTTAACGATGATATAAGGAAAGGGCAAACATTGAGAATGAGCAGTTAACATATGTGTGTCTAGTATGAGTGTGTGTGTGATGGTGACAGCACTTTATGTCTTGTATGTATTAGTTTGGGGTACTAATATTAGAACAGTATTGAAATTAGAACAGAACAGTTTTATCATTACAGATGGGTTAAGGCAAATGACAAATTTTAAAGAAGCCGATAATTCTGAGTGGAACGGTTGAAAAGACAATACAGAACATGGGACGAGCTTTAAGTTGATTGGACATCAAGCTCTGTTTGGTAGTAATACTTTTGTCATGCAGGATGTCGATTTGAATTATGTTCTGGATCAGTTTAAGTATTTGTGTAAATTGGAATTGTGTAGTTGTAGATCACCATCTGGCATGGGCTGAGATAAATGAAAATGTTGTAGATTTGATGGTAACAACAAAATGACATATTGGCTAAGTCAATTTCGAAGTATCAAGAGAGCCCTTAACATTTATGATAATTGTGAACAAAGGGGGAGAAATGATTGACTGACATTGACCAAGTCTGTACAGCACGACCTGACCTGAAAATTGATGACTTTAGAAATGTTTGTAGATGACTGACTTGAGAGACCAAACAACAGGCCTGAAAAGCAAGATTTGCTGTGAGACTGAGGGACGTTGCCCTTCAAATACTGCGAGAAGAAGATGAGATTGGGCTTTAAGTGAAGAATGTAATATTTTGTTTCAGAGGCAGAGAAGGATGTCTGGGAAAATTTGGCTGAAGACGCCGTTTGGGTTAGTGTTGATGAGACTTTATAAAAAACACTATGTTAAATGTTATGTTAAATTGATGCTCGAGTTGTGTCGTGCATCAAGAGGGAGATGGTATAACAATTGCCAAATATGGTTTACTTGGGTCCCAAACAAAATTTGCTGTCTGTACATGTATTTGCAGGACTGTTTCAACAGGAAACGCTAGGGCAGATGCAGCAGCGAAGGCCGTGGCAGCACAGCAGACAAAAGAAACTACGTATTTTACTATCTGAAAATAACCTCGACATTTGTTTTTCTTTACAGAGCATGCAGACTTTTGGATACAGGGGAGAATGTCCCCTATAAAATGATGGCTATGGATGAATTTGACTAACTATCCTGGCCTGGATTGTTTTTGTAGCAGAAAGGTGCCACACCTGCGCAGCGCATAACATAAATTTTCCTTTTACAGAATGTCAGGATGGGTTGCAGAAAACAGAACTGATTCTGTTCCAAATGTATAAATATTGTTTTTCAGGGGAAAAGGATCCTGAGTGCTATTTAGTGAGCGAGAAATTATCCGGTGATAATGTTTCAGGTTGATTCCACAGGTCACACCAAAGGGGACGAGCGGCTAGACAAGCGGTCACTAACAAAATACTTAAGGTCTCCATTCACAGGTGACAGTTCACTCCAGTGGGGGTGCGGTCGTGATTTAAGGGAAAACCTTATAAGGATCAGAAAATGGTTGGAGTGTGACACCTGGGTCCAACCCTCTCACCTTAGACAACACCAACAGGCCACAACCATCCCATAGTCCATGGGGCGAACGAGATTATCAACACGCCTGGAGGAGGAACCAACTGCCAACTGATGGTTTAAGAATGTGGTTTTGTGATTATTTTGAGGATTTGATTTGATTAAATCAAAATAGGGCTTAGTATTGATATACAGTAGATCAAAAGATTTGATTGGTTACTTATTCATTAGGAAATATTTAAGGAAAATGTTTTTGGGAAGAGATCTATTAATTAATGTAAATTATAGGGATAATTGTTGAAGCTTATTAAGTAGAACCACAGCATGTTTGAATTAAAAGTATTGATTTGATTGTAAATGTAGAAAATATATTGATTGTGTCCGTAATGGAAATATTAGAGTTAATATTGAACAACTGCATTGGTTAGAAGAATGGATAAAATTATAAGACTTCTCTGGTTAGATTTTGTTAAATATGGCATTAAATAGAGCTTACTAAATTGAATTAGAAGTAAATGAAATATGGAGATGGGCGTAGATTAATGGAAAAGGCTTAATGATAGGAGTTAGGATTGTTATTCTAATAATTTTGTTATTCATGGATGAATATGATTACAGTGACAGGGGAAACATGCTGTCTGTTCAATTGGTGAAAATGACAGTCTATCCCAAGGATGAACAAAATTGTGACGACACAGGTAGTGGGAGCTACAGTGAGATATGTGTTAAATGTATGTTCTGTTTGTTTTTCTTCTATTTTGTTTATTTTCTGAGAAAGATTAAGGGCAAAGATTTAAAGGGGGTTAAAAGCAGCAGTCATCCGTGTTACGAGATGGCGTACAAAGATAGGGTTTGAAACTGAGGGATTTTTTATTTTACTTTTATCTGGTTGTTTCCTTGCTATGTTATAACTACCTTTTCCTTACTGGCGTGACTGAGGGTCTGTTTACAGGAGCGCAGGAACAGAGATTTCTCGCTTAGCCCGGCGCAGTGAAATGTTTACTTGCTTGCTAAAATATTACGGGGCCTTTCCCCCACAAAAACAGCCTTATGCTTCTTCATTCTAAACTTTTCTTCACAGGTTCAAGGAGAGTGATCATTTATGCAAAAATCAGACATGAAAAGTATAAGTGTGATGATATGACTTAAAATTTGTCTTATTGTTTATTATTGTGATTATGGGTAATCAGAATGATAAAAAGTGAGGAGTTGTAGTGGCAATTTTAATGATATTCATTGATCTTTAGTTAAATATAGATGATTCAAAGAATGTCACATGTGTGTCTCTCACTTGTAGTGAGAGGATTCTGTTTATGTACCTGGGGAGGCAGAAGAGGGAGACACTCCAGAGAACAGACGAACAAGGACCTCTGACCTAGATGTCAGAAGGCCATTTGGTGCAGGGGAGCTTAGTGGGCCAACTAGTGACGTCTATGGAAAACTACTGGGAGGAAGGCTCTGGGGGGAAGAAGGCCTTGAAACTAAGATAAAAGCTAGTTCAGTCTGTGTGGGGGTGTGTCACTCTTCTGCACAGGGTAACAACTGTGTATTAGACTGCTCCTATTCTTGCAAGAATAAATACTTCTATTTTTATATAATTTGACTCTGAGTGTCTCTTACGCAGTGATGTTTGTTTGAGAATTTTTGCCACAACAATATATATATATATATATATATATATATATATATATATATATATATATATATATATACATACATATATACATACATATATACATATATATATACATATATATACATATATATACATATATGTATATATATGTATATATATGTATATATGTATGTATATATGTATGTATATATATATATATATATATTAAGGTGGCCCTTAAGTGTAGGATTTTTTTTGTTTCGTTTTTCTGCAGTCTGACCCCCCAGAGTTGTTCCATTTATGCTAAAAACACCCCAGAAAAAAAGTGGGGCAAAAATATTAATATCTAGAGGTAGCTCAAGCACATCAAAGTTCGCTGTTTTTGTAGGCAATTCTACAGCAAAATTCTTTATTCTAAAACATTTAGCATTGAGCATTGTATTCAATATACACAGTTTGCAGAATGCATCAAATTATGTAGCCTATTACTTGATCACAGTTCAATGTGAATAAAATAATAATTATTTAACCAAATATATCTTACACAACATACATTTGACTATTGTAAGATAACTGATGATACGCATCTTTTCACAGTTTGCACAGTTCAAAGTCAATAGTTTAGAGTTTCTTAACACCAAGCAGCGTTGATTTCTTGGCATCTGGAAATTGTATTCGGTTTTGCTCAATGACTTGCAGAGCATACTGCAGCTGTTCTTCACACCTAAAGCGCCCAGATTGTGACGCATCTTGGATGAGCGCAACACCACGTTCTGCGTGGTCGTTTGTTACCGCCAGACTATTGATTATTGCCTCCGCAGCTTTGAAATCATCTCTACTGTTCCATGATTCGGGATCTTCAGACAGGAATGCATCAGATATACCCAGCATTGAAAACAGGTTTCTGCTGGACTTCGAGACAAAGTTATCGAGCGTTTTCTGTTTTATAGTCAGCATGTCCACTTGAGCGCGTTTCGGCGGATCCTTCTCACCGACCCGCTCTTCTAATGCTTTGAGAATTGCTCGCTTCGTAGTGAAATTCACCTGCTTATCGAACAGGCTGAAAAGTATCAAATCCTCCGACAAGTACCAGAGATGCCCAGCTATCTTACGTGATGTATCTGTACTGATGTCTCGATCAGGATATGAGTGGAGTGACTGTAGTAATTGTAGATCATTCCTAGGAGCGGTGGCAGCCACAGGTGCCTGAAACCAGAACTTGATGTATATCTTGGCAAGAAATATGTTAAGACGTAGCAGTCCACGAGATTCGCGTGCTGTCAGCTTGAACTGGGATCGGAATAGCCAGACTTTAATGCTGTATATGGCTTTCGCCATCCAGCGAGCTTGATGCATTGGGCCAGGGGCTCTGAACTTTGTATCAGGTGATTTCACTCCCATGAAGATTAGCATTAATTTCAGCAGCTCTCTATAATCATCTCTCGGCTGAATATCCTGCAGCTGCTGTTCACAGAATGCAATGACTTCATCTCGGATAATAGATAGCTCAGATGAGGCAAAATCATCTGAAAATGCATCATCATAAATTTTCTGATCAATGGATGACCATTGTCCTTGAAAGCGCTTGAAGATGAGAGGACTTCCGGTGCCTTGCTGGGTCCCATACAAACTGCAAATGCGGCAGCCAACACCAACTCCAATATATGATGCCGACAACCAAAATGTAGAAGTGGCCGTCCAAGCAGCTGCTCTAGAAGGATACAGGCTCCAGACAGTCTGCCAGTGTTGGAACTGGTCGTATCAAAGCACATACCACGAACAAGATGGTCCAGTCCCCATTCTCTGATGGCATTGTAAACTGCCTGGGCCTCTGCTTGCCCTGTTCCTGTGGAAATCTTTGGAATGGCCAACAGCTTCTTTTCTCCCATTGTTGAAACCAGAATGGGCAGCCTGTTCACCTTTTCTTTACCTGTTAAGTCAAGCATCAACTTGCCATCCCAGTGGACCGTTAGCGCCGTGCTTGGTATGAATGATTCTACAATGCCAGCGGCGGTTGCTTCTCTGTGTTTTCGACGTTGACGCTGGATGGTTGACCTGTTTAGAGCAAGAGCTTCTGGGTCTTGTCCGAGAGCCTTGGCAGATTCGAAAACAATCATCATGGCAGTCCTGTCACTCAGTATATTTCTATCCAGCATTGCTGACAGAGGAGCTGATATAATGTGATGGCGACCCCGTTTCCTTGGTGGTGCACCAGGCCTACTTGTGGTGGATAGTCCAGGATTTCCACTATCCGATTCTGATGAACTATTCTCGGAATTATTGCTGCTGCTGCTCTCCAACACAACTGACTCTGAGAGAATACTTTTTTCTTGTTCAGAACGATGGCGTTGGCTTTGCAATTTATTCTGCTTCTCCTTCTGCTTCATTTGCTGCAGCAACAACACTTTGTCGACACCCAACATGCAACCAGGTTGTCCTTTTTGCCGCTGAAGTTCGAGGAAGAGCTTATCCTTCTCTCTCTCTTCTTTCGAGTAAGTCTCTGCATCGATTAGCTCAATAGCATTTGCATGTGCAATGTCAAACAACCCTGCAATAATATCTGTGAAAGTGGCTTCGTTAGCCCGTTGAGTCTTTGTTTGGCGATTCTTGTTCTTTTTCAACCCCTTCCAGTCACAAAATAATTGCTCAAGTTTTTTAAACTCCTGTCGATGCTTGACCGGAATTCTTGCCCGGAACCAAAATTCTTCCACTCTCTGTATGGTATTGTTTGCTGCTGCTCGAATATCCTCTTTCAGAACATTGTGACGATGTAAAAAATGGCCGAGAACGATGGTCCCTGTGGGTAGTTTAGTCCCTTCAATTCCTTCCACATGGCTAACGAGATAATCTTGCGAGCGCGTAGCAACTGTCCCTCCCGTTGCCATTGGGCTCTGCTGCTTGCGATGTGCTGAAGTGCCGACGACCGCAAATCACAGCCAGTAATGACAAATACTTGAAATAAGTCACAAAAGTGGCAAAATAACACAATTTATGCTTCTGCAAAAAATGCGTAGAACATCTTTTGTGCAAAATAGGTGTTTATAATATTCTGGCTGACCCCCCAGCGTGAGTTTTTCAAGGTGACCGTTATTTAGAATGTGTCACTTTATGGTTTCCATGGTGACGCGTCATTGCTTGTCACATGACACACCGCAGCAGCAACAACAACAGAGCTGAATGAATGATGATCTGCTTTTATGTCATTTTTCCTTTTTTATTCAAAATATTCACAAATTTGTTAGATATGGCATGAAATATCTGATATTCCGATTGTGAAATATATGCTTGTGGAAGTGTTTTGTTGTTTAAACACCTTTATAATGATCGCATTAGTTGAGCTGTATGCACGATGGGCGTCGCCATCTGAGTTTGTGCCGCAGACGCATTTCAGAGAATCGGATCTGTTGGATTTACAACACGTCAATTCATCCACTTCTCCCGAAATACATAAAAGTAAGTGGCAGGTAAACTTGGAGAAGAATAGAGTAAACTTTAAAATTACTTACACAATGCGTATCTGATATGAATAAAACTAATTATAATGGAAAGGATTATTATTGACTCTTCCTTTGACATCAGTGTGTAATTTACAAACTCTAAATGTATTTTTTTTTTTTGTACTTATATGTCTGAAACCTAAAATAAACATTATTGTGATCGTACGTGCGAAAGGGTTAAATAAGCAAGTATGTAATTAGAAATGTAAAATATTTTAGTATGTAAAATAGTTGAGATAGAATTAGGCAAGTGGTAATTATCACAAATTGAGCATTATAGCTGATTATACAAAACTTCAACGTCATCGAGCCACCTCTAAATATTGTTCAAATGACCTCATATTTTGCCTGAATTATTTTTTCATGTATTGGAACAACTTGAGGGGGTCAGACAATTATAAATCAAAACTTTAAAAATAAGGGCCACCCTAATATATATATATATATATATATATATATATATATATATATATATATATATAAAATCAAAATATAAATGAAAGTCAAAAGCACATTTTTAGTCATACCTGGAAACAAATCCTGTTCAAATAGGTTATATGGGCCATTCTATAGAATTGGTTCAAATTTACAGTTGGAAACATCTTAAAAAGAAAATAGTCTTTTTCCATAAATCTCTTATAAAGTATTATTTTTTAAAGTAGGCCAATACATTTTATCATACATGTTTCAAAGTTAAGGATTCATTATTGTTATATAGCCTAGCTTGCATTGGAACAAACACTATAACAGTTGATTAGTTTATTTTTGACAAAACATACTATATATTTAACATATGAGCAGAAACTGTCTAACAAAAGCTTATTTGATGTCTATTTTAGAGTAAAAACTTTATAATCTATCCAAAACTAGTCAACGAAATGTTGCCATTACGGACACTATTCTATATCGCGATTAGAACAAATCTCAGTAGGCTATAGCAATATAGTTTGGATGTGTTCATGTAAAAATAACGTTTACTAATGTAGGAGCGAGAGTGAATGAACGCACAGATGCGATGTACATCTGTAAACAATATTGCGCGCGCGTCTGTGCCATTCATTTATTCATTCACACACAGACTGCACAATGCATCGGCTGATCGCTGATCGCTTGCTCCTGTCTGCCTCGCTACCTGCTGTGTGTTTGTTTGCTTCGAGGCTGCAAGCTCCGCCTGAGCCTCGTATTTCTTTATGTTTTGAGCCATCATTTACTATCTAGTTGTTTATACTACTAAATACAGCTTACCCAACATCTCAGATTAACCTTACATCTCTAGCTTCCGTTATTGTTAACACAGCATGCTAGTAACTCGCTAACGTTAGCCTGCTAACGCGCCACCCGTGCACTAATTTATTTATTTATTTTCTCTCGCGCACCCGCACCTTTGAGTTCATAAAGTCCAGGTAAGTAAAAATCAGTCAACAAACACGGTGAGTAATGTCTTCTTGTCCTGTTATTGTCACCTGTGTCACATGTCATATGTTTAGTATAGCCTTCTCTGATGGCAATATAGGATGTATATGTGATAAATGCAAGGAGACAGTCAGGCTGACGGAGAAGATTTCAGAACTAGAGACACGCATCCAAACTTTAATTCAGGATGGTAAGAATGCTAGATCTTTAGATACTGTTTTGGATGCACCTAGCATAGTAAACTTTACATGATTCGGTTCCGGCTGAAGTAGAGCCCGTGCACCAGGGCAGATGGGTGACAGTGAGAGATCATTCTAGTCGCGGATTAACCCTCTGGGGACCAGAAACGCACCGGCGCGTTTTGCTCGTTTTTTTCACATAGCAGAAAAATAGACTTAAAGTACTACCATCATTTCTGTTCATATAGAGTTAAGAATGAGAAAATATGAGAAAATAATCTGTTAAATGTCTACTTTTTTATGTGCCAAAATACAATCGAAATAAAATATTGTGCTTTTGTAAAATAAAGAATATAAACAGGGTGTGCGTTCTGCCTCTCAGTCACCGTGAACTTTTTTCCTGGAGCACGTCTCTAATCTTCAACAAAACTCAGCAAATACTATTCACCCAGACATGAGCAATATATCTTTTAAATCATTTGAGTTTGTACTTTTAAATGATCCGATGATCTATATAAAAAGAGAGACGTGTCAGCCAGTCTAATTATCTTTCTCTCAGCTCATTATCTCCGGTAATGTGACACGCCCACGGAGAGCACGCGCTATTCAAATGCAAATACGTGAAGCACCACATTAACGCCCATAAACTCTGAAAACACACTATATTTTTTAGTCAGATTAATCTACTGTCATCTTGAGCGGCTATGAGGAACAATCCTGGGACATTTACCTACCTCAGAACAAGTGCTGGTTTATTTTCACCACGAGGAGGAGCAACAGATTCAGCTGAGAAGTGTGTAAGTGTTTTATGCTTGTGCTTTGTTCTAATCGCGATATAGAATAACGTTAGTGTCTGTAAACGGAAAAATAGCATACTGTTTAAATGTGAATCATGTTTCTGTGTGTGTGTGTGTGTGTGTGTATGTGTGAATGAATGAATGAATGAACGCACAGATACGCACTGTTATAGACGAAATAAGACATTTTGTTGACTAGTTTTGGATAGAGTATAAAGTTTTTACTCTAAAATAGACATCAAATAAGCTTTGTTAGGAGTTTCTGCTCATATGTTAAATATATAGTATGTTTTGTCAATAAACTAATCAACTAAGATGTTATAGTCTAGTGTTTGTTCCAATCCAAGCTAAATCAAAATAATGAATCCTCAACTTTGAAATATGTATGATCAAACTAAGACATTTATGGAAAAGACAATTTTCTTTTCAAGATTTTTCCAACTCTAACTTTGAACTGAAATAAAACCTTGTCTATATGGTGAAGGGTGTGTGATAGATGTGTCCAGACGTATGCACCCTGTATTTTAAAGAAGAACATTTAATTATTTGTGATAAATTTTTCATTCACAAAGAATTCAAGGACATTATTCATGTCCCTAAAGGTTGGAGTTTTCCTCATTTTTTTAATTAAGGCATTACGATTTTTTATTCCTCTTTTTAGTCAACTTTAGCATGGGTGTGTTCACTTATTCCAAGCAGTGTGTGTTGTAAATAAATCCAAACAATCTAAAAGCCATTCTTTTTTAAATCTCCTCATTCTTTCTGCGAGGCTCTTCATAATGATATGGCCTGATAGCACCTAATAGGGCCCTATGGGAGGGTCTTTGTCTTTCTCAGGTGTGAAATGGATACATACTAATGAGAGATCAAGCCTCCTCGCATAAAGCTTTCGCAAACAAAACACGTCATACACATTCTAAAATACTTTATTGACTTATCTGAATGAGTAGTCAGGATGTTTCTCACATAGTTTTGGAGCAAATATTCTAGACTATGTGATACAATTTTCAAAAGTCTTGTGAAGAAATAATCAATATGTGTTTTGTGGCCTTATTTCAGAAACTTTTATTTTTAGTTTTTTCAATAACCACGCATAAATAATATTCTCTCAAAAATACAAACATGTACATGCATGTTGCTAACATATTATGGTAGCCCCGTGTGTGCCATATAGAGTGAATTTACACCTTTGCCATTAACATGTTTATAAATAACTGAAAAAAGCACAAATGTCAGTGCATGTCAAAACATCCCAAGGGCCCAAAAAAGCTTTGGTCCCCAGAGGGTTAAAGAACCACTCTTCCGTTCCGATTCTCATAACAAACCGATTTGCCCCACTTAGTGAAACACCCACTGAGAATTCTGTTGATTGTGCCCTGGTAATTGGTGATTCGATCACACGGAACGTGAAAATAGAGACACCAGCCACCATAGTCACATGTTTGCCGGGAGCCAGAGCGCCTGACATCAAAGCAAATTTAAAAGTGCTGGCTAATGCTAATCGTAAATTCTCTAAGATCACTATTCATGTCGGCACTAATGATGTTCAACTCCGCCAGTCGGAGATCACCAAAATTAATATTAAAGAGGTGTGTGAACTCGCAAGTACGATGTCAGGCACTGTAATTTGCTCTGGCCCCCTTCCTGTACGCAAGAGTGATGAGATAGTTAGCAGATTGGCCTCACTCAATGGTTAGCTGTCGAAGTGGTGTCCGCAGAATAATATAGAATTCATAGACAATTGGAAAAGTTTTTGGGGCAAGCCTGATCTGTTAAAAAGAGATGGTATCCATCCCTCCTGGGCTGGTGCTGCTCTTCTCTCTAGTAATTTGGCTCATAGTCTTAGAGATAAAACATGACAATCTGGGGCTCAGGTCAGGAAGCAGACAGACTGGCTAAACCGACCGTCTGCTAGCGGCCTCACGTCACCAAGGTCAGATAAATCCCATCACATAGAGCCTCTTTCACCTAGATATCATCACATAGAGACTGTGTCTGTTCCCCGAATTTGGAAATCCAAAAAACGTCAGGTTAAAAATGTAATTGATGTTCAACAAATAAAAAACAGATATAATACAGATGAGCAAATGATAAAGCTTGGGTTGCTGAATATTCGATCCCTTACTTCAAAATCTCTCATAGTTAATGATATGATTTCAGATTATAATCTTGATATGCTGTGTTTGACAGAAACCTGGCTAAAACCAAACGATTACATTATTTTAAATGAGTCAACCCCACAAGATTACAGTTATAAACATGAACCTCGTCTGAAAGGCAAAGGGGGAGGTGTTGCTGTAATTTATAGTAATATTTTCAAAACCACTAAGAAATCTAGTTTTAAATATACTTTTTTTTAAGTATTGGTGCTTAACCCTCTGGGGTCGGCAATCACGCCAGCGTGATCTGCTCACTTTTTTTCTTATCAGTGCAAAACAAACTCAAAATACTTTGTTGATTTTGATCTTACATATAAGTGTTACACATCATTCAATACTGTTAAATGTCTTCTTTTTTTGTGTACACTCTCATTAACATCAAAACCTTGTGTTTTTGTAAAATAAATCAAATAAACAGGGTGCGCTTTCAGCTCACACTGTCTCCGCAAAAATCTTTCTGAAACGCGTCCGAAAAATGAACTAACTCAATAAATACTTGTCACAGAGACACGAAAGATTTCTCTTTATGAAGCTGAAATTCTCTTCTTTTAAATTAAGTAATTTATATAAAAAAGCAACTATTCTCAGTTGATGTAATCTGTATGAAAAGAGAGAGATGTCGGTCTTTTTCCTTTCACCTAATTATAGCGTATGACGTGTTAATGTGACCACGCCCACTGAGAGCGCGCGCTATTCAAACGTTAATGTTGAGGCAAGCCATGAAAACACCCACATCAGAACGCCCTAACCTTTATCTCGTCTTGCTGCGCAGTGAGGAATAATTCCTGGAAAAGTTAACTCAGTTACCCGTTTCATTTCGAGGAGCACGGATTCAGCTGATGTAGTAAGTCATTTATTCTTTAAGGGACCCTTCACCCATTTCAACATTAATCTTTATTGAAAGTGGGTCATATATGTAGTCGAAATGTAAAATAATTTTTGAATTTGGTGCCCTCTTGACCGAGAAAAGACAGAAAATAACTTTAGGGAGCATTTGTGTGTAAAACAACAACTCCCACAATGCACCACATTGCACAGCTCCGCAAGCCACTCCCACTAATCCAGAACAGCGCAAACATCAGAGAAATCAGTCTTTCGTCTACAAGGCTAACGTTAGCTGACACCAGACTTAGAAATTTGTTTTCACACAAAATTTCTAGTTAGTTGGCTGTGGCGAGCAGGACAAGGGCGAGGGACGGTGGCGGGAGTGATAATGAACGACACCTGTGAGACGCACCGGTCTCTCTCGCATCTCTCACGGAGGAGCGGACACATAAAACGAGGAGCGACGACAGGGCAGATCGAGAGAGGAACAGGCCTGATTTTATGTTGTGTTTTGTTTCTGTTGCGTGTGGCTGCTGTCTTATACTTTTGTATTTGTTTATTTTACTATTAAAATGTTTAAATGTTTGCCGGTTCCCGCCTCCTTCTTCCCACAACAAGGAACCCCGTTACATTGGCAAACTCATTAGCGAATTACTCCTCGTTTGTATATCTTTCTATATGGTGAATTATTGCATGATACCTGGATGTTCAGTCAGAACATATGCAGTGCGACACTAGGATGGTTCACATCACGACACAAACGGCCGTGTGCTCGTCTGATTCAGAGATTTCCAGGAGAAATTGCCATCGTTGAAATTCTCTGCAGCAGACGGACTCTATCTGTGTCCGTAGCGCACAGCGAGAGCACAGGCACCAGCAGTCCGCCCAGCTCGAGCCAGCCCGGGCTCCTTGTCCACGACAGGCAGCCGCCTCCTATTCCTCCAGCAGCCTCAGCTGCTCTTCACTATATTGCGGCTCGTAAAGATAGCCACGAACAGCGGATTCGAGCAGCAGAATTTCGAAATCCTCTTTTTCCATATGTTTAGTTTCTTCCGTCATTGTCGTAACTTCCTATCTCCACAGCGCTTGTTAGCTTAGCTTCCAAACAAGATGGCTGATATTGCTGTCTGTATCTGCAGGTGAAGTCCCACCCACTGATCTGTAATAGGTCTGTAGCGTGAGTGGGTTCCACACCCTGAATAAATGATGAGCTTGTGTTTGTAGTCTTAACCCTTACAAAGAAATTGGACTTCCTGCTTTTTATGACGCAAAATGACGATTTTTACGTCATAAAAAGCAGGAAGTGGAACACTAAAATCCTTATTTCTCCCATCTCAGGGGAAAATAAGGGAATAAACCATGACCATTCAAAAATATGACTGGGTTTCTAAAGATACAAAGCTTAATGCAAATGGGTGAAGTGTTCCTTTAAGTGCTTTGTTCTAATCGCGTTATTGAATAGTGTCTGTAAACTGCACAAAGACTGTTTAAATATTAAATGCCTGTCTGTGTGCGAATGAATGGATGAATTCACAGACGCGCGCACGCTGTTCATTCACTCTCGCTCCTACATTAGTAAGACTACTGAGATTTGTTCTAATCGCAATATAGAATAGTATCTGTAAAACCAAAAAGACTGTTTAAATATGAATCGGGTGTCTGGGTGTGTGAACAAACGAACGCACAGATGCATAGCCTACTGTTACAGACGAAATAGATTAGAAAGTTTTTACTATAAAATAGACATCAAATAAGCTTTAGTTAGACAGTTTCTGCTCATATGTTAAATATATAGTAGCCTATGTTTTGTAAAAAATAAACTAATCAACTGTTATCCAATGCAAGCTTATAATACTTTATATGGGAAAAAAAATTCTTTTCAAGACGTTTCCAACTCTAACTTTGAACCAATTCTATACAATGACCCATATAACCTATTTGACCAGGATTTGTTTCCAGGTATGACTAAAAATGGGTTTTTGACTTTCATTTATATTTTGATTATATATATATATATGAAGAGTTCAGATGCAAAAGCCTCAAGTGCCATTTGAAATTTTCTTCTAGAATGATAATTTTTATCAAGCTTGTACATTTTAAGTTCAGTAATTTCACTTAAATGACAATTATTAGGTAATCTTCATTGCCATTTAAGTGAAAGTACTGAACTTAAATATACAAGCTTGATAAAAAGTATCATTCTAGAAGAAAATTTCAAATGGCACTTAGCGGCTTTTGCATCTGAACTCTTCATATATATATATATATATGTATGTATGTATGTTGTCCTTTCAATTTTTCCTTGTGTGACACCTGAATGAAAGGCTCATTATTATGCGGGTCAGGTGAGAATCACCTAATTATTCATGATGGGGTTTGGACTGTTCAAGCCCATTCGCATATTGCTTTGGCAAACAAAAAAAAAGTTTTTCACAATAAAACCCAATTCACAGTTTTATGTGAATGATTAGGCAGGATGTTTTTCAGATCATTTTGAAGAAAAAACACTAGGCAACAACATCCATTAGTCAAAAGTCTTGTGGACACATATTTATTATGTGTTTTGTAGCCTTATTTCAGAAACTTTCATTTTTAGTTTTTTCAATAACCACGCATAAACAATATTCTCTCAAAAATACAAACATGTACATACATTGCTCACATATTATGGTAGCCTTGTTTGTGCTAAATATAGTGTAATTTCACCTGTGCCATTAATATGTTTATAAGCAACTGAAAAAAGCACAAATATCACAGCATGTAAGAACATCTCAAGGACCCCAAAAACACCTTAGACCCCAGAGGGTTAAGACCAGACTTCGTAGAGGTGCTGAATTAATTTCGATCCTGTGCTTTATTTTCCCATCTTCCTACCTATCCTCTCCTTTTATGTCCCAAACAATGTAGTTATTTGTATATTTTGTAATGCAGTTTTTCTCTCCCTAATTGTTCAAAGTATGTGAATGTTCTGTTTAAAAAAAAACCCAAAAAACAGCAAATGGACAGATACTATTACTACTTTTATTCTGTAATTCTGTTTTGCTGACTGGAAAAAAAAAAAAAAATTACACGTACTGCATTAGATTAAACTGAGAAAGGTCATAGCACTTTCATATTGTTGTCCTACTGTTAGTTTAACTGCTTCTACTGTTCTCATCTGTAAGTCACTTTGGATAAAAGCGTCTGCTAAATGAATAAATGTAAAAAATTTAAAAGTATGTTTAATTCAGTGTCTTCACGGAGCCTGTGTAGCCTACATGCATCTTACTCTACCGTGAACGAGATTATAATGTTATTTCCCTGATGCTGATGTACAGATCAAATGTTACATTTGAGGTAGACATATTTTTCTTGGTTGTTTAGTTGCCTTAACTTTATATCGCGGCATTGTGCTGCAGTACCGGGGTTTACCTCAATACTTCAGGATTGCTGGACATATAAAACCAGTGCCGGCGCTATGGTGGGGCATTCGTGGGCCGTGCCCTCCACTAGCGGTCATTGATGCCCCTCCTACCACAGTTGCTAATACAATGCTAAATCATAAATCAGATGTAGGCTATACAATACCGATGTCCAGCAATCTATTTAAATAGTACATTGTGTTTAATTTGTCGTTTAATGAGACCCAATTATGTGTTGGTGCCAAACAATTTCACGTGAAGAAATAGTTATATCCAATCCAACTTTTTTTGTATGTGCTTTAATGGTCCAGTGGCAGAACTTTAGACAAGCGTGTCAGAGATTCTGGGTTCTAATCCGCACTCGTATAGTTTTTTTTTTCCTCATGAAAGGGTTAGTTCACCCAAAAATGAAAATTAAGTCATTAATTACTCACCCCCATGCTGTACCAACCCCGTAAGGCCTTCGTCTGTCTTCGGAACACAAATGAAGATATTTATGATTAAATCTGAGAGATGTATCACTGCTACATAGGCTGCCTAAGGGAATGAAACTTGACGGCCCAGAAAGTCATTAAAGAAAATGTTTAAATATTCCATGTCGCAACAGTGGCTCAACTATAAGTTTATCAAGCGACGAGAATACTTTTTGTGCAAAAAAACAAACAAAAATAACGACTTTATTCGACTATTCCTTTTCTTCCTTGTAGGCCTGAAACGAGACTTCAAGAGAATTCCACGAAGCACGCACGAGAACTTAACTGAAGTAGTTGAAGGAGATCGCAATTCTCGCGCATGCGTCGTGGAAATCTCTTGAAGTCTCGTTTCAGGCCTACAAGGAAGAAAAGGAATAGTCGAATAAAGTCGTTATTTTTGTTTTATTTCCGCACAAAAAGTATTCTCGTCGCTTGATAAACTTATAGTTGAGCCACTGTTGTGACATGGAATATTTAAACATTTTCTTCATTGACTTTCTGGGCCGTCAGGTTTCATTCCCTTAGGCAGCCTATGTAGCAGTGATACACCTCTCAGATTTAATCAAAAATATCTTCATTTGTGTTCCGAAGACGAACGAAGGTCTTACGGGGTTGGTACAGCATGGGGGTGAGTAATTAATGACTTAATTTTCATTTTTGGGTGAACTAACCCTTTAAAACCGATTATGTTTATCAGTGGTTGTATATCAAGTAGGGACACGTGACGTTTGTGTGCATTTTACTTTGTGATTTCACCGGAACGAATAGAGATTTCTCCGCAACGGATTAAAACGCGCATCCGTGTGAAGACTGTGCGCGGCAGCGCGAGCCACAAGAGAACAATTTATCAGCACCACTGATCGCAGTCAACGAGCACTTTGATAACTTGATTTCAAAAACAATACATTTCAGCGTGCTAGATCGCCTCTTATTTAATAAATAAATGATCTGCTAGTTAACTGGTGATGTTTTATTTATTTGTATTGGTATATCCGTGCCACGAGATGTTTAAAAGTGGTGGGGACAATATCGACCCTGGCAAAAAGTGGTGGGGAAATTCGCAAATAATAATTATTATTATTAATAATAATAATAATAATAATAATAATAAAAGTTAAGTTTTTTTGCGTCAAAATATTTCTCAAACGGCAGTGTCCCCCCCCCCCGCTGATGACCCAATGCCCCTCCAGTAGATCTGCTCTGGCGCCGACTCTGTATAAAACGCTTAACGTAGCTTAATTGACTAATACAGTGATATAAAAGACCAAACTCGCACCTTATTGAGAAGGCTGTACTATATGGCTACAAGCAATCTGATGGACTCAGAATATGAAGTTAACGCGCAAAGTTTCACGCCAAGCGTTCCCAGTGATTTACTGGCATAGAGTTGGCTTGGCGTTGGACATTCGCACATTTAGGGACCGTCTCTAAAGTTACATACGACATTGGTATACACGTTTTTAACTTCAATACACAATTGAAGTTAGGGAGAGAATGACTAACCAACTGTAAAGTGTTCATGTAGGTGTCAGGCATGATGCACATCTTTTATATTTTTGATATTTATTCAAATAAATTGAAGTTTGCTATTGAAGTTAGAAACGTGTATACCAATGTCATATGTAACCTTAGAGACAGTAATTAAATGTTTGTCACTCCTGAAACTCTGCAGTATACATGGACTTTAGTCCTCTTAGAAGCATGTCAAACAACACCTTTCTTCAAGGAGCGAATAGATTATATACGAAAAGCAGGCAAAGAGCGCTCCCTTTATAGCACAACTTACTGAGCTGACTCATGGGAAAACTCCTGTTATAATTAATGAATCGAACTACACACTGCACAATGAATCTCCAATTTACATTGTATCTATGCTTTGACATAAAGAGAGAATTTGCGAGTGCGTAAAACTCAGTCAGTAAACTTGTGCTAAACGAAAATTACTAAAGTGTTTTAAAAGGATAATGAGCGGATTCTAAAGTAAACACCTCTGACTGACCATTGATTTCAATAGTCATTCCTGTTATTGGCTACAAAACTCGATGCTGCAAAAACATGTGGTAAACAGAAGCATTTGTAATTAGAAACCAGAGCACACACACAAATATGCACAGGATCGAAAAAAGCAGTCGTCTTTGAGCAAGTCCAGAATTAAGTTGGTATTACTGGTACTGTAAAAAGCACCCCCACCCCTCAACCAATTTTTGAAAACTCATCAGATCTACAAATTACCTATTCGTCATTCAAAACAAGTTTGCATCCCTGACTTGATGAAAAACCTATCGACTTGACTTGAGTAAGGTTGAGTACTTTACCTCCCATTCCTCATAGAGACGGATGAGGGTGGTGTACTCGCGACAGCGCAGGCACAGGAAGTCAAAGTGTAGCAGCATGCAGAGAGGGTCATTATCTGGATCCAGACTGAAAGCATAATTAACAAATAAAAAAAAAAAAAGATCTGTCAATGTTTAACAAAACATCTGGCTGGCTGAATGTGGCAATACCATGGTACAGCTGTTTCAATTTTAAAATGTTGAGAAACAGCTGTCGTTTTAATACACATCCATATTTATTGAGGCAGTTTGAACTAGCCTTTACATGCTAAGGTACTTCAAAAATATCTTGGAATTACTATGGTACACATGGTGGTATTATGGTTCAGTATAAGGAGTGTATGAAGAAATACTATGAGATTATAATTAATTATAAGTAGTACACTCTACAACAATATTGATTTTTTTGATGGGTAATGACGAGCAATGGATGATATAAGATATCACACCATTCAATTTAAAGATAGTAAAAACACATGCATTAATTACAATTGCTGAAATTAAATGTATATATTTTCTATACAAAATATTTGTTATATCAGAAATTAATCATTTGAAAATGAATATTTTTTTTTTTAAATAAAACTTTGAACACGATAAAAAATATGTCTGTAAAATAAACAGATTTATACTTTACTTTGCAACTTAACATCTGTACAATTTAACAGAGGTATTGTGTTAGGACTCTAGATAATGGATTTTGTATTATGAATGTCATAAGTTAATCATATTATTCTAATGTGGTCTGATACCTCAGAATCAGTTTGCAGTACTCTAGGGCTGTGCGAGGACAACCTCTCTTCTCCAGAAATATTACATGCTTGAACAGCACCAAATAAAAAGCCCTGCAGATACAGAAAAGAGTGAGAGAGATTGAGTCAAATGTTATGCTTTCTCTTCATGGTGCTCTAATGCCTAGTTCACCCTACACAACTTTAAAACGTCGGCAGATTGCTGTGCTGTTTAGACTACATGACTTGCTCTGGAGTCTTGAAGTCGTTGTGGTGTTCACACTACGTAAATGATCTGCAACAGGGGGTTACACACTACACGAGCTGACAACAACTCTGTCACCCAACGACTCTATCCGGTCCCCAAACCACGTTTTGTCACGAAAACACACGCGAGAAGTGGAAAGGCAAATGACGTGAAATAGTAGTTGTCTATTTGAAAATGGATGCCGGGACAAAATTGGCGGTGCAAAAAAAAAATTTGTTTGCGCAATTATCTGTTTAGAACCCCGGAAAAAAAAAAGAATATGGGTGAAAGGATGGATAAGCACACGCGGGCAGCAGGGATTGTCTGTGCTACAGAGAGATTTGGTGGTGAGTAAAACATGTTTATAATGATAAAGCAGCTGCCTGCTCGTGTTGTGGTTTGGCAACGATGGTTACAAATGCAAAAGGCTTGTGTAATGTGATAAGCTGATCATTGGCTGTTGCTCGTCGCGACACCAAAGGCTATCGAGTCGGCTGACAGCTCCAGATATTTAGCATGCTAGATATTTGTCTGGCGTCTGCGAGGTGTCGGCGAGCATTTTTGATGCGTCGTTTAGTATTTCACACATAAAGATTTGGCGAGCACGGATCACCCGCAGATTTGCACGTGATTACAGCCCGACCTGTCGGCGAGCTCGTTAACTTGCAATTCGGGCTTAAAATCCTGTAGTGTGAACTAGGCTTAAGTTTCTTTAAAGAAAACCATGACAATACAGCATCCAAAAAACAATGACAATGGTAATACCATTAAATCTTCAATTAAATTTTTTTCACACAGCCTTTGGTCTCACCTGTTCTCTGGTCTGCGATAGTCCAGTCGACACATGCCAGACGTCAGGCTGAACACAGGGTGGAATGAACACTCAAAACTATATAAAGCCCTTTCTGCAGAGATGAACAAAACGAAAAGCAGTATATATCTGTCCATTTTAAAAACATTAGCATACATCTCTAGCTTATGTCAAAAATAATTTTCAACAATTTATAGCATGAAAAACAGTGTATTTTCAGTGTCTCAGAGCAGCTTGGTTCATAGTAAAGCCGGTTTCCCACAAACTCTATTTCTGCAAGTGCAGTGAGTTTGAGTCGCTTAGGATGTCCATCTTTCCAAACTTGTAATGAGAATCATTTATAAAAGACCTTAGTCAGGGTAGTGCCATATTAGATTTTTGACAAAAATGAAAATGAGGCTGTGAGGGGCAGAAGTGCAGTGCAATAAAGTGCATTGTACTATTTTGTAAATAAAAGCCTAAATTCAATCTGTTCATCAAATAAAGCGATCATGTCTCCTCTGAAAATTTGGACTAAACCACTCAATTGATATGGATTAGTTTTACGATCTCTTTATGAACTTTTTAATGCATCAAAGTGGTAATCAATGGAGAAACAGAAAGCTCTCAGATTTCAACAAAAGTTAGGGGCCACTATTGCTCGTATCTTAGGTTTAAATACAGGTATGTAGTAGAAAAAGATAGAGAAAGCATGGTTCCGTTTTATAGGTTCACTCAATGCTGCATACCCGTCGCTATGGGAATACCTTCGATGTGACGAATGTCTGAAGACCTTATACCATCACGTCATTTAATGGCGGCCTATCTGATTGTTGTCTCTGTATTTGTATGTGTTGCGCTCTAGGCTTGTTTCCTTTCTGAGGAAAGATGTTCGTCAACCCCCACTGTCCCAGTTCTGCGGATGCCGAGGCGCCGCACGAGCTGGACGCTAGGTGTGACTGCGATGAGCCTGAGTGTATGGAGAGTGAGCGAACGGAATTTCCCTTTCTCTCTCTCTTGCTCTCTTCCCAGATCATATGCGTTCAACAAACGAGTGCTTCGTGAATCCGGCGGTTTATTCAAATCTAATTTCCTCTCTGGAAGCTTGTAAATCAATTCTTTCTTCTGTGGACCAGATGATGCATGCTCCACAGCGGCCTTGGACTCTGAGGAGCTCGTAGGCGATTTGTATGGTGCTCCGAGTGGACACAAGAGACGCACTTCTCCATCCTGTAACGAAATATTGGATGTGGTGACATGCGCTGTAGATAAGCTAGGAGTTTCAATGGGCGAGCTGACAGATATTCCCCTTTTGCCCTTTCTCTCCCCTGGATCAAGTTTCTCGTGTTTATTAAACAGCGCGAGAGGCATTAATGCAGGCATGTGCATTTGATATGGCGCTTACGTTTCTAACTCTTGTTTCGTGTGGCTGGTTTTAGGCGCAGACAGTTCTGCAGCAGACATTTTCAATCAATCAATCACATTTTTTTATATAGCACGTTTAAAAACAACACACGTTGGCCAAAGTGCTTTACATACAGCCCAGCACATATAATCTAAGATTATAAAACAAAGTATAAAACAATTACAAAATCTTAATTACAATCAAATGCAAGAGAGAAGAGATGAGTCTTTCAACGAGATTTAAATGCATCAAGGGTGGCACAAGATCTAACATGGAGGGGTAAACTGTTCCATAAACAATGAGCTGCAACAGAGAAGGCCCTGTCTCCTTTTGATTTTAGTCTAGACTTTGGAATGGTTAACCTGTTAAGCTTCAACCCCACTTTTGAAAAATCCCCAGAAATGGCATACCCAAACTGAAACAGATACAGTTCATGAACCCTTTGTACTAAAAGCACAAGTAAGATCTCATTTGAAAGCTGACACCTGGCAGTTTATTGTAAATGTGGAATTAATTAGTGATACTGAAAAAAAAAGTATGAAAAATGTCTTCAAAGTTTTGTAAAGTTATTAGAAATGTATTTTTATGAAACATCTTCATGAAAATAAAATTGAAGTTGGCATTGTATCAATCTAGAAATGCACTGCAGCTAAAGCCACATGTCTGACCATGTTATATTTAAAATTTGAAGAAGATAAGTTTAAAACTCTGCATTTAGTTAAATGTTTTTCAAGATCATGTCATATGAATTTATTTTGATTAGACTCTAAAATGCAAACTGGTTTTTATTGTCATCTTCTAGCATCTATTTAGACTATTTTCTCTATTGTTTTGTGGTGCAAACGAGCCCCATTCAGTGTCAGTCTCCCCTGCACACATTCACACCTCTCCGGCCTGGTTATGGGTCTAAATATGCTTTTCTTTTGTCTGCATTATAATCACTAACGACTGGCTATTCACACTGTTTCAATCCCTTTTTTCTTTTATCAAAGTTCTCACTTCAAATTTGAAACTGTATCAAATGCCCTTTTTGAAAAACGAAAAATTTCAGTAAGCATTCCCATTTAGAAAAATTCATAAAAATAACAGCTAATGTGCTGGCAGGTGCACAGAGTTAGCTAGCATGTTAGCTTAGCACACCATCAATACACGACAATATATGTGATTAAAACCATGTTTGTGCTCCAAACTTACTTTATAACGCAAGTCGAGTGTTTTAAATAACCTTCTGTGATCTGATTTGGCTTCAGATGAAAAAATAAGACAGAAAATATATTAATTTATAGTATTCTGCAATGATAAACTCTATATCGATTAGCATTACATTATAAATATAATCTATTATTATGAAAATACCTGACATGGCTCGAAGAACACAGGTAAATCGAATATCATTGCAATCATGTTTATTGTCTTCAAAATATCTTTATCTGCATGTTACAGCGATCTCTGGAAGCTTTGTTTGTGTCAGGGACTTCCTGGAATGTCACATGATTATGCCACTTCTTCGTGTGTTCCATATATGGACTATTACTGTGCATAGAGCGCCGGCGCTCTCAGGCGGCCAGTATGGATTGAAAACACAGTACATCAGAGTATCCAGCGCTCATGATTACATCGACGCATTTGGGTATAAATTCAATAAATATTATTCCTGTCTATAGATATCTGATGTAAACCTATGAGAATATATCAATATTTCTCCAAATCTGCACATGTTTGAGCTAAAAGCCCTGAGGGACGTTGTTTTGTCAAGCTCTGTCATGACGATCGCACAGGAGTTTTTTTCTGAATGGAAGCGGCTGACGCTCATAATTCATATTAAAGGTAACGACTCATTTTTTAATTACATAACTCCTGACACAAATTAAGACATAACTGTCACTATAAGTTTATCAGAATACAATAGTGGTCAAATACTGAAACTTGAGTCTTATATCTTTTTAATGATGTATAGTTTGTCAAGGTAATAACATTAAATCTGATAGTAACTTTGAACTATTTAAAAAAAAAAAACGCTTCAGTGCGCCCGCGCTCTGGTGAAGCTTAACAGGTTAACTGGAACTTTTGTACAGATCTTAAAGGCCTAGAGGATGTATGTTGCTGAAGAAGTTCACTAATGTAACTTGGTGCCATCCCATTTAAGCCCTTAAAAACAAATAATAACATATTATACTTAATCCTAAATTTGACTGGAAGGCAATGAAGGGATGCTAGTACAGATGTTATACTGTCATACTTCCTAGTCCCGGTCAAAAGCGGTCATTTTGAACAACCTGCAGACGTGAAAGTGATGCATGAGAAGCACCATAGTACAATGAATTACAATAGTCCAATCTGGAAGTAATAAAAGCATGCATAACTTCCAAATCAGTAAAAGACAAAAAAGGTTTAAATTTCGCTATATTCCTTAATTGGAAGAAGCCACCT
The DNA here is from genome assembly GCA_030578255.1 of Tiaroga cobitis. Classification (NCBI taxonomy): domain Eukaryota; kingdom Metazoa; phylum Chordata; class Actinopteri; order Cypriniformes; family Leuciscidae; genus Tiaroga; species Tiaroga cobitis. The sequence continues at coordinate 47,409,688 of CM060598.1, read as the reverse complement.
CTAACCACTGAATGTATATGCTTATCAAACTTTAACTCGGCATCAAAAATAACTCCAAGACTCCTAGCTTGATTATGTACCTTCGATTTAAAAAGGCCTAATTGATTAATTAAAGCTGCAAGCAGCATTGAAAGGGCCCTCGCACCCGTGCCACCGCCACCCAGTGGCTTTAGAAAGACAGAGCACGGTGGGCAATGTTCATTTAAGTAGGTAAATATAGGAGAAGTATGTCAAAGTCAGTTACAAAAATGTCCTTTATTATGGGGATAATAGCATGCGTTATCACTTAGATAAGTTTTGCTAGCATGTTTTAGCATGTTTCTAGCATGTTTAGAACTCTATGGGATATTTAATATGTTGTCAGTAGCCCACTGCATCACAGTGTAAAACATGTCACTTCCTGTCGACAGCAGATGGCGCTATTACTTTAACTTAAAATTGTCATGTAGATGTGTTCAGGGCAGGACTCTTATCAAACGTGTGAAGTTTGGGGCAGATTGGACATTGCCTTCTTCAGTAACAACAACTTCCTGTTTCATTGCATTAGCATGCTTTAGCACTTAGCTAAGAATTTCTAGCATGTTTTAACATGTTTATAACATGTTTATAACTCAATGGCATATTTAATATGTTGCTAGTACTGCATCACAGTGTTAAACATGTCACTTCGTGTTGCCAGTAGGTGGCGCTATTACTATAACTGAATATTCTCATGTAGATGTGTTCAAGCCATGACTCTTATCAAACGTGTGAAGTTTGGGGCAGATAAGACATCCCATGCCTGAGTTACAGCAAATTACTATTTAATTGCAGTAATAGCATACTTTAGCACTTAGCTAAGTGTTTGCTAGCATGTTTTCGCATGTTTCTAATATGTTGTTAGCATGTTTAGCACTTGCTGGCACTTTTTATATGTTATTAGGAGTCCACAACAGTGTTAAACATGTCACTTCCTGTTGCCAGTAAGTGGCGCTATGACTGTAACTGAATATGAGCATGGACATGTGTTCAGGACCGAACTCTTATCAAACGTGTGAAGTTTGGGGCAGATTGGACATTGTTTGCCTGAGTTACAGCCACTTCCTGTTTCATGCCGAAACATCAAAATTTGTCAGGCCGCCGAACACACCCTTTGACGAAAACTCAAGATCTTCGCAATTTAACGTCACAAAGGCCTTAAGATTACACTCACCAAATTTGAAGATGATCAGATTAAAACTGTAGGAGGAGTTCATTAAAGTACGAGGCCTGAAAATGGCAAAAACTGCACAAAAATCTGAGAGGAAGTTCAAAATACCTGACTTCCTGTTGTGTTTACGGCTATGCTCCAGGAGACTTTTTTGTAGGTATTGGGCCATTACATGTATGTACCGAATTTCATACACGTACGTGAAACGTAGCGGGAGGCGCACTCCGTTAAACTTTTATAGGTGGCGCTGTCGAGCCATTTTGCCTCGCCCAATTCAGAAACCCATATCAGATGTAAATTTTCGGCAGTTCTGACGCGTGTGCAAATTTTCGTGAGTTTTCGTGCATGTTTAGGCCCTCAAAAATGCAACTCATTGCGGAGAATAATAATAAATATAGCTGCGAGCAGCGATTACGGGCCCAAGCCGGTGGCACCGCAACCCCGGTGCCTTTAGTTACCTAACGGCACCGGGCTGGCGGTGCCGCCGGATTTGGCCCTTCATCGCTGTATATATATATATATATATAAAGCCGGTGGCACCGCCACCCTGGTGCCTTTAGGGTTATTGTGCACGACGTGACACAAAATATCTGCTCGCTCTCTGCCGAACGGCTCTGATAGTTCCGCTTCAGCACTGATGATGTTGTAGAAATAGTGCGCTCTGGTTGGTCTGGATTATTCGGGATTTTTTATTTTATACAGAAATAAGTTATTTATAATTCAGATGAGAATAAAGTTAGTGTTGATTAAAATGCAGGAAAACAAATATATTGATCTGAACTATAGCACATTAATTTTAAATTTATTTAGGTTCAATTACCAAACATACAATCTTAATTTAATTTAAAGCAAACAATACATTTAAAATATATGGGTTGTATGCACATTTTTTTTAATAAAAAAAAGATATATATCCAAAAAGACAAGGCCTTAAAGGGTTAAACTCTTGTCACTGTAACAGACACAATCTCTCTCTCTCTCACACACACACACGTCAAGTCACTTACATTTTAGATGCAATATTGAATAAGCAGAAAAATCAGATTTTCTGCTCTGAAAATATAAATAAGCATAAAAATTGAATAAGCACTTTGAATATTCGAAACAGAATAAGCACTAGTCGCTAATGAATAAGTACTAGCACTTAATGGAATAGATACTAGTATCTAAAAAAATAAGTACTAGTAGCATGAAAATAGAGACTAGTAGGTTAAAATGATTAAATGTTAAAATGGCTTGCCATATTGGCTCAGAGAGAGAGAGAGAGAAAATGACCTTTTAGATACTAGTACCTATTAATAGATACTAGTATTTATTCAATAAATACTAGTACTAAGTCATTAGATACTAGTACCTATTAAATAGATACCAGTACTTATTCATTAGCTACTAATACGTATTCAAAAGAATATCTAAAGAATAAGCACTAGTATCTAAAGAATAGGCACTAGTACTAAAGAATAAGCACTAGTCGCTAATGAATAAGTACTAGCACTTAATGGAATAGATACTAGTATCTAAAAAATAAGTACTAGTAGCATGAAAATAGAGACTAGTAGGTTAAAATGATTAAATGTTAAAACGGCTTGCCATATTGGCTCAGAGAGAGAGAGAAAGAAAATGACCATATTCAAACCAAAATATCTGACTTCCTCTTGGTCTGAGCTAATGACAGTTAATTATAAAGTTGTCCGGCTTGATCTGAACAATATGCGTACCGAGTTGTATGATTGTAGGTAAAACTATAAAACTAACACCCCCACGTTTGTCAAAAGGTGGCGCTACTGAGCCCTGCACCACGCCCATTTCTGAAACTTTGCACATGTCTACTGGCTAATAAATGTGATGTGTCTGTCGAGTTTCATGCAATTTCAAGCATGTTAAGAGTTTTAAAAGCATCAACAAAGAATAATAAAGTTTGATGCTTTGCCACGGCAACAGTATCTAAGATATCAATAATCCTTTCACAGGTCTACATCTGCCGTGTGTTTACATTATACACAAAGTTTGAAGCAAATCGGGTAAAAATAAGAGGGTGATTTCAAAGCATTTAGAAAGTGACACACTTCCTGCTGCCAGTTGGTGGCGCTATAACTTTGACTCACAATAGTCACATCCATGTGATCGTCCTCTTACAGCGAACACACTGCTGAAGTTTTATCAAGATCAGTTAATGTATGCAGAAGTTATAACACACTTCCTGTTTCACGTTTCTCGCCATAATTTCGTTTCCTCGCCACGCCAAACCGTTCGAGATATAAAAAATCCCCTGGCAATTTTTCATCCTCAGTGTCTTGACTTCACGCTGACCGAGTTTCGTGCCGTGTGTTTGAATTCTCTAGGAGGAGTATTTCAAATTCCATTGCATGCGTTTTCCAAACAACCCTAAATAGACGACTTCCTGTTGGGCTGGGGTAAAAAGTAAGAGCATGAAGGATATATGAACCGGTGAGATCTATATGTGTACCGAGTTTCATATTATTACATGCAAGCGTGTTTGATTTATGGACCAAGTGTTCAAACCCCGTTCCAGGGGGCGCTGTCGAGCCCCCCTGCCACGCCCGGGTACCAGCTTCAGCCCGGCTCTGATGGCCGCGGGTTCTGACCCGTGTGCAAAGTTTCAAGAGTTTGAGCACGTTAAGTGCCCCAAAAGTGCCCAAAAGGTAGTAAAATAATAATAATTTGGAAGAATAATAATAATCCTCAGGAAAACAATAGGGCCTTCGCCTTTTCAAGGCTTGGGCCCTAAATATAGCTGCGAGCAGCGATTGCGGGCCAAAGCCGGTGGCACCGCAACCCCGGTGCCTTTAGTTACCTAAAGGCACCGGAGTGGCGGTGCCGCCGGCTTTGGCCCTTCATCGCTGCTCGCAGCTATATTCATATATATACACTCACCTAAAGGATTATTAGGAACACCTGTTCAATTTCTCATTAATGCAATTACCTAATCAACCAATCACATGGCAGTTGCTTCAATGCATTTAGGGGTGTGGTCCTGGTCAAGACCATCTCCCGAACTCCAAACTAAATGTCAGAATGGGAAAGAAAGGTGATTTAAGCAATTTTGAGCGTGGCATGGTTGTTGGTGCCAAACGGGCCGGTCTGAGTATTTCACAATCTGCTCAGTTACTGGGATTTTCACGCACAACCATTTCTAGGGTTTACAAAGAATGGTGTGAAAAGAGAAAAACATCCAGTATGCGGCAGTCCTGTGGGCGAAAATGCCTTGTTGATGCTAGAGGTCAGAGGAGAATGGGCCGACTGGTTCAAGCTGATAGAAGAGCAACTTTGACTGAAATAACCACTCGTTACAACCGAGGTATGCAGCAAAGCATTTGTGAAGCCACAACACGCACAACCTTGAGGCGGATGGGCTACAACAGCAGAAGACCCCACCGGGTACCACTCATCTCCACTACAAATAGGAAAAAGGGGCTACAATTTGCAAGAGCTCACCAAAATTGGACAGTTGAAGACTGGAAAAATGTTGCCTGGTCTGATGAGTCTCGATTTCTGTTGAGACATTCAGATGGTAGAGTCAGAATTTGGCGTAAACAGAATGAGAACATGGATCCATCATGCCTTGTTACCACTGTGCAGGCTGGTGGTGGTGGTGTAATGGTGTGGGGGATGTTTTCTTGGCACACTTTAGGCCCCTTAGTGCCAATTGGGCATCGTTTAAATGCCACGGCCTACCTGAGCATTGTTTCTGACCATGTCCATCCCTTTATGGCCACCTTTATGCCCACCATGATGTACCCATCCTCTGATGGCTACTTCCAGCAGGATAATGCACCATGTCACAAAGCTTGAATCATTTCAAATTGGTTTCTTGAACATGACAATGAGTTCACTGTACTAAAATGGCCCCCACAGTCACCAGATCTCAACCCAATAGAGCATCTTTGGGATGTGGTGGAACGGGAGCTTCGTGCCCTGGATGTGCATCCCACAAATCTCCATCAACTGCAAGATGCTATCCTATCAATATGGGCCAACATTTCTAAAGAATGCTTTCAGCACCTTGTTGAATCAATGCCACGTAGAATTAAGGCAGTTCTTAAGGCGAAAGGGGGTCAAACACAGTATTAGTATGGTGTTCCTAATAATCCTTTAGGTGAGTGTATATATAAACAAGCCGGTGGCACTGCCAGCCCGGTGCCTTTAGGGTTACTGTGCACGACGTGCAAAAACGTAACCCCGCTTTCACTGTCGCCCTACGGTCCCATGGATTTAACGGACACATGAAATAAGTACACAAGACCGAAAATTCATATGAAGTGTACCCTTTTGGACAGGGCCTATGATCGTGAATCACAATAGCCACATATATGAGATAATTTCAATTTAGAATCATTTTTAATGTCATAGGATGTCATAGGTCAATCTGTTTTGCAGCACTTAAGTGTGTAAATCCAGAAGGCCAGTATTTATCTGGAGGTCTTTGCCCTTTGTCTGTCAACCTGGTTTGTCTCTGCCTTTTCTGTTCTGCCCTGTTTGCCAGTGCTTACCCTGCCTGTCTTGACCTTTCTTAATAAAAAGCTGCAAATGGATCCCCCTGGCCTGACCCTGCCTCGTTACAACACATATGCTGCATCTGCTCGCTATCTGCCGAACGGCTCTGGTAGTTCCGCTTCAGCACTGATGATGTTGTAGGAATAGTGCGCTCTGGTTGGCCTGGATTATTCGGGATTTTTAATTTTATACAGAAATAAGTTATTTATAATTTAGATGAGAACAAAGTTAGTGTTGATTAAAATGATGGAAAACAAATATATTGATCTCAAATATAGCACATAAATTTTAAATTAATTTAGGTTAAATTACCAAACATACAATCTTAATTTAATTTAAAGCAAACAATACATTTAAATACATTTAAATTATGACTAGTCAGAATGGCGTTGTAAATATCTCAAACAGTTAGGGATAGGGAGTTAGGGATAGTTATAATTTAATTGTAGATATCTATTATCAAGTTATAGATATCTTGAAATTCATTTTGATTAGAGATATCTGAAATTTGATATCTGTAACTTTCATTTTATTGGGTTAGCCATGCGCACTGTGATTGGCTCATCTCGTTTGGGGGCGTGGCTTAGCCATAGGTAAATTACGTTACATATATCTTAAATGATAATACAAACTATCCAAAATATAATTACGACTTGTCAGAAAGACGTTGTTGATATCTACATTGTTAATTCCGGATAGTCAAACTTAGCTTTTAAATGTTAAAAGGGCTTGCCATACAGAGACGTAGGCTCAGACACAGGCTCACCATATTCAAACCAAAATATCTGACTTCCTGTTGGTCGTAGCTAATTACGGTAAATTAGAAAGTTGTCCGGCTCGAAGACTACAATATACATATCGAGTTTTGTTACTGTAGATAAAACTAACCCCCCCACTTTTGTCAAAAGCATTTAGAAAGTGACACACTTCCTGCTGCCAGTTGGTGGCGCTATAACTTTGACTCACAATAGTTACATCCATCTGATTGGCCTCTTACCACGAACACACTGCTGAAGTTTCATCAAGATCAGTTAATGTATGCAGAAGTTATAACACTTCGTGTTTCTCTTTTCTCGCCATAAATTCGTTTCCTCGCCACGGCCAAATCGTTCGAGATATAAAAAATCCGTCCGCAATTTAGCATCTTCAGTGTGTTGACCTCAAGCTGACCGAGTTTGGCGGTAAACAGATGCAATCTCTAGGAGAAGTACTTCAAATTCCAGAGCAAGCGATCTCCGAACAACCCATAATAGCCGACTTCCTGTTGGGCTGGCGTAAAACTTGACCAAGGGAAAGTTGTTCGGCCCGATGAGATCTATATGTGTACTGAGTTTCATATTAATTCATGCAAGCGTGTTTGATCTATGGACCAAGTTTTGGGGACCCCGTTCAAAGGGGAGCTGTTGAGCCCCCCTGCCACGCCCGGCTACCAGCTTCAGCCCCGCCCTGATGGCCGTGGGCTCTGACCTGTGTGCAAAGTTTCAAGAGTTTTCAAGCACGTTAAGGGCCCCAAAAGCCCCTGAAACCTTGAACACCATTAAAATAATAGTCAAATTCCCCAAACCCCCCACACACAGAGACAGAGGGAGGGAGAAAATTCTCCTGAAAATCACATTCAAACCAAAATATCTGACTTCGTGTTGTTCGGAGCTAATGACTGTCAATTAGAAAGTTGGCCGGCTCGAAGAGACCAATATACATACCGATTTTTGTGACTGTAGGTAAAACTAATACCCCATTTTTGACTAAATGTGACGCTACTGAGCCCCTCACCACGCCCGTTTCTGAAACTTTGCACATGTCAACTAGCTAATAAATGAGATGTGTCTGTCGAATTTCATGCAATTTCAAGCATGCTAAGAGTCTCAAAAGCATCAAAAAATAATATTATAGTTGGATGCGTTGCCATGGCAACATTATCTTAGATATTAAACAATCCTTTCACAGGTCTACATCTGCCGTGTGTTTACATTATACAGATGAAGTTTGAAGCAAATCGGGTAAAAATAAGAGGGTGATTTCAAAGCATTTTGAAAGTGACACACTTCCTGCTGCCAGTTGGTGGCGCTATAACTTTGACTCACAATAGTCACATCCATGTGATCGGCCTCTTACAGTGAACACACTGCTGAAGTTTCATCAATATCAGTTAATGTATGTAGAAGTTATAACACACTTCCTGTTTCCATTATTCGCCATAAATTCGTTTCCTCGCCACGGCCAAACCGTTCGAGATATCAAAAATCCCCTGGCAATTTTTCATCATCAATGTCTTGACTTCATGCACACCGAGTTTGGAGACGAACGGCGGAATTCCCTAGGAGAAGTGTTTCAAATTCCTGAGCATGCGTTTCCAAACAACCCTAAATAGCCGACTTCCTGTTGGGCTAGCGTAAAACTTGGAGCACGAAAGTTGTTTGGCCTGTTGACATCTACATGTGTACCGAGTTTCAGATTATTACATGCAAGCGTGTTTGATATATATCGACAAGTGTTCAAACCCCGTTCCAGGTGGCGCTGTCGAGCCCCCCTGCCACGCCCGGGTACCAGCTTCAGCCCGGCTCTGATGGCCGCGGGTTCTGACCCGTGTGCAAAGTTTCAAGAGTTTTCGACTGAAAATTCATAGTGTGCCATTTGGGACAGGGCCTATGATCGTGAACCACAATAGCCACTTACATGGATTTTGCCCGGCCATCATTTCCCATGTTTGATTTCTGTATTTGACCGATTGTTTACCGTTGCTGACTACTTTCTGCCTGCCCCGATCTGGATTGTTTATTGGACTCTGATTCTTGCTGCCTGCCTCGGCCCTTTGCCTGTCAACCTGGTTTGTCTCTGCCTTTTCTGTTCTGCCCTGTTTGCCATTGCTCAACCTTCCTGTCTTCACCATTCTTAATAAAAAGCTGCAAATGGATTCCCCTGGCCTGACCCTGCCTCGTTACAACACACATGCTGCATCTGCTCGCCATCTGCCGAACGGCTCTGGTAGTTCCGCTTCAGCACTGATGATGTTGTAGGAATAGTGCACGGTTGGTCTGGAGTATTCGGGATTTTTTATTTTATGCAGGAATAATTTATTTATAATTCAGATGAGAATAAAGTTAGTGTTGATTAAAATAAAGGAAAACAAATATATTAATCTGAAATATAGCACATTCATTTTAAATTTATTTTGGTTCAATTACCAAATATACAATCTTAATTTAATTTAAAGCAAACAATATATTTAAAATATATGGGTCGTATGCATATTTTGTAATTAAAAAAAAAATATATATATCCAAAAAGACAAGGCCTTAAACTTGAACAAGGGTTAAACTCTTGTCACTGTAACAGACACAATGATTCAGCATTTTGAACGAATCGGTTGACTCAAAGATTCAATGACCAATCCATAAGCTGCGTCCAAATTTGCATACTATCCGTCCTAAATAGTATTCGAAAATAGAATTAGTACGTCCCAAATCGTAGTATGTTGAAATGAGTTTTCCAAAGAGACCTGGATGGTCTACTATATCCGGTCAGAATCCGAAGTGCAGATCGATGCACACTCTAACGGCTGTTATTGCCCACAACCCATCACGCGTTGGACGAGGATTCGGTTAGAACTACAAACACGAGTGAAAAGTGTTAAAAAAACTACAGACATGGAGGACGCGCGAGTCCGGCGGTTATGTAGAGTGGTTTAGATAAAGGGGTTTGAGTGATTAATTATCAGTATCTAACCTGACGAAAATGTATTTATTCAATGTTGGCCACATTATATTGCATCTGCAGCAGCATTGTGAACGTTTGTAAAGCGTTTAGCCATTAACTTTTGAATGCATCATTATATTCAAATTGCAAACACATGAGGAGAGTCTCCATATGAAAGACTCACGACTGGCAGATGAACGTGCGACAACATTTCTCTCCGAAACGGTAAGAAATTAAATTAGATTGAATGGAGGATTTTAACTGTGACAAGATGATTGACAGGGCGGCAGTTTACGGTGACAGATGCTCGCGACTGAGCTGTCCGTTAAAGATGACGAAGTAGTATGTCCCAAAGCTTGCCTGGTCTTTTGCTACACACTCAAAAGTATGTACTTTTTCTTCTCAAAAAGAGTACATACTTTTAGGGCGTAGTATAAGTAGGCGAATTGGGACGCAGCACCTGTCTCATTCATGAATGACTCCGTCGTTCATGAATCAATGACTCGCTCATTAAGACGGTCGCCTGGCGACACCTAATGACGGTTTAGTGTTGTTTAAAAGTATCATTCTTTCCAACGATTGTTAATTAACTCATATTTAAAACAATCTCATAACATTATTTAATGCATTGTTATTTTTCAGTGTAGGCGATTTAATTTGATCACCCCTACCTAGAGTAACAGCCATATAGTGTCTTATTATTCTAAATAATTGAATTTGTTGATCAAATTTACAAATTAAAAATGAAAGATGAAGCATACATTTAATAAGACTAGACTAGGGGTGCCCTGCAGATGTTACAATATGCAGATTTAAATATACCATGGCCCCCCACCGTCAATTTGATGTGTGTGTGTGTATAATAAAATCATTTAGTCACTACAATTAAAACTTGAACGTGTTTGCTTACTAAATTGTGAGCAAAACGGAATTTGCAGCTAAGATCAGCAACAGGAGTCAAAATTCATTCATCACTAGAGTGAAGGGCTGACTGAAAAAAATGATGACGGAATATTTTGTGTAAAAGCGCCTATTTAAGCGAATCTGTCATTTACTCTTTTGTTGTTGTGTTTTCCCTGAAAACCGGAAGCAATCGGCCCCCGATATGGCGCTAATTTTAAAGTGACACTAAAAAGTATGCGGCTGCACTGGCATTCATAACGGTGCGCGTCCATGGCGATGAGCGAGCAAAACAGAGCAAACGTTTTTTCATTTCTACTTCCATAGAAATTCATTCGAGCGCACTGCGAGCGCCACCACTATAAATGTCCGTGCGGACGTCCTTTACTTTCACTTTTATATTAGCGATTTAAAAGCCCTCGCTGGTGTCACACGTCGATCAACCGGTGGGAAAAGATCCTCACAGCCACATACCTAATATATTTATATTGAATTACAATAGCCATACCTAATAAAAAGTTTTATGTAGGCTACTGAGTTGATATCATTTTGGACACAAGAGGGCAGTATAGCCCTATGTATTACTTGATGTATTTATTTTTTAACTGAATAGCGCATTCTGGCTGTTTTTAAACTTGTACATTATTCTTAAATTGAAAACAAGAATAAAATGGGTTTAGTTCTGATATTTGTATAAATTTATCTAGAAATAAATGGTGTATAATTATTTTTTTTGAAGATATGAGGCTTTTAGTGTTTACTTTTTTGACATGACATTAATCCCTCGCCATAGCAAAACAATTTGAGATATTCAATAGCCATTCAAAATTTAGCTTCTTTAATGTATTTTCATCATGTTGAAAAAGTTTGGTTGGAATTAAATAAACCACTTAAGAGGAGTGGGTAAAAAATCAGAGGCTGATTTTGCCAAAAATCCACATTCAGACCAAAATATCTGACTTATTTTTGGTCGTAGCTAATTACGGTAAATTAGAAAGTTGTCCGGCTCGAAGAATACAATATACATATCGAGTTTTGTTACTATAGATAAAACTAACCCCCCCACTTTTGTCAAAAGTATTTAGAAAGTGACACACTTCCTACTGCCAGTTGGTGACGCTATAACCGGGGTTGCGGTGCCACCGGCTTGGGCCTGTAATCGCTGCTCGTAGCTATAAATATATATACACACACACATATATATATATATATACATATATGTGTATATTTATATAAAGATACAGAGAATATTACTTGCTTTACCAGATTAGAATGCTACCTTGAAAAATAATTATATAATAATAATTTAAATTAAATCTCACCCAATAGAGAAATCCCCCTGCCACCTCCCCACACAGGATTGTCCTCAAACAGAGCACTAATCTGTTTATTTTTAAGTTACACATTCTACATTGACTAAAAACACTTTTGATGTCTCTTTTTTAATCAGAGTATTATTTTATACAGAAAAAAATATATTTGTAATTCAGATGAGAATGAGGTTAGTGTTTTAAAATTACAAAAGGAAAACAAATACATTTAAATATAGCACATGAATTTTAAATTCATTCAGCTTCAATTACCAATACAATCTTACTTTTATTTAAAGCAAAATATACATTTAAAAGATGGGGATTATATGCATATTTTGTCATTAAAAAAATGCAAAATTAGTATGCAAAAAGACAAGGACTTAGAGATTTCTTTATCCTTTAATGCAGGAAAAATCATACAGCCAGCCACACACACACACACATAAACACAGACATCAACCCTCCCCTCCCCTCCCCTCCCCTCCCCACACAGACACACACACACTCACAGAGAATGGCAGGGGGCACAATAAATCCATTCAAACTACAATATCTGACTTTCTGTTGCTCAGAGCTAATGACTTTAAATTAGAAAATTGATCGTCTTGATGAGAACAAAATTCGTGGCAAGTTTTGTAACTGTAGGTAAAACTAGCAAAGTTATAACACACTTTATGTGTCCTTTTTTAGTCATAAAATTCATTTCCTCGCCACGGCCAAACCGTTCGAGATATCAAAAATCCGTCCGCAATTTAGCATCCTCAATGTCTTGACTTCATGCTGACCGAGTTTCGTGGTGTTTGGATTAATTCTCTAGGAGACATATATCAAAAATAAAAGCATGCCTTTTCCAAACAACCCATAATAGCTGACTTCCTGTTGAGCTGTCGTAAAACTTAGAGCACGAAAGTTGTTCGGCCCGATGAGATCTAAATATGTACCGAGTTTCATATTATTACATGCAAGCATGTTTGATATATGGACAAGTGTTCGAATCTCGTTCCAGGGGGGCGCTGTCGAGCCCCCCTGCCACGCCCGGGTACCAGCTTCAGCCCGGCCCTGATGGCCGCGGGTTCTGACCTGTGTGCAAAGTTTCAAGAGTTTGAGCACGTTAAGGGCCCCAAAACCTTGAAAAACAAAAATAAAGGCATTCTCACTCAGTCAGAGAGAGAGGAAGAGAAAATTCTCCAAAACATCCACTTTCAAACCAAAATATCTGACTTCCTGTTGGTCTGAGCTAATGACAGTTTGTTAGAAAGTTGTCCGGCTTGATCTGAACAATATTCGTACCGAGTTGTATGATTGTAGGTAAAACTATAAAACTAACACCCCCACGTTTGTCAAAAGGTGGCGCTACTGAGCCCCTGCACCACGCCCATTTCTGAAACTTTGCACATGTCTACTGGCTAATAAATGATGTGTCTGTCGAGTTTCATGCAATTTCAAGCATGTTAAGAGTTTTAAAAGCATCAACAAAGAATAATAAAGTTTGATGCTTTGCCACGGCAACAGTATCTAAGATATCAATAATCCTTTCACAGGTCTACATCTGCCGTGTGTTTACATTATACACAAAGTTTGAAGCAAATCGGGTAAAAATAAGAGGGTGATTTCAAAGCATTTAGAAAGTGACACACTTCCTGCTGCCAGTTGGTGGCGCTATAACTTTGACTCACAATAGTCACATCCATGTGATCGTCCTCTTACAGCGAACACACTGCTGAAGTTTCATCAAGATCAGTTAATGTATGCAGAAGTTATAACACACTTCCTGTTTCACGTTTCTCGCCATAATTTCGTTTCCTCGCCACGCCAAACCGTTCGAGATATCAAAAATCCCCTGGCAATTTTTCATCCTCAGTGTCTTGACTTCACGCTGACCGAGTTTCGTGCCGTGTGTTTGAATTCTCTAGGAGGAGTATTTCAAATTCCATTGCATGCGTTTTCCAAACAACCCTAAATAGACGACTTCCTGTTGGGCTGGGGTAAAAAGTAAGAGCATGAAGGATATATGAACCGGTGAGATCTATATGTGTACCGAGTTTCATATTATTACATGCAAGCGTGTTTGATTTATGGACCAAGTGTTCAAACCCCGTTCCAGGGGGCGCTGTCGAGCCCCCCTGCCACGCCCGGGTACCAGCTTCAGCCCGGCTCTGATGGCCGCGGGTTCTGACCCGTGTGCAAAGTTTCAAGAGTTTTCGAGCACGTTAAGTGCCCCAAAAGTGCCCAAAAGGTAGTAAAATAATAATATTAGTGGAAGAATAATAATAATCCTTAGGAAAACAATAGGGCCTTCGCCTTTTCAAGGCTTGGGCCCTAATAATAATAATAATAATCCTTAGGAAAACAATAGGGCCTTCGCCTTTTCAAGGCTTGGGCCCTAATAATAATAATAATAATCCTAAGGAAAACAATAGGGCCTTCGCCTTTTCAAGGCTTGGGCCCTAATAATAATAATCCTAAGGAAAACAATAGGGCCTTCGCATTTTCAAGGCTTGGGCCCTAATAATTCGGAAGAATATTAATAATCCTTAGGAAAACAATAGGGCCTTCGCCTTTTCAAGGCTTGGGCCCTAATAATAATCCTAAGGAAAACAATAGGGCCTTCGCCTTTTCAGGGCTTGGGCCCTAATAATAAATATAGCTGCGAGCAGCGATTACGGGCCCAAGCCGGTGGCACCGCAACCCCGGTTCCTTTAGTTACCTAAAGGCACCGGGGTGGCGGTGCCCCCGGCTTTGGCCCTTCATCGCTGCTCGCAGCTATATTTATATATATATATATATATCACTTGCCTTACCTGAGAACAATGAAAACAATAAAAAAAACTAGGGAATCACTAAACCGAGAGAATTATTCTGTTTTGATGATACACTCAAAATATTACACAAGCAATTTTTTAAATTTAATGATATTCAGAACAGAACAAGAATTCAAAAAAACTATAATTAAGAATTAACCGAAATAATTGAAAGCGAAAGTGAAAGTAAGTGGTGTTTGGCTCACGTAACTCTCTCATTAGAATCAAACTGTTTCAACATTTGCGATGTATTTGGATGCTAAACTATTCTTTATTATGGGCTTTGTACTTCACTCAGGTTTCAATATGTGTGTGTGTGTGTGTGTGTGTGTGTGAGGTGCGGGTGCGATTGAACTGTTACACATAAAAACATACTACGTCCAATAAAACACAACAAAGTGCTTTTGTCAAACTATAAACTCTTGTCAAACTGTAACCTACAACTGTCACCAAACTAAAATCACACGCACACACTGTCTAAAAGCAAAAAATATTTATCCAACCCCATTTAAAACAGTCTGTGGATGCCATCTTTTGGACATTCACCACATCGCATTGATTTTCATTTATTGTCCTCAGAGCCCTAATCTGTTTATTTTTCAATTACACAATCTACATTGATTAAAAAAGAAAAATTCAAATGTGTTTTTATTTTATACAGGAATAAATTATTTATAATTCAGATGAGAATAAAGTTAGTGTTTTACAATTTTAAGGAAAACAAATATATTGTTCTGAAATATAGCACATTCATTTTAAATTCATTCAGCTTCAATTACCAATACAATCTTAATTTTATTTAAAGCAAACTATACATTTAAAAGATCTTGGTTCTGTGCATATTTTGTAATTTAAAAAAAATACAAAATTGTTATGCAAAAAGACAAGGCCTTAGAGATTTCTTTATCCTTTAATGCAGGAAAAATCACACAGCAATGAAAGGCTTAATATCATGTCACTGTAACAGCCAGCCAGCCACACACACACATATAAACACAGACACCAGCCCTCCCTCCCCCTCCCTCCCCACACAGACAGCCACACACACACACACACATAGAATGGGAGGGGGCCCTCTCTCTGTCAAAGAGTGACAGAGAGAGATACCATTTCATGAAATCCACATTCAAACCACAATATCTGACTTTCTGAGGGTTGGAGCTATTGACTGTAAATTAGAAAGTTGTTTGGCTTGAGGAGAAGAATATACAAGCTGAGTTTTGTAACTGTAGGTAAATCTAACTAAGTTATAACACACTTTATATGTCCTTTTTTAGTCATGAAAATTCATTTCCTCGCCACGGCCAAACCGTTCGAGATATCAAAAATCCGTCAGCAATTTAGCATCCTCAATGTCTTGACTTCATGCACGCCTAGTTTGGCGATGATTGAATGAATTGCCTAGGAGTAGTACTTCAAATTCCACAGTAAGCGTTTTCCAAACAACTCATAATAGCCGACTTCCTGTTGGGCTGGCGTAAAACTTGACCAGGGGTAAAATGTTTGGCCCGATGAGATCTATATGTGTACTGAGTTTCATATTAATTCATGCAAGCGTGTTGAATATATGGACCAAATTGTCGGACCCCGTTCAAGGGGGCGCTGTTGAGCCCCCCTGCCACGCCCGGGTACCAGCTTCAGCCCGGCCCTGATGGCCGTGGGTTCTGACCTGTGTGCAAAATTTCAAAAGTTTTTGAGCACGTTAAGAGTCCCAAAATCCCCTGAAACCTTGAAATGCATTAAAATCAATAGACAAATCCCTCACACACAGAGACGGAAAGAGAGGGAGAGAAAATTCTCAGAAACATCCACATTCAGACTAAAATATCTGACTCCCTCTTGGTCTGAGCTAATGAGAGTAAATTAGAAAGTTGTCCGGCTTGATCTGAACAATATGCGTACCGAGTTTTATGATTGTAGGTAAAACTATAGAACTAACACCCCCACTTTTGTCAAAAGGTGGCGCTACTGAGCCCCTGCACCACGCCCGTTTCTGAAACTTTGCACATGTCTACTGGCTAATAAATGTGATGTGTCTGTCGAGTTTCATGTTATT